>JADRCH010000142.1:5634780-5707623 GCA_019843965.1 Rhynchomys soricoides | reverse complement strand
TACATACAGGTCTCTGGAACCTTCTCTTACCGCTGAGGGTCACAGTGACTCACCTAAACCCTGTTACATTACATACAGGTCTCTAGAGCCTTCTCTTACTGCTGAGGGTCACAGTGACTCACCTAAACCCCTGTTACACTACATACAGGTCTCTGGAGCCTTCTCTTACTGCTGAGGGTCACAGTGCTGGGCCTGGTGGTACACACCTTTTAGTTCCAGCACTTCATTTGAGGCAGAGGCAGGCAGATCTCTATGAGGCCAGCCTAATACATAGTGAGTTCTAGGACATCTGGACTATGTAGAGAGACCCTGTCTTAACTTAAACAAAGAAAAGAAAAAGCAAAACCAGAAATCCAGTTATAATTGTAACCAGATATGTTTTTAAATTGATAAGGTGATTAAAGTGTACATAACATAGAAAGGATGAAAGTGTTTTTCAGAAACAGTTTGTTGTTTTTCAAGCATTCAGATGATTTTATGATAGATGGTGATCGCTTCAGGATTAATGCTGCTTAGGAGTAGCAACCCAGGCAGGCACTTACACACAATAACTCGTTTTTAGGAATCGTGAAATGGCAGCACAGGATTGCTTGTGAAGAATGAAGAGATTTAAGGGGGAAATTAAAATCCAAGTTCATGGACCCTTCAAATCCCAGCAGATAACAGGTTCTTCCGAGTCACCAGACTGAACTACATTACACATGCTTGGAGAGCAATAAAGAATATGTTCATTAGTATGCATTTTCCCATACTAATATTCTTCATATATTATAGATGAAATGGAAATGGGTAGGACAAGTGTTCCTACAAAATGACCAAGGCGATTTTATAGTTTTCTCATTGCTAAAAAGAATGTCTTATACTGTTAAAAAGGAAATAGAGTCTAAAGTGACTTTTTTTTTTTGGATTTTCGAGACAGGGTTTCTCTGTGTAGCCCTGGCTGTCCTGGAACTCACTCTGTAGACCAGGCTGGCCTCAAACTCAGAAATCCACCTGCCTCTGCCTCCCAAGTGCTGGGATTAAAGGCGTGCGCCACCACTGCCTGGCCGAAAGTGACTTTTTTGAGTATAGTTACATATTTCCTTAAGACAGACTGACTAATAACTGCCAAATTTAGATCTTTAAAACAAAAGCAGAACTTCCAGGGAGAAACAGTGCTGCTCTTTAAGGTACATAATGTGATGAAAAAGCAGTGAAACATTTTGAGAACTTACTGGCGTGTTTTGCCCCGTTGGCTTCTTTTGCATGCTAACTTAGCTGCAGACACCTAAAGATGGAGGGAGAAGAGACAGAGCTTTGTCAGCGGATCTCTTTGCCTATCCCAACTCCTCCTGCCATATGTCAGCAAGCAGCCCTCCCCAAACCCACCAAAACCTCGGTAATTTCAGTAGGATAGAGCTAGTCTTTACAGAGGCAGTACAAGGTTCTTCCTCACTTTGCAGATTTGAGTTATTCACATGTTAACAGTGGACATTGCTTTGTTTCAAGACAAGGTTTCTCTGTGTAGCCATGGCTGTCCTGGAATTTGCACTGTAGACCAGGCTGGCCTTGAACTCACACTGCCTCTGTGTGTACCACCACTGCCGGGACAGATTTTTGTTTCCCCCATTTTGTAGTAAAATTGCAAGTCTGAGCTTCTCACCATAAAGACCAAACAGCTGTTAGCCACAGCCACTGTTTATTTGTATATCCATTTATCTACTTAAGTTTCTGTTGTTGTTTTGAGACTGTCTGGCTATGGAGTATAGGTTGTCCTGGAACTTGCTATGTAGCCTGTGCTGGCCTCAACCTTGGATTACAGTAATATACGCCCCATGCCAGAGGCTTCACTCATCTGACTTCTTTCTTTCTTACTGCTTTGCTGAAAAATCTATTAGGAGTGATCTTTTCTTTAGCTTTTATCTCATGGAGAGAATCGGTTATAAGTCGGATCAGATTACAGAGTTCTTTGCATGCCTATGATCATGGATTCTAACCTGGAAATGATGAATTTCTTTTAGTAAGTTCATACAGAATCCTGTGTGTGTCTTCTTTCTGAGCAGAAAGCATAATGTTTCCATTTCAGAGGAAACATGTTTGACCTAACCATTGTAACTAACCACCATTACTCTAGTGTGGTGGTCACAAGCCCTTTTAGCCAAAGGACCCTTTCACGGGAGTCACACATCAAATATCCTGCATATCAGATATTTATAGTATGATTCATAACAGTAACAAAATTACAGTTATAAAGGAACAATGAAATAATTTACGGTTGGGGTCCCCACCATGATTACTATATTAAAGGGTCTCAGCATTAGGAAGGTTGAGAACCACTGTTCTTCAGAACACTAAAAGCTGGTCAGATTAATCAAGATCACCAAGATCTGCTCTAGTTTCAGATGCCTCTTCATGTGTTTACAGACAGATGTTTGAGTACATGCCCTGGCCACTGTTTAAGTGCTGGGAACCCACGGTGACTGAGGCAGGCAGAAATGCTGCTCTCAGAGTCTCTACTGTTTTCAGAGTTACATCTTAGAAGGAGATCCACAACAGACAATGATGATTTCAAACAGCTTTAGATGGAACATCCAAGAGCTGCCTGGTGGCGAGAAGAAAATAAAACGTGTCCTTGTCGTGCTGACTGGAGATGAAGTGGGCAGCTCAGATGTGTTGGTCAGGAGCTCTTTCAGGAGACGGTCTTTTAGCAGGTACCTGAATGAACAGGGAGGTGAACAGACGCAGACCGTGGAGGGTCTTAAGATGTGCTGAAGGGCAGAGCAATGGTAATGGTTATGGCTAGGAAGTAACGAGCCAGGATACAGGTGCAGATGACGCAGGAAGATTGCCAGCGCAGGATTGCCATGCAGGACCTTGGGAAGAGTTAGGGACAGTGTGTGTGATAGGAATTAGCCAGGGAGCGTGAATAGGTATCTTGTTCCAGTTGACACTTTGGGAGATTATTCTGATTGCTTTAAGGAGAGTAGATGTTTCAAAAGACAAAATTAGAATCAGAAATATCAGTAAGATTGCTTTGGTATTCTCAGATTCAGGTGATTGAGGCAGTGTTGAGTATTGTATACTGTATATTGATACAGCTGTGATTGACAGAGTGATGTCATCATATAGACTTAGAATTTTGATATTTTAAGTATTGCATATAGTTGAGTTTGTCTTGAACAACTGGTTGCTTTTTTCTCAGGAATCCTGCATTTTCTAGTTAACTCCATTTTTGAGTTAGAAAACATGGGTGTGCAGTACAGCATCATTTGCTTTCTGTACACTCTTCTCTCCCACCTGCGTAAGTTTTCTTGGTTACTACATTGCATTGATTTTGCACCTACCTTTGTAAGTTGCCATAAAGCCCTCTGAAACAATGTGGTTTGTCAATAAACACTTGTTACGGGAATCCTAAAATGTTTTGCAGTTGGAAGCACTACCTGTAGATGGATTTTCTTTACCTGTTTACTAAATAAGCTTTCTTGATTTCCTCAAATAGCAGTAAGGAAATACAGTAGTAGACACGAGCTGGGGCAGTCGTGGGGGTGTGCGGTAACCTCAGCACTGGAGAGGCAGACTGGAAGGTTATGTGTTTGAGGCCGGCCTGGGATGTACTCTCAGGCTTCAGCAAAGGCTAGTCTATTTGAGAGGTGAGTTAGTTGGTATTAAGAAGAAATAGTGTTATCCTGGCTAGAGGACAGAAGCTTGAAGGGTGTGACTAGAAAGCCACAAGCTGTGACCACTGGACAACAGACACTACGTGGGCTCCCACCTCACGTAGTGAGTGTGACACGGCCTTGGAAAACAGTTTCTTGCACTGTGTCAGCTGTTCGATTTAAATAGGAAAGGTTGTTTTGTTTACTTCTGGGAGAGATTTCTTTCCTGACATGGTTGTCATTACTGAAGCTAGTGACATGTGTGATTGAGTGATCCGCTGCCACCATCCTATACCTAGCATATTTCATCAGAACAATGGCAGGGTGGTGGCTCCGCTGAAAATAATGGCCACTCTTTGGACCTGGCTTTGCCCAGGAGCCCCTCGTTCTTTTTGTCCCTCTCATCTGCTCTCGTCTACCTCCCTATGCATAGACCATACCCCAAATGACCACAGGTCACAAATTCTAGGAAAGAGCATCTGTCAATCACCAAGGGAAAAAAGGAGGCCCCTGTAACTTTGCAAGACTCACATTGCATTTGACTGGAACAACCCTGGAATCTGTCTCGGGACATGAACAAATCTCGGAAGTCATGAAGGAAGTATTTGGCCAGAATTCTTGTCGTGGAGACTGGGTGTCTGCCAAGATTTCACTTTGAAATTTCTGCCTTCTGTTTCTAGTCTTAAGGCATCATAACAGACCATTCTTTTGCCACTAGTCTTATTTTATTCTTTTATGAAGGAGTCACTTTTAAATAACAATTATTTCCACTATAATTAAACAGATCCCCTTTTGTTTGCATTGTTTTTGTTACCATATTGTAAATACACCCTGCTTGCTTAAACTCGCCCACATAATTCCTTCACAGGAAATCTATTTAGGAGTTTCAAAGTCTCTGACTTCTTAAAGTATTAATGAGATTTGCCAAAGTTGTAGTATCAGGACACTTGACTCGACACAGCAGCCGGACAAGTGGCTTGTCCACACAGCTCCTCCAGGGGCTCTTTCTTCTTTAGACAATTCTAAATTCATCTGAAGTGCCAAAGACTTAAAGGAAGATGTATTGTGGTTTACTCCCAAATGTAACAAGACCAGACATCTCAGCGGGTTTACCTTAAGGTCCAGATATGAGAAAAGTATGCTGCCCTTTGGGAACGCTTAGATTATGAAGGATTAGTCTGAACCTAAATGGCTTTTACCTTTTTCTTCTTTATGTTCCAGTGCTGTAGCTGTAGATTGTGGCTTATATTTAAATGTGTAGGTGACTTGGGCTCATACCTTCAGTTATTAATAACATTTTGAACTCAGGTTTTTAAATGTTATTTTAAGAATTACGTGTAAGCTGCTTAGTGTTGTGGGAAATTATTCTTTAAAATGAAGCGTATTTTTTCTCTTTCTCGGCTGAAGACTGAACCAAGGGCTTTGTTCATACTAGACATATGCTTTACCATGTAACTTATGTCTCCAGCCTAGTTTCTCATTTTAAAATAATTACACACCCATAAGAAGTTACAGGTAGGTCCCCGGTTTCTTGTTTTTGTTTTTGATTTATTTATTTTATATATGTGACTACACTGTCATGGTCTTCATGCACACCAGAAGAGGGTGTTGGATGTCATTACAGATGGTTATGAGCCACCATGTGGTTGCTGGAAATTGAACTCAGGATCTCAGGAACAGCAGTCAGTGCTCTTAACCTCTGAGCCATCTCTCCAGCCCATAGTTTCTTGTTTTTGTTTTTTTTTTTTAAAGATTTATTTAGCCGGGCAGTGGTGGCACACGCCTTTAATCCCAGCACTTGGGAGGCAGAGGCAGGCAGATTTCTCAGTTCGAGGCCAGCCTGGTCTATAGAGTGAGTTCCAGGACAGCCAGGGCTATACAGAGAAACCCTATCTAGAAGGAAAAAATAAAACAAAACAAAACAAAAAAAGATTTATTTATTTCAGGTAGGTCCCAGTATACTTCACCTGGCTTTCCCAGTGATAGCTATAGTGTGAGTATCAAGACCAGGGAAGTGTTTAAAACATCCCAGACAAACCTCATTTTTCTCCTTCTCTGCAGCCTGTCAGAGTAACTGGTTTGTTTCCTTCTAAACCCTTTGTAATTCACACATATATGTGAGATATATGTGCACATAATTATGTGTTGTTTTAAGATCTGATCTCACTGTATACAGCCCAAGCTGCCCTTGGATATGATCTTCCTATCAGCCTCCTGAGTGTTAGGATTATAGCCATGTGTCATCACACCAGGCTTAGTCGTTTTCTTTTTTTTTTTCTTTTTTCTTTTTGGTTTTTCGAGACAGGGTTTCTCTGTGTAGCACTGGCTTTCATGGAACTCACTCTGTAGACCATGCTGGCCTCGAACTCAGAAATCCGCCTGCCTCTGCCTCCCAAGTGCTGGGATTAAAGGCGTGTGCCACCACTGTCCGGCTAATCATTTTCTTTTCTTGCAGAGTGGCCGGGGTCATTTATGTTATGTAATAACCAACATTTTAAACGCAACATGCTGTTTTATGTTGATACATATGGATCCACTTGATTCTCTTTGATTTATTTATGCTGTTCTGTAGTGTGAACGCACCATAATTGGTTGAAGCACGTGTCTAAGAAGACATGATAAAATCTCAAAATCTTCACTATAAGTAATACCACAGGTAATCTCCTTATATAGTGAGCAGTTGTGGTTATTTTAGTAGGTGTTTAGAATCAATATTTCTATATACTGTCAAAAGCATGCTAATCATTTTTAAAAAGAGCTACTAAGAATATGACAAGAAAACAAACAGATATGTAAAACCATGCACCACGTAAATGTATGGTCGGGCAGACATAGACTGATTCCCTATTTATGGTATAAGCGTTATCCTTCTTAGTGTGGCAGGAGTTTTTGTTTATTTGGTTGGTTGGTTTTTTGTTTTTGTTTTGTTGTTGTTGTTTTGGTGGGGGAACAATGCTGGGGATCAAATACAGGCATGGTAGGCAAGCACCCTACTACTGAACTACATTCCCTAGCTGGATTGACGGATTTTTAGGTAAAATTTCAACATAGAGTGACAGTTATAAGGCAGTATATAAAATATAGTCTCAGATGTAAATGTTTTTAGGATCAACAATATTCTTACTAATTTTTCCACCGAAAGAAATAGACTGAAGTTCCTTGAACAGTCTGCCACAGTAAAAGGTAGAAATATCCCAGACTTTGATGAATATTGTACATGCTATTATAATTATTAAATATTAACCCAGTAGTCACAGTATTGAACAAGGAACTTCGGGGGAGGGGTTGCTTCTTGAGATAGGCAGGGTTTTTCTGTCCTGAACTCACTTTATAGACCAGGCTAGGTAGGATAAGAGATTCATCTGCCTCTGCCTCCCATGTGCTGAGACTAAAGTACCACTAACACACCCTGCAGGAAACTCTTTTAGAAATGAATTCACGTTGGGGCCAAAATGCCTAGTATTCATTTATAAGTACTTTCTAGGGCAGTGAGTGACTACTGTCTTCAAATTCAGATCGCTCAGAAGCTGCTCATGATCTGCTAGCATTTGGTTCCGTTTTGTTTGAGACAGGATCTCACTGTGTGGCCTTGGCTGGCCTGGGTCTCAAAGTCCCAGAGATCTGCCTGCCTCTGCCTCCCAAGTAGTGCTGGGATCAAAGGAGTGAACCACTATTCCTGACCCACTGCTGGCACTTGAAAAAAAAATTGTTCCTTCTTGTCTGTGCTGGTGTGTGAGTGAGTGTGTGTGTGGGGGGGCATTTCGAAAGAGATGTTCAGGGAGAGGGGGGAGTGAGACAAAGGCCAGGCTGACCTCAAACTCAGCCATCCTCCTGCCTCAGCACATTCAGATACACAGACTTTGGAAACTGTCGTGGCAGCCTTTGCCTTTTCTCTATGGGATGTGGTTGGACACTACCTTTAAAAGGACTCATTTCCTGCGCATCCCTCACGCTCACTGATTGAAATAGCTGATTAGACTTGGTTAGTGATTTCTCTCCCAACTCTGGTTATCCACTCCTTTTTGCCTCCTGATCTTTTTCATGCTTCATTCTCACTGTGTGTAGTATATACCATTTCCCTTCATTTCTTCTGTGCCCTTGCCATCTGAAATCCCCCATTCTGATGGAAAATGGCACTAGCCTTCAGCGGTTTGGCAGCAAGCTTTCTTCTCCTCCTCTCCCTATTGTTGTGGGCACCCTACCTAGAGCTAGCTCTCTGGTGTAGAGTGCTTCCTTTCACTGGCTGCCTGTTCTGCTCCCACCCCTCCTGCGCCTCCTGTCATTCATCTCTGTTGCCTGCAGTCCCTCACTGTTAACTTTTGCAGTGATTCTCTTTATTCTCGTCTGCCCTTCTTTTCTTCAGGTGACAGCCATTTTTAGGGGATTTATGGCACTCCCAGAAAGTGAAACTGGGCACCTCTCTTGTGTTTGGGTTTGAAGCCAGCCTGGTCTACAGAGTGAGTTCCAGGGAAGCTAGGGCTGCACAGAGGAACTGTCTAGAAAAAGACAAAAACAAAACAAAAAACACAAGACAAAACAAACAAACAAAAACAAATGCATGAACAAAAAAATGTACCACACAGACATGTCTTTGTCTTTCCCTGATGTCACAATTCATTGAGTAAATTCAAAAGCCAGGCCAGTTTGGTTGGGTGCAGTTTACCAGGTAGTTTTCAGTTTCCATAGATAGTAGCTGCAAGCACAGGATCTTTTATTCCAGTCTTTTTTTTTTTTTTTTGGTTTTTCGAGACAGGGTTTCTCTGTGTAGCCCTGACTGTCCTGGAACTCACTCTGTAAACCAGGCTGGCCTCGAACTCAGAAATCCACCTGCCTCTGCCTCCCAAGTGCTGGGATTACCGGTGTGAGCTACCGCTGCTTGGCCTGTAGTCTGATAGTACCCACACTGAGTGTGTAGTGTAGGGAGTTGATCAAACAGGTGTAGAAGAGGAAATGGGACCACAAGAAAGGTACCTAGTTGAACATCTGTAGAGAGAGAGAGAGAGTGTGTGTGTGTGTGTGTGTGTGTGTGTGTGTGTGTGTGTGTAGACCTTTCTGGAGGCAGGCAGAGGCAGAGAGCTAAACAGAAGCAAAGGAAATGACTGCTGTGGTTAGATAAAGTGGTAACAAGCCTGGGTGAGAAGGGGCTGGATGCGCTTTAGGATTTTAAGGTTCAGTTGAGCTGCAGAGTTGAGGTACAGGTAGGACATGGAGGCCGTAGAGGTAAAGACCATGGACGGTTGGATGGGTAATTACAGTAAGCTATATTAGCAAGTCTGCAACGCCCCACCTCCCACACACAGTTAGGAGTCCTCTGACTCTTGGTCACATGGCTAGTCAAATGACAGGTCAGAAAGGTTCTCTCCTCTCAGTGTTAGCTGCTCTCTGTGTCGAAGGGTTCCAGGTGAGGGTGTTGTACCATTTGCTAATCTAGTGTGTTCTAGTTTTCCAGCCTGTGTGTGTATATGTATATGGTTTTAATATGTTCTTGTGTTTATACATTCCTAGTCTCCTTTGATCAGTTTATAGGTGGGATCATTTTGTTTTCTGAAATAACACTGTATTTACCAGATCATTCCTTGTAGGCAGTGCTGAACAGGCATGGCGTCTACATATCCAACAAGGTGTGTGAGTCACCCTAATACACTTGTCCTCGAAGTGAAGTTAAATGCAGAGTCACCCAGAAAGTTCCTGCTTTCTGCTGTGCTGTGTGGAAAAATGTAGAGCAGGACACAGTCTCACCTCTGCAGTTCCACACAAGATACTTTCTCAGGCCTTCTTTCTGCCAAGGAATGTGCTCTCAGAATGCCCCGAATAATTGGCATACTGTAATTATGGTGTAATTAGCATACTGGCTGGCAGTTATGATGAATGGCACTGTTGATGTAATTAATTAGCATACTGGCTGGCAGGTGTTTGTGTGACTAAACCATTACACTTACAGTTTTCTTGAATACAAAGTCTGGGTCATCACAGAATCAAAAGTAGTGCTTGTCATGATCCCTTTATCACAGAAGAGGAAGTTGAGATCCAGTTAGAGCTCCTTTAAATGGTTAATTTGAAATGCAGATTGTTTTATTTCTTGCAACTTAGGTGGAATGGGAACTTAATAAAACATACACCTTGGTAGACAGTATTGATGTTTATTATAGAATGTTTCCAGATTTGAGAATAAATATCATTCATTCATTCATTCATTCATGATATTTTTTTAAGACGGGGTTTCTCTGTGCTACCCCTCTGCTCGTGTTTTTATTTTGATTCATACACCCCACCCCACCCGAAATTTTCACTACAAATAACATAAGAGACAGTCACTCCAGTGACACCTCTCCTTTATAAAAGGAAAGGGAGGAGTTGTGGGGCAGTGGACCATGCCAGGAAACTTGGTAAGGCTGAGCGGATTGGAAGCCCAGGAACACAGATGGGATGGTAGGAGCTTCACCTGCTCCAACAAGGCCCCTGTCATGTGACCACACTCCCTACATAGGAAGATGACCTATGGTCACATAGATCAGAACAGAGTTCTCCGTGCTATTAAGATATCTTAGAGGCCCTGAGAGTTAGCCAATAAGCTTCCCTTCCTGGACATTTTCTGCAAAATGTATTTAATCTCTAGTCCACCCTGAGGAGGTAGTAAGCATCCATTTTCCACGATGAGCAGTCAGTAAGCCATATGGATAAACATGGACTGTCTCTTTCACCAAGAACTGCTGTGGGGAGCATGGAGGAAGCCCTAGTCTACATAGCCATGCAGGCGGAGGAGCTAAGCAGGAGTTCCCCATTTCCCCCACTCCCCAACCCCTCGCTTGCCTCTGCCTCCAAGTGCTGGGATTAAAAGTGTGCACTACCACCACCACCTGGCAAAACCTCAGTTCTTTATTTTATTTTATTTATTTTTATTTTTATTTTAAATTGCAGTTGGTGTTTTATTTTTTTCATACTTTATTTACATTTCAAATGTTTCCCCCTTTCCAGGTCTCTCCTTTGGAACCTCCCTATTCCCTCCCCCCTCCCCTGCCTCTATGGGCGTATTCACCCACCCACCCACCCACCCACTCTCATCTTCCCTCCTTGGCATTCTCCTATACTGGGGCATCTAACACCCTCAGGCCCAAGGGCCTCTCCTCCCCCTGATGGCTAACAAGACCCTCCTCAGTAGTTAAGAGCACCAACTGTTCTTCCAGAGGTCCTGAGTTCAATTCCCAGCAACCACATGGTGGCTCACAACCATTTGTAATGTGTTCTGCTGCCCTCTTCTGGTGTGTCTAAGAACAGCGACAGTGTACTCACCTACATAAAATAAAACCTCAGTTCTTAAGCATTATCTTATTCAGGTGAAATATCAGATTGTTACTGGTAAGGGGACAGAGACACAGCTACATGGTGTCACCCTCAGCAGCCTGAGAAGTTTCTCAGACCAAACTGGGATCCAGGATTATCCAGTATGACGGAGCCAAGTTAAAGATTATATCAAAGGCGTTTTTATATTTCCTGTAAATGTGGGGGTTAGGAGAGAAAGGATCTGAGAAGGAAGACGTCCGAGTATCGTCTCGTCTCATCTCGTCTCGTCTTCCCAGAGGGCAGCAGAAGTGAGATACACTTGAGTGTGGGCGTGGCTCCTCAAAGAAGAGCAGCAGTCAGCTGTCCTGATATCACCCATGTAGACATTTAAATCTCAAGTGAAATGTCAAAACGTTGCTAAGAAACCGTTTCAGTAAGCAAGATTTTAAGGTGGCCATGGGGAGTGTCAGACTTATAATCTGATGGGAAGCCACTGGACTTGCACAAGGACCACGGGGTCACACATCTTCCCTTTGAAGGGGTCTCTGCCGGGAGTCTTAGAGTGTCGTATGTTTATAACCGGGGAGAGAGAAAGGCCTTGTGCTGGGATCTTGTTTCTCTGCTGGCTGAGAGGCTCCTTTCTGCTTCTCACGCTCCCTAATTTTCCTCTTTCTCTTTGCCTCAAGATAAATAAGTAGAGTTTTAGGTAAGAAAATGGAGGGCTTGGTTTCCTAAGACCTCGCTAATGTCTAACATTCTGATGCGCCACAATTAAATATATGATACTTCAAAATTATTCTTTAAAAAATGCTGGCTTGTTTTATGTTGTCATGTTCATCAAATCTTTCCTTAAATCATTGTCTCTTGATACTCCCAGAGTCTTGCCAAGAAGTTTTGCTTTCAATATCTTAGGAAAATTTTCAGCCAATCTGTAAATACTTAGAAGATTCCAACTTCCTATATATTTATTCATGCATTCTCATTCTCTCTGTCTCTCTCTGTCTCTCTGTCTCTGTCTCTGTCTCTCTCTCTCCTGTTTTTTTGTTCTCCTCTTAATTATCATGAACCAGGCTTTACCTCCTCACCCATGATGAAGGCACTGGGCCAGGCATTGTTTCTGTTCTTACAAAGAGACTAGGGCTGGAGGTTTTTTCTGATGGCCTAGTGTGAGCTGTTTATGCAAGGTATCAATGGAAACAATTATCCTAACAGGATGACACAGCCTATTAGGCTTAGAATGTCCCGAGTTCCTGTTTAGGTTATCTGGAGGTCAGATGCAGGTTCCTTCTCCCACTCCAGTTCGCAAAGTGGTAGGACTTGGATCACAATCCACTGATGATTTATCCTCCCAAGAAAATAAGTCGCTCCCTTGCTACTGTTTGTTATTTTATAGCTACAGCCTTAGTAAGAGTGGGATGCCAATAGCTACTTCCTAACAGTGGGTCTTCAAGTACGTTTGTCACAATGTTGCAGTGGTCACTTAACCTTTCTGGAATCTGTTACTAAGCTCTGAGGGCCAACATAAGCCTCAGCTTCATGCTGTGAACCCCTTCCTTAGTAAATCAGGCTTCTTGGTTTGCTGTCTTCCTTTTTACTCCTCCATTTAATTATGCTCCAGGGTATGGAAAGACATTTCTCTTTAAAACAGATTAAGCAGCAAGTGTTCTGACATGTTTTCCTAGCAAATTATTATACCTGACAAAAGATAATTACATATACAATCAGATCTAGAGATAAATGGTTAATTAAAATGCCTTTTTAGATTCAAGAAAAATAAATACATATTTTAAATTGCTTGAGTAAAGATAATAAAATCTATTACAGGAAGAAATAGCTGAGAATACAGATCCTCTTAAATACAAAATAGTAGAATATTTATGTATGTGTGTGCACTGCCCTACCACTGTGCTTCAACGTCAGCCACAATATTCTTTCTGTTAAACTAGCATCATAAAGTGCCCACTTTGGGGCTGGAGAGATGGCTCAGTGGTAAAGAGCATTCACTGTTTTTCCAGAGGTCCTAAGTTCAATTCCCAGCAACCACATGATGGCTCACAACCATCTGTAATGGGATCTGATGCCCTCTTCTGGTGTGTCTGAAGAGATCAACAGTGTACTCACATACATAAAGTAAATAAATAAATCTTTAAACAAACAGCAACAACAACTTTGTTTATGTCCATTATGCTGCCTTTGCTAGTCCAGTTCACTTTGCATTGGACTCCAAGGCACATGCAACCGAGACCTTCTTTCTAAAGCAGAGAGATGGGCAGTGTGAGCTATGCTTTCTGCTGAGGAGCTTGTACAAGGGTTAGAGCCAGAGCCTCCTACAGTAGAGACGCAACCTCTTCTTTCTAAAGCAGTTGGGATTTGTTTTAGTTCGTTTCATCTACTGTAAACACCTTGAGTTCTGTTCTCTCTCTCTCTCTTTCTCTCTCTCTCTCTCTCTCTCTCTCTCTCTCTCTCTCTCTGTGTGTGTGTGTGTGTGTGTGTAGCCCAGGCTTGTCTCAAAGTTGCTTTGCTGTGCAGCTGAGGGTGGCCTTGGCCTCCTCATCCTTCCACATCTACCTCCCCTGGGCTGGGATTATAGGCATGTGCCACCATGCCTTGGCTCTAAGTTCCATTTTAAATAAGGCAACGACAAGATGCCATTTAGACACTTCAGTGTCTAAAGTATTTAGTTTTAATTTCAATTTAGTTTAGTCCCTTAAGCCAGAACTTGCACTCATATGACAAATTATAAATTATTAGACTTACTAAAATTTTAGAGTTAAACATATATGACTAATTTTACTAGAGATTAAATTAACCCAGGTATTAGATTCCCCACATTATCTTGTATTTTATTTTAAATCATAACCATTATCTCATGTGGGAATCGAGGTTTAATGGGACACCCACTTAGATTCTCTTAGATGAAAAAATGGTTATCCACCCATCCCCCACTTCTCAGTAGTCACACTAGGAAGAAGTGCCAGGGAGATCTTCAGTTTAGCTATCCTTGAGTACAGAGAGGTAGGCAGTTTCCTCCCTGAGTTAATCTAGATTTTCATCTTTTACTGCTTGAAACTCAGTTCACATGAGTCTATGATATTTCTTCAGTGCTGTGATGAAGCCACGTGACTCATCAGAAAGAACCACAGTCTCCTAAGCGTCTCTCGAGGGTCAAGGGTCAACCCTTACTACTGGCGGCCTTTGAGTTTCCCCTGACTTACATAAGTGCGTCAGATGATGTAATGAATCCAGGCAGGAAGTTTAATGTATGATCGAGCATGTTTATTTGGTGTGTTAGATGGTGCCATTGTGGGTTTACAGAAGGAAATTTCAGAAGCAGAGCTTTGGTTTTGGAATGCTCTATACATCTATGGTACGTGTTAAACCATTACCTAGTGTAGCCCAGCTTTCAGAATGGTAGATACTACTAAAACTGCAGAGATATGTTGACTATTTTGATTAATATCTCTTTCTCCTTCCTCACCCTCCCCCCCGTGTGTGTGTGTGTGTGTGTGTGTGTGTGTGTGTGTACACGCGCGCGCATGCATGTGATAATTCATCAACAACAGGCAGGAGGTACTAATAGATGCTACAATATGGTGAACCTTGAGAATATACTAAGTGAAAAAGAAAAGACAACGTTGCAGAATTGTTATGTGGGCAGTGACTGCTGGTGACTATGGAGGATGGGCAGCAAGCTCTAAAATGGATGGAAATGTGTCAGGCCTTGTGAATGTACGAAAACCATTGATTTTAAGTGAGTAAATTGTGCAGTACACCTCAAACTATTTTAATTTTTGGTTTTTGAAGACAGGGTCTCTCTGTGTAGCTTGACTGCCCTGGAACTTACACTCTGATGACCAGGCTAGCCTCAAATTCAGAGATCCTTCTCCTGTGCCTCCCAAGTACTAGGATTAAAGGCACATGCCCCCTTTATGTATTGAAGCCCAGCTTCAAAACTATTTTTTTAAACCCTTTTTAATGATGTGACTTTAGTTGTATGAAAGCTACACACGTGAAAAGAGAAAAATTGTAAAATAGCTGTTCCAAGTAGAAGGGTCAGAGAGAAGTAAGGCAAACCATGTGACAGCAGCGTACACCCAGGATTAGAAAAGGCTGCCCAACAGGTGCGCAGCCACCAAGCTGAACAGGAGTTAGTGTTGTGTTGTGGTAAATTGCCAACCCCAATAAGCCCGTGCAAAACCACACAACTCAGTTATAGTATTTATTTATAAGCTGCATGCCTAGATTGTGCAGACTTCCAACTGCACTACTCTGTTCCCCACCGGTGAGATCCCTTGCTACTTGCGGCTTCTCCAGGCCGTGCGGTTCTGCTCCATCTTCCTTCCACCTCCTCTTCTTCTCTCTCCCTTTTTCTCCGCTGTCTTCCCCCTCTAAAACCTTCAGCCCCACCTTTCCCTTCCACTGCCCAATCACAGGCTCTAGCCTTTATTTGACCAGTTAAAATGGGAAGAAGGTTCACATGAGGTCACCTCAGTATGTGATCTACCCCTCTTGAGGAAGCGGAACTAACGTCAGAATGCAGACAGCACCAGGCAATCCCAACAGTGTTGATCTTCAACATGGGGAGGGACGGCGGTGAGCTCTGTTCTATGATGTTTCACCCGATTATTTGCTGTGCATTATTTTGGAAAAAGAAAAAATGACTTTTAGTAAATTAACATACAAACTTACTGCCTGTGTTTCTGTATGCTGCTGTAGCCACAGCAGCCACAGGAATTTGGCAAATGTGAAGTTCATGAATCTGATTGTGTTCACTGCCGTTATTTGCCTCTTTCTCTGAAATCCCCAACCCACCTAATGGCTGCCTAGCACTATCATACAGCATAGCTTAGCACTGCAAATACTTTAAGGAAAGCCTGGTGTGGAGGCTATGTGCTTTTAATCCCAACACTCAGGAGGCAGAGGCAGGCAGGTCTCTGAGTTCGAGGCCAGTCTGGTCTATAGAGAGAGTTCCAGGCCAGCCAGGGCTACATAGTGACACCCTGCCTCAAATAAAGTAAAAAGGAAGAAAGGAAAATTTAAATAATAAAAAGGAAGAAAGAAAGACAGACAGAAAGACAGACAGAAAGACAGAACACACTTCAAGAACATTTTGCTTCCACAGTGAATGACTTAAAGGCCGAAGCTTGTGAACCTGAGCAGCATACAGCATGCCGAGCTCACCCATAGTCCCCACAGAGGGAGAGCAGAAGGCGAGGCTGAAAGCAGGCTTGGAAAATGGACATTTGAAGAGAGAAGACTTGGGTAAAGACAGCTTAAAGGCTGTTAACTCTGGGAGACAAGAAAAGAAAGAGACTAAAGGAAGACTTTTGTGTAGTGTAGGTTCTAGGCTTGAACTCCTGCCTCTCCTGTTCATGTGCTGGGATTACAGATTCCACCACCATGCCAGGTTTTCTGAGGTGCTGGGGGCTGAATTGAAGGCCTCATGCATGCTAGGCCAGCCCAGCACTTTACCAATTGAAGCACACCATTAGCCCTTTGTATGGATTTTGACTAAATTCATTGTGGCTCTATCTAAAATTCTCTCCTAAGCTTCATCTAGAGTTTTCTTAATGTGGTATTTTCACAGAAAGAGGAAAGTCTGGCACTTTAGAAAGCAGATGGTGCTCATTTGATGCCATTATCTAGAAAAGACAAGTATTCTCCCAGTGTGGTTACTCAGTTAGAGCTCTCTTCTTCAATTCCCGGTAGCCACTTACTGGGGATTTGTTTGAAGGGCAAGTGTCCATCCTCAGTGTTGTCCTGGCTTTAGGACTTGTTTAAGTCTCTGAAGCGCTCTAGGAACCTCGAGTCAGCTTTGTGTCTTGAAGGCGAAGGAAAGCCGATCTTCTGGTTTACTTTTGGATTTTGCAGAGCAACCCTGAGATCCCAGGTGGATTTAGAGTTTGGAAAAGGGGACCTGGGGACTAACGCTGCCTTAGCCCCCAGGACACTTTCCCATTTACAAAAGCAAACCTAGTGTCCCCAGTTGCTTCTCTCTTGACTCTTATTTATCTTCTGTCTTGGGTCACTGCCCCTGAGGTGCTTCAAAAGCAAAATCCAAAAGACCCAAAACAAAGAAAACTAAACCAGATTCAAAGAAAAATGTCCCAGCACCGTGGATTTGGTTTTACAAAGGCAAGAAGGCAGTCTGAAAAGCTCCATAGAATGGCTTTAAGTCTGCCTGCATTTACTGTGCTATTTGCACAGAGTGATCCACAGGTTTGAGACCCCAAGAATCTACAGATTCTGAAAGAGTCTATAGGATGGGACACTGTCAGCCAGCTAGATGGATCAGCGTGGAGGAATTCCTCACAGATTCTGAAGTGATTCAACTATTTTGAGCATATAAATGGGACCACCCGTGCAGCCATTTCATTCCTTAAGCTGATCTTTTTGTTTGCTGGACACACAGGAAGCACTCAGGAAGTAAAACATAGAACTTACTTAGAGATATTGGCAGGGATCCACTTGATGTGTTACAGTTGTTCTCCAGGGTAACTTTGAATCCTCACTGAAAAGGGGATGCTAATTTCAAGTGATCTTTCAGACCCGGTTGAGCTGGAACTGAAATGTGCTGTTTTGCCACTTGGTTTTATGTGATCCATACCTTGATCACTTCCCAGAACACTTGAAGAAGCGTTTTACTTGACTGTTGGAGCAAACCACTTACAGAACTTGACACTGATCCTCATTGTCATGTGCCTTACTTTATCCTTTAATAAGCATTTGCAGAGGTGCTTTTGGATAATGTGGTGATGTTTTGTTTTTGTTCATGTTCGAGCTACATCTTTGAACTCCATGTATCCATGGTAACTAATAAATTTACCTGTTGAGACCATGTCTTACTGTCCCCTCCCCCTCATATGACTAAAGGATTTTATGTGATTACTGTAAATGTATTGTTTGCTCACTGCCATCTGAAGGAAGCAAAACTTGAAATGGATTGATGTTTTCTGTAATAGCAGCTTTACTATTAAAAATGCAGCATCCTCTGAAACCTGAACAGCTTGGAGAGGGAGTCCCCAAGGAGAGGGAGTCCCCAAAGAGAAGGAGTCCCCAAAGCAACAGCAGGGTATGGAATGAAGGCCTGAGTGGAACCCTGTGAGACCTGGAATAAAGCCCTGTGTTACCCTTTCATTTCAGTAGAGATGTATTTTTAAAAGGGTCAGGCATGGTGGGGCAAGGCCTTCAACACCAGCCTTCAGGAAGCAGAGGTAGGTCGGTCTGCTGAGCCCAGCCTGATGTGCATAGCAAGCCCAGGACCAGCCAAGGCTACATAGTGAGAAGATGTCTCAAAAGAACAAAACCAAAAAAGGTAAGAAGGACTTGGTGATTGTTAGGGACAGGTCATTGGTAAGCCATTCAGAATGCTAGAGCTGCTTTCTCATGGCAGATTGTTTCAGTCATTACACCCAGTGCTCTGATGAGATCCTGAGGGAATGCACCCTCTGCCAACAGCCCAGAGAAAGCTTGGGAGAGGCGATGGAGGAAAGTTAGCTGCCAGCATTGCCAAGATTTGTTTGTATTCACTTAGTCCAGCAGCATTATGGGTTTGGAAGATCTGTATGTATGTGAAAAGAGACATTTGAGTGTGCGATCAACATGCTCCCTGCCCCATGCTTCCTCCCCACTCATGGCCATTGACTTTCAAGACATAAACACTGACGTGGTACTCCAGTGCTCAGCCCTGTGTTCAGGGACTGAGAGTAGCAGGCAAGAGAGCACCAGGCAGTTGTGGTTTCCATCGGTTTTACATGCTAAGCTGACAATAGCTTCCCCCTGTTTAACAGAGCTCAATTACTAGGATTTGCGTGGATAATGTTTTTAAAAAATAATTTCTCTATGTTAGCATCAAAATACAACTGGTTTTTTTGTTAATTTATCACCACTTAACAATGTGCACTCCTTGAGGAGTCTTTATACTGTCTTCTCATGCCTGCTATGAAATGTAGCACATTGTAGCTGGGCCATAAACGTTTGTTGACTGACTAAGTAAATTTTATCTAGATATCTGTTGTTGGTGTTGAGTTCCTTAAACTTTAATGTGTAGGTGGTTTCCATAATATCTACAAGTTACACATGATTCATATTTTATAAAGTACTTAATGTTAATGTGAAATATATAGATTAGACTCTGGCAGGAACATTAAACTTTGTTTCCTATAATTTATAGTGATTTGCAATGATTATCTGCATATGATGTCTGGTCATGTATACAAATTATCAGCTAAGCATTTCTATTTAGGAAAGACTTTCTGTGCTGGAGAAGGATCATGTGTCTTCACAGTTGGAGTTGGTTCCGTAAATAGGTTCCTTCGTTCCTATCTGGAGGTGGTGGTTCAGCCTTGGAGAGAAAAAGCCTCATTCACAGATTCCTTCCTCTTCCATCTTCCAAAGGTCACTTGTTAGTGCCCTTTTGAAGAAAGGGATGTTTCAGCCAGTATAGAGTGGTTACTTTCTGCAGATTGTGTGCATGGCCACATTCACATGTGGAATCATATAGATCAGAAAGGGGATTCTTCACTGTGAGACTGTTCTGACAACTATGTAGAGACTTTTGTTAATGGGGTATATTTTAACAAATATATAAGTGGTCTTTGTTTGTTTATTTGTGTGTTTGTATGAGACAGGGTTTCTCTGTGTACCCCTGGTTGTCCTGGAACTCACTCCGTAGACCAGGCTGGCCTTGAACTCAGAGATCTGCCTGCCTCTGCCTCCCAAGTGCTGGGATTAAAGGCATGTACCGCCAGCAGCTGTAAATATTATTTCTAACTCTAGTATTAAAGAATGCCTACTGCACTGTTGAGTATTATAACAATAAAGAAAATAAGCTACTTGTAACCCCTCAATAAAAGTAACCATTCTTAACATACTTAAAATTTCTTTCATTTATAGTGTTTTCTGTAATTAAATAGCATCATAAGCATCTTCCTAAGCCATTTAAATTCTATGTAAATCATTTTATTAAGCATGTGATAGTCACTGTAAAGTTCTCCTGCACTGTTTTACATATATATATATATATATATATATATATATATATATTTTCTTGTGGTAGTGCTGGACATTGAACCTAGACCTCATACACACTAGGCACAAGTTTCTTGATATTGACATTTAGATTGCTTTAATTTTGTCTGTAACTTAATAAAATATTGGAGATTACTATCTCTGTGTATAACTTTTTGTCCACCTTTATTATTTTTCCTATAATTCCTCTCCTGTAAGTATGATTACCCATTCAAGTAGAGGCTGTTTTGATTCTGAAACCCATTGCAGAATAATGGTCTGTCAGTCACACCATCATCATCTGAGTGTATGAAGTTAATGTGCCTTGGGGGATACAGGAAAATGTATGTTACCAAACAACAATAAAAATATGAACAGATTCTCTGTTTCTAGACAGCATCCTTTTTATATTGTTTCATTAGAATTTCTATAACAGTGTTTGAACTTTTGTTGTGGCCTAGAATATTCTCTTGATTGAAAATAAACCATTAGTCATTAATATTTTCATTATTGTGGGGGTAGAGAGCGGGCTCAGTGGTTAAGAGAATGTGTTGTGTTACAAAGGACCTGGGTTCAATTCCCATCACCCACATGGAAGCTCATAACCTCTTTGGGCACCAGGCACACATACAGGTGATGAATAGGCATATGTACAGGCCAAACACTTTTTACACATAAAATAATAAAAATGAAGCTAGGAGATTTCTTTCCACCTTTTGCAAGGGTCTGTCTGTATAGCAGTTGCAAATTGATGGAGAAAAAGAAGAGTCAAACAAGTCCCTTGCCTTCCCAAGAAAAGTTGGGTTTTCCTAATCTTTCTCTAGGTGGCTTTAATCACCTTAAAAGTTTTTATTCCTCTTAGAGTGACTGGCCCCATACACACATCCTGTGTGTAAATATTAATGCTTCGTGTGAGAGAAAAACCAATAGAGCCCTTACTTATCAAGTATGTTTTTTTAAAAGAATATGAAAACTCAGGAGATGGTAAGTGAAGCATCAGGTCTTCTGCAGGAGCTCAGGCTTGGAGGGATAGGAAGTTGGCTTTAAATGGCTTAAGGGGTTAGGGCTTAAAGGTGGGTAAGGACTTTGATGCTTTCTGTTGGCCTCCCAGGGCTTTTAAAAGATTATAACAATATTTGACGATGATTCTAAGTGGAGTTTATAAAGCAAATAGTCAGTTTTGAGACAGTACGGAAAACAGATGTCTTTTGTTGTTGTTGTTTGTTTATACAAAATGATTGTCTAGAGTTACCAGGCGGAATCCTGAAGCCCCGGTCTCATCCTGATTCTGAGATCCGTCACCCAGGAGAATTCAGGAGAGGTTATTTAATGCACTTAATTGAGATTAACTGAGCTTTTGCTTTAAATTACTTTAGGAAAGGCTGGCTGCAAACAGCTTCTTTGCAAGGTAAACACAAATCTTAAGAACATCAGTTCCATACACAGGTGGCACGAGCCTTACCTGGAGCCTGGACACCCACCCGGTAGTGTACAAAGACAGAACCAGCAGCGGTGTGATTTGCAGGTGGTTTCATTACAATTGTGTGAAAATGCCGTAAATTGTTAGAACAGCAGCCACTGACAATTTTAGCAATTCCACAATAAAAAAAAAATGAATACATTTTGGTTGTGAAAGACACTACTTATATTCTTAAAATGAACTTCATTATTTAATTGTAAAAAGGAAAAACCATGTGGGAAAGACCCAAGAAGCATATTCTTGATTTATGTGAGTGAATGTCAAAAATATGACATGATATTTTCATCTTCTTCCTCAGCTCCTTGACTTGTTTATGGTTTGGGATTGGTCTACTTACCTAGCTGATTATGGGCAACCAGCTTCCAAGTACCTCCGTGTGAACCCACACTCCGCCCTTACTCTTTTGGAGAAGTGAGTATGTTCTCCAAACAATTTTTGTTTTGTTTTTATTTTGGATAGCATTTTACACAAGGTTTGAAGCTCGGTTAAGCCAAATGTGATGGCATGTGTCAATAATCCCAGCCCTGAGGCAGGAGGATCATGAGTTTGAGGGAGCTGATGCTGTACTGAAAACAGGGAGGTGAGAGGGAAGGGAAGTCCAGTCTCTTGATGAGCAGAAGAGAAGTTCCTTTCTTTCCTTTTAGAATCCTTTTGATCGTATATGTGAGGAGAATGTTTTTCCTAATGTATCCTGAAAAACTCAGACTCAATTTGCTTTGTAAACATGTCAGTGGAAGCCAGGAATGTATGGCACAGCTGTGGAATGCTTTCTGCTGGGTCCTGGGTGCGTCCCCTCTGCTGGAGAGAAAAGGGTTTGCTTGGAGATACAGGAATTGGAGCTACTATAAAATAAAATAAAATAAAATAATAGGGCCAAGAATTGGAATGCTTGCTTCGGTGGTGTCTAAGTCTTAAATTCTTTGCAGGTAGAGGAATGGGAGATTTGAAAAACTGTATCGTGAAAAATGAGACTATGGCACAGCTAAACACGGGCTGCTCCTCTTTTTTCATTATGTGTCAAACTTTCTCTTCACTCGGTCCTATTTTATTTAAAGTGTAACCATTAAGGTGTACAGTTTTATGTTAAAAATTATATGTTGTTTTCCCAGATTTCAAAATATCTGTGGTCATTTGATTTGAAAAGATATAAGATGCTATTCACAATTTACATAAATTTATTTTATAACATCATGAAATACTACTGAGGCAGAAACGTAACATTTTAAAATCTTCTAGCGTTTTCACTGCCATACAGTCCTGCTGTGGATGTGTACTAAGCCCATGGAGGGCATTCTAACAAACCTCATGGCTCGATGTTAGGAAAGCAGCAAGTCTTAGATTCCTGTGCTAGTCAAGCCCCCAGCCCTTTTTGTCTCTGAGTCTCTGTAGTCCTAA
Organism: Rhynchomys soricoides; assembly: GCA_019843965.1. Lineage (NCBI taxonomy): Eukaryota > Metazoa > Chordata > Mammalia > Rodentia > Muridae > Rhynchomys > Rhynchomys soricoides. The sequence goes on along the minus strand of JADRCH010000142.1, from coordinate 5,684,823 downwards.
GTTTTGTAGTATTGATTTCAGGCACAGAGTGGTGGATAATTCAGAGCATGCCGGAAGGAAGGAAGGAAGGAAGGGAGGGAGGGAGGGAGGGAGGAAGGGACTCTAGAGGCTGCATCTTCTTTTTCTAAGCATCCACGTCTGTGTGTGTTTAGGATGAAGGACACCGGCAAGAAGAATAACATATTCGCCCAGTTCCGGAAGAACGACCGAGACAGACAGAAGCTGATAGAGACGGTGGTGAGACAGCTCAGAGGCTTGGTGACTGGTATGTCCCAGCACACATAGACCAGATCCATGCCTGAGTGCTTCTCTGTGGCCAGCGTTGGTCATGAGACAATAATTTGTTTACAGAAGCCAAAAACTGTAGTAGAGGAAAAACACTGATGATGAGGGCTTTAAACAAGTGATGGCAGCCAACGTCATTTGTATGGATTTTTAAATAACTGAATACTATTTTATATATATAAAAAATGTAACATTAAATTTTTTTCAATTTTAGAAGAAAAGTCAAAAGTGTAATATATAAACCCAATAAATTGTGTATGAACTGATTGCAAATATTAGAAAAACATGTCTCTGCTTGCATTTTCTTCTCCTATTTAAGCTTGAAGGCGTTTCTGGTTGTGTCGGCCATAGTTGTGGATGCAGTCACTGCTGGTAAGGAAGCACTCAATGTCGCTGTTGGACTTGTAGCTTTTATTTCCTCCTCAGTGTGGCTGACATGGTCTGGAAGTTGTAGTACTGCAGAGTCTGAGGAGTAAGCACAGAAGTCTTGAAAGTTCCTGAAGTCAGGCTCAGCTCACCAGGACAGTAAATTAAGCTTCAGTAGCTTAATCATTCTGAAAATGAAGCCGGTTAGATTTCCTAGAGATGAAGCGTTGTCTCGTTCATTGAAGTTAATATTTCTGGCTGTATTTTTTGTAGCTGACTTCATTTTTAAAAGCATTTATGTTAAAAGAGAAGGCAGTTAAAGGGGCTGTTTATGTCAGGTGTAGCTTGTCCTAGTTTAGACATGTTCTTTCTCTGTAATGAAATTACCACAGGGTTCAGGTTGACGCTATTCAGATAGAAGATCTCAGTGCTGTGGAAACAAACCGGATCAACTGAACTCTGAAAGCCCAAGCTGATGTACATTTTCCTTCCGGCAAATCACAGTGATACAAATGTTGATGTGGCCCTGACCTTTGTTTTCTCCCCACTGTAATTATGCTGATGAACACCCTTTGCATTTTCCAGATTTATGCCTGTAATATTACCTGACTGTAAAATAAGTGTAAAGAGCTGTGCTTACATGCCTGGATTCTGTGATAAAATATTAAAAAGGTTGAAGACGCTCTCTCAGCCATTTAGAGCTTCTTATTCCAAGCAGCCCTGCCAGCCTGTTAGTCCCTAGGTATCGGAATGAACACAAAACAAAATGTATTTGTTCTTTTGACAAAATACTCAACGTATTTCACGGTTTTAAATTATTGCATGAGAAAATACAATAATTCTTAAGATACAACACATTCTGGGTATTAGGGGCTGTGCTCAGGCAGCTCTGAAGACTTTAGAATGCGACTGCTCCTCACTGTCTGTGTACTTGGGGACACTCCTATCTTTGGCTCAGGCATCTGGGGATTTGGAAAGAGGAACCACCATATTGCCTGGAGTGGACACCCCTTGGGCTCCTCTGTACTCTTTCCAAAATAGCATGCACCCCACCCGTGCTTCCGTGCACCTCCCCCCACCCCCACCTCTAGATTGTGTTAGCTAGCCCATAGGCCAAAGGCTTTGCAGCCCAGAGTGGGGCATAAAGCCCAAGATGCAAGCTGGAAGGCCCGGGGAGGGGGCGGGATCCGGCAGACTCCTGAGATGGGCAGTGAAAAAGAAGCCAGAAATTAATTTAGTCCTAAAACCAGAGCTACACCCAGGCTACCGGCTTCTGGAGGACTTTGGGTGCCTTCCCTCCCTCCCCCCCCCCCCGTGAAGCTTGGGAGCAGTGAAATTACTATCTCCTGAAGGCTCCCTTAAAGTGGGAGGTCCGAGAACTAGGGAGCCAGCAGAGGGTTGAGCAAAGGGGCGAAATCCCAGCCATTTGACCTTGATGTGGTAAAAAGCAGAGTTTTTTTGGGGGGGAGGGTCAAAAATAGGGGAACCAGAGAAGGAGCTAATGGCTCAGAGAAAGGCTGGCCAAGAGCATGGCCAGGTACACAGGGTGGGTGTCTACTTCATTTGGGCTTTTCACGCTGGTGGTGCTAGGTGCTCGCATGGGGAGAATAGAAAGTGCAAAACCACAGGCCCTGGCTGAAGATGCGCATGGGGCCGGCCCCCCTCAGATGCCACTCCCTATTTGGATGGCGAGGTGAGCCCGCCACTGCCCACTGCTTCCAATCATTACTCTGAGTGGGGCGCTTTAAATATACGTGGACACGTCATGTTGTATGACCCAGTCCATAGGGAGGGCGGCAATATCTATATAAATGTGTCAGAGAGTAGGCGGAGAAGGGTTAACGGAGGGAAGGTGGACAGGGGTCTGCAGCCCTGCAGCAACAGCGGCTAGCAGCGCCTAGTGAATTGTTTCACTCAGCCTCTATCTAGGAGCGCTGAGCCGAGAAGGTGGGAGCATTTCAGAGGCAAATGGCCCACCTTGGACGGGCTGACACTTTTTAACTGAAATCGGAGGAAATGCCCTGGGTCTTCAACCTCAAGAGAGACAAATTCTCTAATTGCTCAGGGTTAGTGCCGCCTTCCACTGACAATCTTGTTTTAAGAGCGGAAGCTTTGGATTTATTAATCTCCGACTTGGCCCCTAACCCTGGGCCTTTCTGGACTGGGCAGGTGAGCGCTGCACAGTTTTTGAGTCCCCTGCCTTCCCAGTAGCCTATCCTATCCCCCTCACTCCTGCAGTCTCGCTATGTTTTCCTGGGGGATGAGCTGTTTGTCCATGCTGGGTGCTGCCGGCACGGCTCTCCTGTGTGCGGGTCTGCTGCTTTGCTTGGCGCAACAACTCTGGACCCTCCGCTGGACTCTGAGCCGGGATTGGGCCTCCACCTTGCCCCTGCCCAAGGGCTCCATGGGCTGGCCCTTCTTCGGTGAAACGCTGCACTGGTTGGTTCAGGTGAGTGGTTTTCTCATTCAGTAATGCCTCCCTTTCTGCATCCCCCATCGGGTGCTCTTGGTTCTCAGCGCATCTCATAAGAGTCCTTGCCTAGGATTCTGATGATTTTGCAAGCCCTCACCATTGCCTAGCTGTTCTGTTCCTTCTAAGAGACCCCATGTCACCGAGTTTTATGCTCATTTTAAACTCTTCGGATAAAATGTGAGGGCTGTAAACCAGGCTTAGGGAGGGATTTGAGGAATGTGGTACCCATGTCTTGCAAACATAGACTGAAAAGCCAAGCCACATCTCAGCCAGCCGTGTATCATTGGGCACTCAGATTCCCAATCTAAGCTTGTATCACACCTCACTGGTGGGCTTCTACGATCCCATGCAGTAGCTGAGAGGCCCATTGGAGGTCTTGTTTTGTAACTAATGTGACAGCCTGGGACAAGGGAGTTAGTTGTTAGGAAGAGGCAGTTGGGATGTCTGGGACAGATCTCCAGCCCTGCTGACCCAGAGACCCTTCAAGCTCCGCCTTGTTTTCAGGGCTCTCGTTTCCACAGTTCCCGCCGCGAGCGCTACGGGACAGTGTTTAAGACGCACCTTCTGGGCAGGCCAGTGATCCGTGTGAGCGGCGCTGAGAATGTGCGCATCATCCTGCTGGGCGAGCACCGCCTGGTGCGTAGCCAGTGGCCGCAGAGCGCACATATTCTGCTAGGTTCACACACGCTCCTTGGCGCGGTTGGCGAACCCCATCGGCAACGGCGTAAGGTGAGGAGAAAACCAAAAGAACTTAAAAGATCCGTGAACCCTGGGTTCCTGCAGTGAGTCAGGCCAGGGCCTGGTGTTCCACATTATACTGAGAACTTGACCAGGGTCCGGGCTAAACGAACAGGTGGCCCGAAGTAAGTCTCCTTACGTTCCCGGGTTTGAACTGTAAAGCCAAGGCAAGGCTACAAGTCCTTTACTCCAGATCTTCTGTGACTTGCCAGCAGCTTTGGGGATTCAGATTTAAGAGGGTTCAGGGAAGACTTTGTGGAGCAGCTAGCAGCATTTGGAACCTAGTGGATGGGGTACTCTGTACATCAAAGTGATAGAACCCAAGCCAACAAGTTTAGGCCTGTGAGGCTCAGAAGAGGAAGAAGAGACTGGACTTTGCCTTCAGGCTGCGGAGTCGCACAGCACAAGAGGCCAGAGCCAGCCTTCCCTGCGTTGATCCACTCGCTCCCTGTAGGTCCTGGCGCGCGTGTTCAGCCGCCCCGCTCTGGAGCAATTCGTGCCACGGCTGCAGGGGGCGCTGCGGCGAGAGGTGCTCTCTTGGTGTGCCGCCCAAAGACCGGTGGCTGTTTACCAGGCGGCCAAAGCGCTCACCTTCCGCATGGCCGCGCGCATCCTGCTGGGTCTGCAGCTGGACGAAGCGCGATGCACCGAACTGGCCCAGACCTTTGAGCAGCTGGTGGAGAACCTCTTCTCACTGCCCTTGAACGTACCGTTCAGCGGCCTGCGCAAGGTAATGCCGCCCCAGACCTTAACCCAAGGCTCCAGAAGGTCTCCCAAACCAGACGGGGTCCTCTAGACCAACGTGCCTAGGCCCAGCGTGCGGTGCGGTGGTGGTTGGTGGGGACCAGGGCTGCATCTCTTTGGACTTTCCGTGTGACCCAGGGCAGACCACACACCCTTTATGGGATGCTCCTGACTCATGCTCTTGCACCATCATAGCCTTCTTGAGTTTTGGTCTTAGTGGCAGACATCCAGTCAGGCGGTTTGTCCTTTCTCAAAGTGGTGCCTCAGGGCAACCTCTTCAACACCCTTTGGAAGGCGGGTGCTGCGGAGTGCGCGGGAGCCGGAGGGCGGCAGGCGAAGCCCAGCCCGGGCTCTAGTCCAAGGGATGGGTGTCGGCTCCCAGCCAGCGGTCCTGGGCTCGCTGGTTTCCGGATCAAAGTCATGGGCGGGGCCCCAGAGCTAAAGGAAGCTGGGTCCTGCCTTCGTTCTTCCTTTGCCCCAGAGCGTTCTGTCTCTCGAATAATACTAATACATCTGAAAAGGAATCTGATTGTGCACCGTCACCTTGCATGGTCCTTGCAACCTGCAAAGTGTTATTCTCATTTTGTTGACAAGCAGTCCTCCTGGTGCGGGATAAGCAAGAACACAGTCAAGATTTGAATAAGATAGTTCTGGCTACAAAACTCAGCCTTATGTTTCAATGCTTCCCCCAGAGGGATGTTTTGGCTAGGCTTGCTTCCTGAACTCTGGAGAGCCATCCCTGCCCTCTTTGCCCAATCCCTGACAGAAGCTAAGCCTTTAGAATATCTGATAGTGTCCTCAATGGAGTTTTTCAGGGTGCATCTTTTCTTAGCACTGATGCTCACTGCCTTATCTGAGTCTGGTTCAAGGAAGGGGTAATGGCTAACTGAACCTTGATGGTTCCGTGTCAGGTATGGGCACTGGCAGCTGTGTTGGGAACAAGTTCTTGACAGCTCATGGCTGACAGCAACTGCCTTGCCAGAGGGGGCTGGTAATCATTATCATGGCAGTGATGTTTGTAGAGAGTAGACAAATCTATGACCACTTATTGAGCCATGCCTGCCATGTACTAGGGGTACAGCTAAGCCAAGAGCAACACCAGGATCTAGGCCACCCTTCCTAATGCTTTAATCCTTTAATACAGTTCCTGATGTTGTAGTGACCCCCAACTATAAAGTGAGTTTTGTTGCTACTCTGTAACTGTAATTTTGCTACTGTTATGGATTGTAATGGGAATATCTGTGTTTTCTGAAGACTCCTGTGAAAAGATCATCCACTCCCTCAAAAGGGTCACAACCCACAGGTTGAGAAACTCTGCTCTAGGTGGCTCTAGGTAGTCCAGCCTGCCCTCTCTCCAGCCTTCCTACCACAACTGCCCTTTCTCCCTGTCCATCAGGGCATCCGGGCCAGGGACCAGTTGTATCAGCACCTGGATGAGGCCATTGCTGAGAAGCTTCAGGAGGAACAGCCGGTAGAGCCAGGTGATGCCCTGCACTTGATTATTAACAGTGCTAGGGAGCTGGGCCATGAGCCCTCTGTGCAAGAGCTGAAGGTAGGTGATGGGAGGTCACTCCTCCCTCCCTGACTCTCCTTCCTCAGAAACCACACACAGTCCATTCCAGGTCATATACTGTTTAACACCATTTTGAGGCACAGGAATAGCTTAGTGTGAAAAAGAAGAGCTCTAGTCATGACTCTACCACATCTGCCAACTGGGAAGCCTTGGACTGTAGCCCTTCCTCCAGGAGCATCAAATCCTAAGTCTGGCCCTACAGGTTCTGGATCTAGATAGCTCACCTCTGGGCCCTCCTACATCCCATGTCTCACTGCATGCCTTCGTCATCCCCCTACCATGCAGCATGCTCTTCCCCCCTGCACTCTCAAACGCCTCACCCTCAAAGCTACATTTTTCCTTGCCAAATCAACACTCCTTTTTCTATAAGCCACCTTGACACCTGGCACCTTAGTACCCGGCACCCGCCCATTTTGCCCTTGCTGCAAAGCCTCCTGTAGAATCAGGATTCCTTCCCATGTGTGGTGGAGGGCAGGAGGGCCCTGCTTCAGAGGTCAAGACACAGTATGAGGGCCAGAGACATTTAGAAGTGCAAACATTTCAGTCTCCCACGAGTCCCTGTCATGTGCTCTTTGGCCTCAGTTCCCCACCCCCTTCTTTCACTAAACCATTAAAAAGTAGGAGCCCAGCTCTAGTTTCTCCTCCGAGAATGGAAGTATTAATCTCTCCTCTTGATGAGTGTGAAGTTCAGAAGCAACAAAGGATTCATGAGAGAATGAGCAATAGAATTTGAGACCTGTCCAAGATAGTGCCTGGCTATGAAGGGAAGCGGCACAGAAAGAAGTGGGTAGTTTGCCGTTTGACAGAACTAGGGAGTAACAAGGCTCTGTAGAAGGGATCCATTGGCCAGGCTGAACAGAGAGGATATCTGGCTCTGGGGTCTCCATCTCCATTTCCTTTTATCCAAGGTAGAACCAGCTGTTAGTCTCCAACCAGGTCAGTATTCACTCCACAAAGATTATTATGTACCTGTTCAATGCCAGATTCTGTGCTGGGATGCAGAATACCTGTGTCGTCTCAAGCTCTAGGGTGTACATTCACCCTGCTGTCCCTGAAAACAGCTTGCAGGCATAAATACCGGTGTCACCCTGAAGGAAGGTACTAGAAGGGCAGGCTAAAGGCAGGTGATGGGGCCTGTAGAATATCCATCAGCAAGCAGAGCATAAAGGGTAAGCAAGAAGGTGAAGAACCTGCTGGCACTGGAGCAAGTGGTGCTGGAGGAATGGAGGGAAGGAAGGAAGGAGATCGACCAGCAGACTCACTGCTGGAATTATTAGTTCTAGGGACTTGGAGTGCCTTCCAGAGCCTTAGTTTCCAGTCTCCTATGAGCAGTATTTGCTCCCCACGGGGTGAAGGTAAGAATCTAAAGATTTAAAGAACCGAGGATAAAGCACAGAATAATATCCCCGTATCACCTCCGAGAACTCGTCCATATCTGCCTATCGCTCAACAGGACTTTCCCAAGTGATAGTCCTGAGTTTTGACCGATTTCAGAGCCATGAGCATAGCCGCCAGGGCAGGACATCAAGGCCGTAGTCTGAGCCCAAGAAATACATTTGGACGCTTTACACATTCATAGTAGGTTCAGAACCTCCCGGCTGTCTTGCAGGAGTTGGCTGTGGAGCTCCTCTTCGCGGCCTTTTTCACCACGGCGAGTGCCAGCACATCCCTCATCCTGCTGCTTCTGCAGCACCCAGCAGCCATCGCCAAAATCCAGCAGGAGCTGTCAGCGCAGGGGCTGGGGCGCGCGTGCAGCTGCGCTCCCAAGACCTCAGGATCAGACTGCGGCTGTGAGCCGGACCTCAGCCTGGCGGTGCTGGGCCGTTTGCGCTACGTCGACTGCGTAGTGAAGGAGGTGCTGCGCCTCCTACCGCCGGTGTCCGGGGGCTACCGCACTGCGCTGCGCACCTTTGAGCTGGACGTAAGTGCGCCGCACCGCGGGCCTCTGGATGCTTGCAGCCGCGCTGGGATGGAAGTAGGGCAGGGGGAATTAGTGCAGAGATCTCTTTCCCCTGCCCGGGCCTCAGCTTTCCCTCCTGTAAAATGGGCTGAGCCCTATTCTATTTCCTGGACTCTTCTTCCTCTGACCCTAGTAGACACATGCAAAGCCTCGTGCCTGAAGAGCTGGTAAGGTTAGAAGTTTTAAATACTTCAGCTTTTGTCAGCGATCCAGCTGGGTCAATTCAAGTAGAATTGAGTTTTTGAACGCAAACATTTTTCTCTGAACCGTACTTTTTCGCAGACAGTGTATGTGCTGGAAGGCAAAGGTGGTGCCCTACTTCTCTGATTCCTTCACAAGACTGAATAGCCACTCATTGTCACCTGTCCAGGGCTTGGACTTAGGGTATATTCCTGGGATGTGCTACAGCCTTAATACAAAGAACAAAATCTTAGTGGTTTCTTCATCTGCTGCCTTTGGTTGGACAAGGTTAAGAACCAGGCTAGGATACATCTCAGAATAACCTGGGGCTGTTTTCCCTTCACTGTGGGTTTCAGTTTACCTTCTGGGAGGAAGTTGGTTTGCTTTTTCCAGCTCTGATACTCCATATGAAGTTGGGGGTGTTTGATGAATTGGTAACAGGTTTGGGGAATTCTCACAGCAGAACTTGAGAGCCTCTGCCTGAATAGCTTTGCTGCAGGACCCTGAGCAAAGCCTGTGTGTGTGTGTGTGTGTGTGTGTGTGTGTGTGTAACATCGAAGAGACTGAGATTCTGCCCACAGGGAGCTCCATGCAGAGAGGGAGAGGACTAAGACCATGGAGTGAAACAGGGAGATCTCTAGTGTTGGATGACCCCAGACAAAGGAATGGACTGCCCAGAAGTGACTTGGATGCTCACACTTGATGCTGCAGGGCTGATGTGCCCAGGAAACAGAAGAGAAACAGAGGAGCAGGCAGCTTCCAGGGCAGTAGACAGAGCACGGGGAAGGTCCTACTCATTACCCTCTGCTGTACAGATGGGGAAACTGAGTTAGAGAGGAGAGAACATCTCTAGTGAGAACTTGAATAGTAATGATCTTCCACGGGCTTCAGAAAACTACAATCTTTTGAGGGACAGGTGGCATTATAGTTCAGGAATTGAAGACACGAACAAGCATAACAGACCGGGAATGTAGGTCAGTCGCAGGGGCTCATTCCTAGCTTGAATGAGGCCCTGAGTTTGCAGTGCCCAGTAGGGGGTAATGGAGAGGGAGGATGGTTAAAAGGGTTGAGGGTGGGGGTGGGCAAAAAGGGTGTGCATCCTCTTAAAGCGGTAACCATGTGGTAGTGATGTTATCCAGAGGTGAGCCAGAAGGTGGAGAAGTCTTTAGTTAAATGCAAAGAATTTTATAATTGCACTGTCCCAGAGGTGTGACGATTCCCAGTCAGTTTGGGCTGTTTCAGCTCAGACAGCTGGTAACTACATTCTTACAATGCAAGTCTCCTGTGTCAGAAGAAAACAGGAAGAGAAAGCCAAAAAACTCAAAAGTAATTTTCGATCTCATGGGCACTAATGTGTGCCAACCTCCTCTTAACATTCCCTCAACAATGTGGAAATTTTTTAGTCTTACATTTCCCAACTAAGAAATGAGGGTGGGAGGAAGCAGTCCAAGATCTTACAGCTCAACAGTCAAGGCGCCGAGATTGCAACGCAGATCTGGCTTCAGGATTAATTAATCACAGGCCCCTGGATATTTATTTGGCGATCCTGGGGAGAGGGACACGGGGTGGGGGGTAGGCTCCAGCCATTTCCCTGTGCTTAGCGACCAACGTGCTCCCCTTCACTTCACAGGGTTACCAGATCCCCAAAGGCTGGAGTGTGATGTATAGCATCCGAGACACGCATGAGACAGCCACGGTGTACCGTAGCCCACCCGAGGGCTTCGATCCCGAGCGCTTTGGCGTGGAGAGTGAAGACGGGCTGGGCTCCGGTGGCCGCTTTCATTACATCCCGTTTGGCGGTGGCGCGCGCAGCTGCCTGGGCCAGCAGCTAGCGCAAGCGGTGCTGCAACTGCTCGCTGTCGAGCTGGTGCGCACCGCGCGCTGGGAGCTGGCCACACCTGCCTTCCCCGTAATGCAGACGGTGCCCATCGTGCACCCGGTGGACGGGCTGCTGCTCTTTTTCCATCCTCTCCCGGCTTTGGGTGCGGGGGGTGGGTTACCCTTCTGACTCGCTGCTTTGACTTGCCCAGAAGCTGCTGAGCACAGGACGCCAATCTTCAGTGCCCTAGGTCCTCATCGCTTGTATATTCACCGAGTCAGGGCTTTAACAGATGCTTATGGGACAACTTTGCTAGACTGGAAGTAGTAGAATGAGCCACAGAAACCCCAGTGGAGAAGCGCTGGGCTTGAGGGAAGAGTAGAAGGCACGCCCTACACCGTAGGCACATCCCAAGAACTCAAAGCAGCCAGCGGACGGACGGAGAGAACCTATTTCCACCAAATGAAACCTGGCTTCACCTTACTGTGGCAAGTCCGCCAGGAGTTTAGATTTGGGGCCCTGGCGGCGGTGGCAGTAGTGATGATAGTAATTAGGTGTTCGTTTCAAACTAGAAGGGAATTTGCAGCTTTTTGAAGTTAACAGAGATACCAGGATGGTTATCAGACTGGCCTGATGTTTGTCAGAGAGACATACCAAGAGCGCCCCAGAGCTTCTACTGTCTCGACCAAGCAGATTTGACTAGAGACTTTTGAAAAGTAAAATTCCTACTCCATGAAATTATTTAATACCCCCATTTATATAGAAGATACTATGTTCGCTGGAGATGTCTCTAGTCTGGTTCATGTGAGGTTGAAACATAATCCCTTCATGGGAGAATTGAGATAAACAAGAGATGTGAGATATTTGTACCAAAACAGGAAGGCCAAGAAATGACATTTCCTGCCAGGAGGTTTGGGCTCAGTTGGGCAGCTATTCCCCTGGAGTGATGGCCAAGGGTGGAGAGGATGGGGTACAGAGACATACCTGAAGGATATACTGTAGCCTACCTATGGTCTAGAAGTTGGGCAACCTCAGTTCTATTCTTCCTTCTGGACCACAGATCTGGATGCTGGGTTTTGGAGCATCTCTGCATTGTCTGACTGCAGAGTCCTTCTGCTTACTGCTTCACTCCCCTCACTATTACGGAGGAGAAGCTGAGGAGAGACTGATGAGCCACTGCTGTCCTGTACCTTTCCATCGCTCAATCCCCATACCCCACCTCTGAGCCCATGACACCTGTGGAAGTCAGCCCTTTGGTTTTTCATAGCTATCCTTTAATCTAAATGACTCTGGCCTTTCCAGTCCAAAGGGTCCCACCACTGCTTAACTCATCTGCCTTCATTCCCCAAAGCCTGCTTCAACCTGTCATCCACGTTTCCATACTGCTGGGCAAGAGGATATAACCAGTGAGCCAGGGAAGCTATAACTGGCCTAGGCTGACCCTGTAGGAGGAAATTGGTCCTCCTGACCTTATACTGGAACCCACTTATAAAGTAGAACCTGGGGCTTGAAGGCAAGGGGGACATAACTGGGTACTTGAAGGTTAGTAGCTGTTGGCGTTAACACCACTATTAACCCCTATACAGGACAGCAAGTAAGCCATGGCTGGTCAGAGTAGAGGCCAACCTGAGCTCTGCAGGCACCAGAGGGAGCAAAGGCATCATGGTGCAGGCCTACAACCTTGAGCATCCCAGAAGCCTGGACCTGGATGAGGAGGTCAAAAGGCTTCCCCTCCCCACTTTTAAGTTGATTCTGATGGGGGGGGGGGTTAGGGCGACACCTTTCAGAAGCCAGGACAAACTGGTTCAAAAAGACTTGTTTGCTTGCTTTGGGGCCTGGACCAACTATAAGCACATTGGAAGTGGCTCTCATTTCCCATAGCTGCACCATACCATTGATATTAAGGACCGTGTAGGTTTCTGGTTTAGTAACTCCAAGTTTGTTGGGAAAGAGCAGATGTAGTTCTTGCTCCTTGGACTTCTGCTGATCACATAGAGAGGCAGACAATAAACAAACCAGCAGTACAAAACCAAAATCAACCAACCAAACAAACATACAAAAACCACCTAGAACTGCCCCAGTGGTGAAAAGCATAGAGAAATTAAAAAGCAACAAAACCCTTTAACACAGAGTGCCTCTGACCTGAATTCCAACAGTTGGGCAAGGGAACCAGTCTGAGGTGACATTGGCAGGGATCAGGCACTTTGGCCTGGGTTCCCAGCCAGCGTTGGGAAAAACAGCAAGTATAGAACACCTAGACCAGAGAGAAAGATAGAGGGGGCTGAAGAGAAACCCCAGTAGGTCGTGCTGGCCACCTGATTGCTGCTACCCATGTCCACTAGCAAAACCAAAACAGCAGAAACACCCACTACAAGAAGTCCCACCCCACATCTCTGAACCCTTAGCAATAGGAAAACTGGCCAACATTTTGTTTCACAGCGAGCCAACCTTCCCTTCCTCACCTACCACCACCCAATAAACTTTAGTGAAATTCCTAGATCAAGTTCTTATTGGGCAGGTAATTTATTTACCTCCTTCACCGTTCAAGAAGATTTTAAGTGATCATGCACTTTAACATTTAATGTTTTCCTACCAGGCGGCCTGCGGATCTCGACGGCCAGTTAGATTTAGTATTTATTTTTTAAGTATTGTTTTTCCCTGTGGCCATTTCCAGCGTGCTAGCCTGGCTCATCTTGTAACCAGGCGCAGGCTGAACTTGGTGGGGTGGCCCGGCAGAGTTCACTGAGATGTCACGGTCCGGCCTGCAGGGGTCACAGGCGGGTCAGGCTAAAGGATTGGGAATGGGCCCCAGGTCACGCCCCCGCTGGCCGGTTTTGCACACCGGCCGGAGGCGCTCTCCAGAAAGGGGCGGACCGAGGTTTCTGAGAATTACCTCTAGCACAATTCGTCCGCGTTCCTGCCGGTGCCAGCAATCGGTTCGCATTCTTTACAGTAACCAAATCATTACAAGATATGACAGCAGCAGCGCCGGCCTCCCCAGAGTCTTCGGAAAAGCTGGTCAGAGAGAGTTATGGGGAACCAATGAATCCCCAAAATACAACACATGGACATCCAGGTTTAGAGAGTTGCTAGGTTGTGCGGTCCTCGCGACCTTTGAGGTCATTTTATGACACCCCCTCGGGGGGACATTTAGGGACCACCGCAGGAAGGCCACATATTGAACAGCTTTCAGAAAGCAAGGTTTTCATCTCCAATGGACTCTTCCCAAGGGCTGCGGGTGTGCTTTCGCTAGAGCCTGTGTTCAGTTCTAAACAAACACATGTCATTCTGTTAGTTTTCCGCGCCACTGGTGCGTTCAGTGCCCAAACCAAAGCAGTGTGTGGCACTGGCTGGCCGAAGTGGTGTGGCAGGAGGACGTGGGAAGCCGAGTATATGTATGCGCGCGCACCACGCAGTAGCCCTGCGCCCGTTATTGGCTGTAGGAGGTGCCGATTGAAGTTCGACAGTCTCTGGACTCGCTCCCCAGTACGGATCCCATAACTTTCCCAAAGGCTGGTGGCAGAAGCATAGAACCAAACAAACCTCTTACCAGGCTCAGTGGCATTACAGTGGGTAGGATCTGGGAGAGTAGAGTAAAGGTTCTAGAGCCCTAAACTAGACCACCCTATTAGCGCAGCCTAATGTGCCATTTGGAAGCAGAAACCCCCTTTGGGAACTCACAGTTGCCTTGAGGTGTAGACAGAGTGGAACCGATCAACTCCGTCCTAAGGAATACAGACAGCCTGGTGGCTCACCAAGATACAGGCAAGCCAAGGTGGAAAGGGACTCCTAGGTTTCCTCCCTGCCTTCCTCCCCGTATCTGCCTGGGCTGGGGGCCCCTCTTCCCGGCTGCTTGGCTGCAGTTGCAAGCCCCAGGGCTATAGCAATTGGACCGGTTTGGCGGTATTACCACAGCTGGGCGTTGACTTTGGAGCCACTGGGTCTCCTTAGTATGCCACCGGGGCTTGTGCAAGGCTGCACCTGGGGTCCCAGAGACCTGAAGGCTTACTTGCTTTGAACTCGAAAGCAGGATTTTCCAAGGCTTCACCCTCTGGCTCGCTTGTGGGGCACTGGAAAGCTAGGGTCCACGATCCGCCAGTCGTACTTGACCTCAGAGACTCTGGCTTGGACCTTAGCCCTGGGATCTTCTTGGGATCCTCACAGATCCGTAAGCGTTTGGGATCTCATTTCCTCAATCAATGGGTCAAGTCCTCTGAACGGTGATTCCTGAACACGCCTTCCAAGCAAATGGAAAAGAGCCCAGGAGGCGCCTGTAAGTGGAGAGCTAAGAAGGCTTCGGGCTAGGGCAGCTGGTCCGATCCGGCGCGAGGGACAGCAGAGAGACCGCTAGGAAACCCAGGACTCCAGATTCCCGCTTCTTGGAACCCCGATCCACAACCCACTTCCCCCTGCCCTCAGCCGCTCCGTGTTAACTCGGAGCTCTGCACACCTAGGACAGGGAAGGCGGTGTTCCTAGCCCCGCACCCCAGGAGGCGCGCTCAGAGGGAAGCCGCCAGAGCGCCGCCTCTGCCTCGGCGCGGAACAAACGGTTAAAGATTTTTTTGGGCAGCGCCTCGAGGGGGGAGGAGCTAGGGGCCCGATCCGCAATTAAAGATGAACTTTGGGTGAACTAATTTGTCTGACCAAGGTAATGTGGGCAGTAACCTGGGCGGCCTTATAAAGAGGGCGCGCGGCGGGGTTCGGAGCGAGGGCGGCGGCGGCAGGTGGCGCGGGAGGCTGCTGCGTGCCATGGGGCTCCCGGCGCTGCTGGCCAGTGCTCTCTGCACCTTCGTGCTGCCGCTGCTGCTCTTCCTGGCGGCGCTCAAGCTCTGGGACCTGTACTATGTGAGCAGCCGCGATCGCAGCTGCGCCCTCCCCTTGCCTCCCGGTACCATGGGCTTCCCATTCTTTGGGGAAACATTGCAGATGGTGCTGCAGGTAAGGGAGCTCGGGAAGGGACCTGACGCTTCCCCGGAGTCCGCCTCAGCTCTGGGCCTGGGCTGAAGCCGGGATAAGTGTCCTCGCGAGGGAGGACCACGGCTTGGAAGAGGGGCTAGATGGAGGCCAGATGCTCCCCGGCGCCCCCTCATGCGGGTTGTGGGTCTCTCTCCTCCACCTCCCTATCAGCGGAGGAAGTTTCTGCAGATGAAGCGCAGGAAATACGGCTTCATCTACAAGACGCATCTGTTTGGGCGGCCTACGGTGCGGGTGATGGGCGCGGATAATGTGCGGCGTATCTTGCTGGGAGAGCACCGGTTGGTGTCGGTGCACTGGCCTGCGTCGGTGCGCACCATCCTGGGCGCCGGCTGCCTGTCCAACCTGCATGATTCCTCGCACAAGCAGCGAAAGAAGGTGAGGGTGAGCTGGCAACTCCTTGGCTAGCAAGGAGACCTCATTCTATGGCTTGGTTCAGGCAAATAGACGGGGGTGGGAGTGGGGGGCGAGGATTAGGTCTGTATAGTGGGTACCAGGACCTTCTTTATCTGAGATCCACTTTAGTTTTTCCTACCAGCACGTGCCTAGTTAGGCCTGGAGAGACTGGGGTTCTTGAAAGGGTACCCAGGAAGGCGAGGGGGGGGGGGGTACTGGGGGGAAGTAGTGGATTGTAACTCTCTCTGCTCCTGGGGGACCTAAGGTGATTATGCAGGCCTTCAGCCGCGAGGCGCTCCAGTGTTATGTGCCAGTGATCGCTGAGGAAGTGAGCAGTTGTCTGGAGCAGTGGCTAAGCTGCGGCGAGCGCGGCCTCCTGGTCTACCCCGAGGTGAAGCGCCTCATGTTCCGCATCGCCATGCGCATCTTGCTGGGCTGCGAGCCGGGTCCAGCGGGCGGCGGGGAGGACGAGCAGCAGCTAGTGGAGGCTTTCGAGGAGATGACCCGCAACCTCTTTTCTCTCCCCATTGACGTGCCCTTTAGCGGGCTGTACCGGGTAAGGGCGGTTTGCGGAGTCGGAGCAGGGGACCGCAAGCTCGGCGTCCGCTCACCGCCTCGCTCTCTCCGCGCTCAGGGCGTGAAGGCGCGGAACCTTATCCACGCGCGCATCGAGGAGAACATTCGCGCTAAGATACGCCGGCTGCAGGCCGCAGAGCCGGATGGGGGTTGCAAAGACGCGCTGCAGCTCCTGATTGAGCACTCGTGGGAGAGGGGAGAAAGACTGGACATGCAGGTGAGAAACAATCTCAAAAGGTGCCCGAAGTCGGGGAGTGGCTCTAACTTTCCAGACACACTTTCTGGAGGTCTCCAAAGCCCCGTCAGGGCCCCCAGTTTCTTCCAAGTGGGCGCTGATACTAAGTCTAGAGCAGCAGTTCTCAACTTGTGGGTCGCGACGTCCTGCATATCCGATATTTAAATCACGAAACATAAGAGTAGCAAAGTTACCGTTATGAAGTAGCAACGAAAATAACTTTATAGTTGGGGTCACCACAACATAAGGAACCGCATTAAAGGGTGGCAACCTTGAGAACCATTGGAAGAGGGTGGCTGAGCAACTGGGAAGGTCCCAAAGTTCAAAGGGCAAGTCTCATTTACAAAGGTTAAAAGAACGTTGGGTAGGTGTTAATAAAATCATGACTTTAACTCGTGGAAGAGGAGGATGAAGGGAGTTTTGCCTTTTTGCTCGCGGCCTTTGACCTTCTAGGAGCAAAACATTTTTTACCCTTGAGGACTTCCGTGCAATATTCTCAGGTCAGTTCTTTGTAACCGTGCTGTTAACGGTACGCAGATTTGTGTAGACTTCCGGTTTTATCCTTAGGCACTGAAACAGTCGTCAACAGAGCTCCTCTTTGGTGGCCATGAAACTACAGCCAGTGCAGCCACCTCACTGATCACTTACCTAGGACTCTACCCACATGTACTCCAGAAAGTTCGAGAAGAGATAAAGAGCAAGGTAGGGGGATTCAAGAGGTTCCCTGTTTGCCTAGGACCTTCCTCTACTCCCCCTCCACCCCATGTAAGTTTGCTTGCTACACCCGGTATAATGCTGGTGAAGCTCCTGAGAGCTAGGTGGGACTGTGGGGGAGAGACTCCACCTTGTGAATTTAAAAAGGCGGCTCTTTGTACAGGGCTCTCTCTCTCTTGGGCAGAGTTTGACCCTGTGCTGCTGCTGCTGCTGCTGCTGCTGCTGCTGCTGCTGCTGCTCCTCCTCCTCCTCCTCCTCCTCCTCCTCCTCCTCCTCCTCCTCCTCCTCCTCCACCACCACCACCACCACCACCACCACCACCACCACCACCACCACCACCACCACCTTTTGTAGAACCGTAGAGATTGTCAGGTTCTCCTTTCCCTGTTCAAGAACATGAATTCTGTGGTTAGAGCCAAAGGCTGATTAGGATGGGCAGTGTTGGTGAGGGCTCAGGGTATGGCCCTTTAGACATTGCCTGAATGAAAATCAATGATGGGTTTAGGCCATGGAAGTGTGGAAGCAATTGGCCATTAGCGGTCATTTCCCCTTTATCCTCTCCCACCCAGAAGCCTTAGGGTTTAGTTAACAGGTGAGCCCTGCTGGGCTGATTTTATTCGAGTGCCCACGGATCAATCACTCACTTTTGTATCTGTTTCCATAGGGCTTACTTTGCAAGAGCAATCAAGACAACAAGTTAGACATGGAAACTTTGGAACAGCTTAAGTACATTGGATGTGTTATTAAGGAGACCCTTCGATTGAATCCTCCGGTTCCAGGAGGCTTTCGGGTTGCTCTGAAGACTTTTGAGCTGAATGTGAGTGCTCTTCTTATTCCATCCCTACCCTGACCACTCTGCTATTGTGTTGAGCATCTGCTGCCTGAGCAGTGGCTCCCTGCCCTTGACACTGCCCTGCCTCCTATGGTAATAGAAACCAATTCACCCATTTGCTCTGTCTCTTAAGGCCACCCATATTGGGTGGTAATTTATTGTTGTTGCAAGCTAGGGCCTGGCTTATTGGTTCTTAGGACTTCATAATTTTGTTTTTAACAGGGTTACCAGATTCCCAAGGGTTGGAATGTTATTTACAGTATCTGTGACACCCATGATGTAGCAGATATCTTCACTAACAAGGAGGAATTTAATCCCGACCGATTTATATCGCCTCATCCAGAGGACGCCTCCAGGTTCAGTTTCATTCCATTTGGAGGAGGCCTTCGGAGCTGTGTAGGCAAAGAGTTTGCAAAAATTCTTCTTAAGACATTTACAGTGGAGCTTGCCAGACACTGTGACTGGCAGCTTTTAAATGGACCCCCTACAATGAAGACAAGCCCCACTGTGTACCCTGTGGACAATCTCCCTGCAAGATTCACCCACTTCCAGGGAGATATCTGACAGCTATTTCAGCTCTTGGACTTATTTGAAGTGTACATCTTTTTTTTTAAAAAAATAAGTGTCATGTTGCCTTTATTTAATTTCTAAATGTATAGTATAATATTTATGTGTCTCTACTACAGCCTCATGGTCTTTAAATATTAAAATAATGAATTTGTATGATTTCCCAATAAAGTAAAATTAAAAGTGCTTTTCTTGCTTTTTAAGATTCTTGTTGGTAAGTTGCCTATGGTGGAACAGGCTGTAATCTTAGGACTTGGAAGGTGGAGGCAGGAAGATCAGGCATTCAAGGCTAGCCTGGGCTACAGAGATCCTTTCTTTTTTTTTTTTAAGAATTATTTATTTTATGTATATAAGAACACTGTAGCTGTCTTCAGACACACCAGAAGACAGCATCAGATGTCATTACAGACGGTTGTGAGGGAATTGAACTCAAGACCTTTGGAATAGTAGTCAGTGCTCTTAGCCACTGAGCCATCTCTCCAGCCCCAGATATCCTGTCTTAAAAGAACAAATCACCACAAAAGAAACTCCTGTTAGGAAATCTGCTTGTTTACTGTTTGTACTATGTGTATTTAAAATGATTTATAATGAAACTATAGGTTTCTCTTCCATGTCAGAAAATATGTATTATGTGTGTGTTGATCCAAAGATATCTTTGTAACTTCTCAGGCAGTTGAGATTTCATATTCTGAAATTGTATCAAGGCTAATTACATTACATTACATTTATTTATTTACATTTTTATGGCTCTGGGGATTGGCTTGAAGGCCTCACATGTATTAGGGCAAACCCTTTTTCACCAAGGTGCAGTCCCTCCCATTCAGCCCAAAGTTAATTCTAGATTCTTTTTCTTTGGTGCTTTTGGGAGTTGAACCTGGGATGGTTTAGTTATTTGGCGGGGTTGTTGGTTTTACTCTAGAGAGAGGCGGTTCTGGGTAGGTAAGCCGCTGGTGCATTGGGAAACATCATCCTAGAGCAATGGGGTCAGCATATGTAACATTTAAATCAGCACACTTAACCCATGTCATATAGAGGCAGAACTCTTCTTTGAAGTTGATGTTTTAGATAAGACAGAGCCAGTCCCTCTGGTTATGGACAGTTCTTGCCCAAAATGAAACAGGAAAGAAAACCACTGGCGTGTCACCTTTCCTCAGAAGGTGCTTCGGAAAGTGGTGCTGGGGAAGGCTGGTTTAGATAAGCTGAGTCCAGGCTTTCTTTATTCAAGATGAGGCAATGGGAGCAGATTTAGCCGGCTGACAGATAAAGTTTTTATCTATCTCTGGCAATAGGGTTGAGCCTGACATGACTGATAAAATGGCCCAGTCATGACCCTGTGAACCTTGGCTAACCTCCTCAAAAGCTCGGTTTTGTCACAGCTCTGACCCTGGCATGGCCACGTTCTGAACTGAAGGCCGAACTCAATCCAGAAAGGTTAGCCACGGTGACTTGCTTATGCTAGCACATTCTCCGTTTTGAAATGGCACAACCTGCTTGCTGAACCTCTGATGGCTTGTAGGTTTTGGACTTTAAAATTTTCATTACAATTTGAGAATTTGGCAATGTCACGGGAACCGGGTGGTCTGAAATAGGTGTTTGAACAGCTTTCTGTCTGCAATTAGACTTGTATAATCTACCTGACTTTAGTGTTTGGGTAGACCGTGGGTTGTACTCGTTGTTGGGTACCTCTGATGTTTAGAGAGCTCGTTGAGTAACTCACAATGTCCTATCATAGCCTTAAGCTACAACATAAAGAAAGGAGACAAGCTGCCCAAGCTTCAGAACTCCATACCATGAAAATGTAACCCATCCTCTTCAGAACGTTTGCAGATACAGTGAGCTAGCCTGAGGGTATCGAAAATTTACACGAGGCCTATTTAGGAAGGTTTCAACAATTTGCATTTTATTGGAGGGTGATTAGCTTTTAACTGCAGAGTCTTTGGTTACTGGAAGACTGAATCTCCATAAGCTGAGTTCTGTAAGAAACTTGAACCATTTTAACATATAATTCAACTTTTCTTCCTTTTTTTTTTTTTTTTTCCCCCGGAGACAGGGTTTCTCTGTGTAGTCCTGGTTGTCCTGGAACTCACTCTGTAGACCAGGCTGGCCTCGAACTCAGAAATCCGCCTGCCTCTGCCTCCTGAGTGCTGGGATTAAAGGTGCGCATACTTCTTAAAAGTCCTCTTAAGTTTTCTTCTCTTCTGGAGAACTTTGAGGAAGGTGCTCAGGGTTTGTTTCTCCAGGCTACCTTTAGCTCAGTTATATTGTCCAGAATCCACCTCAGAAATACATCTCCAGTGCGGGTCTCTGATATGTTGGGTGAAGGCAGTTAGAGACTGTCTCGATGAGACTGACTCGATGGACATAAAGTGAGCCTGGGTCACACGTATCTGGGACAAGCATGTTTATGGTACCAGTACCTGTGGGTCAGTACCCACTGGATGGAGAAATAAGTAGCCTTGGCCAAACTGTGGAAAGAGGGCAATGGCTGTCGGAAACAGCCCTTGGGGCTCCCAGAGCCCCCTAGGGTGATGGGAGCCTGCAATCACTGTATCTGTAGGTGGGCTCACCACATTGGCTGGAGCCCTCTGCCTCCTTCCGGCAGTGTTTACCCTCCTCGATTCCTGTGCCTTTGTCTTCTGTCAGAGGTGTGGTGTCACCAACCACACAGATCATTATCAGGACAGGGGTGTGAAGGGAAGGGCTTCCACATTCTGAACGACTATAGTCTTAGCGGACTCTGGAGACCCAGAGGAGACACACCAGGAGTCATGGAATCAGAAAAGACTTCCTGAGGCCTTTCTGCCCACTGCTACCCCTTTCCTAACAGCTAGTAACACTTGCCTATTATCTTTCCGATGTTCTGTAGCTGAGGGGTCACTATCTCCTAACTTTATCTTTCCCGATTCCTGCCACCCCTTCTGCCCCTGTCACAGCACAACTCTGTCATGAGCAACAGGTGAATTGGAGCTATGAGGGAACTCGGTGTTGGCCTCATCTTTCCTATCCCTTGTGGTGGTTACAGGGCTTTTGCACCTTGCAAATCCCAAGATGTCCACAAGGGGGCGAGCTTCTCCCTTCTATGCCAAGCCCAGGGCACTGGTTTTTCCACCAGTGACCATGAAATCTAAAGTAGCCACATTCTGGTTCAAGGCTGCTTTGACCCCTAGGTAGTGAGAAGCTGAAGACAACCCAATAACTTAGCAAGTACTCCACAAAAGGACTGCTCTCCCCCAGGAGGGACCACATACTCCAGGTTCACCTAGATCATCATATAATTCCAGAGGTAGCTACCAACAACCTGTGGACTCTGGATTTCAGGATTTCCCACACTGCCCATGTTTTGTTCTATGCTGTGTTACCCCAATTTTCCAGGAAAACATGGACAATCTAATTAGTGTTTAGACATCCTGAACTCAGTTCTGGAACCATCCCTCAAGAAAAAGCACTGTGGGAGCTGGAGAGATAGCTCTGCCATTAAAAGCACTTTCTGCTCTTGCAGAGGACCCAGGTGTGGTTCCCAGCACCCACACTGGGCAGCTCACAACTGTCTGTAGCTCCAGTTCCAGGAAAGCTGACAGTATCTTCTGACTTCCAAGAGTACCTTCTCTCTCTCTCTCTCTCTCTCTCTCTCTCTCTCTCTCTCTCACACACACACACACACACACACACACACACACACACCACAAAATTAAAAAAGTAAACCTGTTTGTTTTGAAACAGGGTCTCACAATGTAGCCCTGGCTGGCCTGGAGCTCACTGTGTAGCTGGCGTCCAACTCAGAGATCTACCCTCCTCAGCCTCTGGAGTGTCCTAAAGGCAGGTACACCTGGCAAAATAAAATGAAATCTTAAGAAGAAAGAGGGCTGTGGATGTTAGAGGGGCTGTGGTGGCTCCTACAATCAATAGGTCAAAACTGTTACCTGTCCTTCTGAACAGAGCATTTGCTTGGTAGGTTAGCCAGAGGAGGAGGGTATCAATACCCTGTGAAGGAGTAGCTAGGGTCCTTTGATGAGGAAGCCTGTGACCTGGAGAGGGAGCAAGCTCCCTGTCAGCAGGGGCATTCAAACATAAGCTGGGGGGTGAAGATGGGCTAAATGGGTCTCCCATTCTCCTTCACAGCTAAACAGTTGCAAAGCTCTGAGACATCATCCTGTATTAGTTAGTCCCTCAGACCCCTTCCTTCCTGTGACATACACATTGTAGCAGTCTTGGGGGACAGGTTCCCCTCTGCTACTTTTCCAGCTTATTCTGAAGTCCTCGTCTTAGGACCAGGTGAGGTGGAGGTACAGAAGCACCTGGTACCCTGTGATCAGCTGCATCTACCTGGGATTTCTGTGTCTGCTCCAACATCTCCCAGTTGTCCTGATGGTGACCATTTGGTCCACGATGCCTCAGATAGTTCTCTTCTCCCATCTTCTTACAGTGCCACCCCTGACACAGGACTCTGTCGACCCCACCATTCCCTTCTCTCTGCCTCCTGAAAAGCTACCCAAGGTTAGGGAATGCCTTTCCTATTCTAATCATGTAATGCAATCAGCTCGAATAATTTCTTGCTCTCCTTCAGGATATGGTCACACATAGTAGGTGTTCTTTAGGGGAGAGTGCCTCTGGACACCCTCTACTTTGTGTTTCTTCAACTTACATGGTGCCATGTTTTTCTTTGAAAAGTGAAACTTTCATCCTTGGAAAATCTCAGTGGCCGCAAGCTTACACGGTGTGGTTTAACAGCATGTCACATTCCTGAAACCAATGCTCCACGGGTATTGGGCCAAACAAGCTTTCGTTTCTTTGAAGTAGAGTCAACTCCAGTTAGAACCCTGGGACAGGGGGGAGGCTTAGCTCTGGACTGTGCGGTGGGTTTTCTGGGTGGGAGTTATCACGTTGTGATGGTTGTAACCACATCACTTCAGTACAAAAACTGCTCCACCTTGTGAGATTTCCTTCTGCTGCCAAACGCTTAGTCCATTGAGGGCTTAGAGATCTCTGTTTACTTAGTAATAGGAGATGCTTCCAGACTGTTAACTTGAAGTTACCAGTTGATTCATTTGAATTGGGAAGGAGGACAAGGTATGCTACTTGTAAAGTGACTAAATTCAGTAAGGACAGCCCAGTAAGTTCATGAAGTACAGCAATGCCCCCAATGCAATGGGGACCTATTTCATACTAGATGAGGGAACTTGGTATTCTGAAGTGGAAGAACCATTTAAGATCAACTAGTCACTGACTCTCAGGGCTGGAAGGACTGTGGATGTGTACTCCTGAGTGCCCAAGACTACAACTGGGAAAATTCAGGGTCCCAAGAACCCTTAGGTTACAACAGAGAATATGAACCAGTCTTGTAGGACTTGCTCAATTTGAACAAGAGCAACAAAGAACAAAACCCAATACATTGGTTGTTTGTGTCAGTCGGAAGGCAGGCGAGGAGACTCTTCCAGACTGAACTGTGCACAGATTCTTGCTCTTTACATACCTCGGAGAGCTACTCATGACCATGCTGTGAGAAGTTGGGGTTTTGCAGCCACAGTGAATTTTACACAAAGCCTGACACAAGGTACAGTTTGCTGGCATTTCCGATGAGGCTAGTGGCTGAACCTGCTCAGTGGTAGAGCGGTACTCACACATTTTAGAGCTGAGTGTGGTGGTTCGAACAAGCACGGCTCACATAGGCTTATTATATATTTGAATGGTTGGTCCCCAGTTGGTGGAACTGTTTGGGAAGAATTAGAAGAGTGGTCTTGCTGACAGGAGATGTGTCACTGGGGATGGGCTTAGAAGTTTCAAAAGCCCATGTCATTTCAGTTGGCTTTTGCTCTGTCTCCTGATTGTTGTCTCAACACACAATCTCTCAGCTACAGCTCCATGCCTGCCGCCATGCTCCCTGAAACAGTAAGCAAGTCCCCAATAAACTATTTCTTCTATAAGTTGCCTTGGCCATGCCGTCTCCTCATAACAATAGAAAAGTAACTAAGGAGCTGGAGAGATGGCTCAGAGGTTAAGAGCATCAACTGCTCTTCCAGAGGTTCTGAGTTCAATTCCCAGCAACCACCAACCATCTGTAATGGGCTCCGATGCACAGCTACAGTGTACTTATATAAATTAAATAAATAAATCTTTAAAAAAAAAAGAAAAGTAAAGCAACTAAGACACGGAGGCAAGAAGGCTTGCTTGTGAGATGTGAGTGTATAGCAGGATGCATGCCCACAAAGGCTTGTTGAAATACAGATTGGCTTCACCCTAGGTCTTCTACATTCACTCAAGAATTTACGTTTGTAGCTAGTTCCTGAGTGATGCTGATGTTGGTGGTCCAGGGATTACACCGAGCTTCACCAATGAAAGCAATTCTGATTTGTGAGTGCAAACTTAGCAGGGCCAGCAAGTGATGAGATGTACCCAGAGTCAGGTGGTTGATATGTAGACATGGGTAGCACAGGTACCATCTGATGTAGGCAGTTGCTGCTCAGCCCTGATCAGTTCTTCATCTGTAGGCATGATGACCTCCGTGTCTAAAGCAATTTCAGTTATTTCAGGTGTTGGGCATTCTGATTTGCTTGGGAACAGCTTTTTTAGATTTTGGAGTCAATTTTCTTTATTTTTTAATGTGTAAGCAAAATGAAACTTGTTTGTGGCCTTATTAGCTGCTAGTTTGAATCTTCTTGGATCTCAGTTCTTGGAGGGCTCTGTCAAGGGTTCATCTGAGGGAATGGAGGGATGGCTGTTGTTAAGAGCACAGGCTGCTCTTCCAGGGGACTTATGTTCAATTCCCAGCACTCCCAGGGCAGCTCACAACTGTTTGTGACTCCGTTCCAGGAGAACTAACAACCTCTCCGCACTTCCGAGGGCACCAGACACTCAGGTGGTGTATGACATATGCAAACAGAACACACGACACCCATACATATAAAGTAAATAAAGAGAAAACTTTATATTTTAAAGAAAGAGTTAATTTGAATGGTTCTGTTGGTTCCCACTGGCCAGAAATGAAGTCACCCAAGCCTTGAGCAGAGCTACAAGGGTGTGTCTTCTGAGACGACGCACTCACATGGCTGTTGACAGGAAGGCTCTGCTCCTCACTGTGTCTCTCCACAGAGTGACTTGAGTTTCTGTGACACATGGCAGCTGGTCTTGCTCAGGACAACTGATCCCAAACCAGGAGCAAGATAGAGGTCTTAATGTCTTTTGTTACCTAAATTTGAATGTCACACTTTATAATGCCAACAGCATTCTGCTGATGACACAGGTGAGCTGTCTCCTTAGATGATTCTGTAACTGGGAACCTTGAGGGCCATTTGGAGATTGGCTACCACATTATGTCCAAATGAAGGCATGGGTGCTTTCCTTCCTTCTCCTTCAAGTGTTTTTGCCTTGTTTCTGAGAAATCCTTTATTTCCAACATCATTGTCACTCATTGCTTACTGACAATGCTGACATTAAGGAAAACGCTTATCTGAGCTGAGTCTTAAGCTTGCAGACAAGAAGCCCTGGAGAAGCCTGAGAGAGTAGATGCTTAAGGTCTTCAGCCTTATGCAGCAAGTGCTTTTTCCCATGGAACTGACTCATAGGTCCTGATCTCCATCCCCTTTTCAATCTATTTTATGGACCATCAACTTCTGCTTCACTTGGTCACTTGGTGCTGCAACTTGTCAGACAGCACCCCAGACTTCCTGAATCTATGTGTGTTTAGAAAGAGTCCAAGGCAATTTGATGCACCTTGAGGTTTAGAAATTTCTAGGTATAAGCAAAACTTGACTTGCATTTTCTCAGGACTCAGGCTTGCTGGTTTCCGGGGTGAAACAATGATCTACCTATGCTTCGTTTAACTTGACCTTGATATACTTCTTACTTTTAGTTCCTGCTTCTCTTCCATCACCAAAGGAAAGGCAGCTAAAATTTCATTGTTGGAGGGAACCTAAAAGTCCCAACTCTGACCAGATCTCGAGTAGTGGCTCTCATAAAGCACCTTTTGACCACTGAAATCCCTGGCCCCTCCTCCCCACACAAAGTGCCATAAGCAATGGAGACAGGGGGAGATTGCTCAACATTTAGGTTGTTTCCAGTTTCAGACACGCTGAGCATTGTTTTCTGAAGTATCTTCGCATTTCCTGGATATCTAAAACCGTGCCTGTGCAAAGAAAGCTTGAAAAAAAATAGGATCACATTTATTTTGTGAGAAATGATAGAGCTTTAGTAGGGTAAGTGCAGAGACGACTTCACCCTGAAGGATGACTTTGACAGTTTGTTTTATTAGGAGAACAAGGTGCAGAAAAGACCTAGAGAAGTCATGTGGGAGGCTAGCAAAGAGATTATTCACGCTTCCAGAATACATTTTGGACACTTCTTCTGATTGTAAAGTTCATATACTGATTCTATAATTAAGAATTTGAGGGTCTAGGGCTGTACAGCAATTGAAGTTGACAAGTTTATGCTTGCCTAGTATGCAATAAAGCCCTGGGTTTGATACTTAGAACCCAGGGTGGGGGTCTTAGTGTTTTCTTGCTATGAAGAGACACCATGACCATGGCAACTCTTACAAAGGAAAACATTTAATAGGGGAATTGCTTACAATTTCAGAAGCTTAGTCCGTTGTTCATCACGGTGGGCACCATGCAGCATGCAGGCAGACATGGTGCTGGTGAGGTAGGTGAGAGTTCTGCACCTGGATCCACAGGCATCAGGTAGAGAAAAGAGAACCATTGGGCCTGGCTTGAGATTCTGAATCCTTGAAGCGCACCCCCTGTGACACACTTCCTCCAAAGAGGCCACACCTCCTAATCCTTTCAAACAGTTCCACTCCCTGGTGACCAAGCATTCACATCTCTCTGGGGACCATTCCCATTCAAACCACCATAGAGTGAGTCACATAGTCAGGTGCTGTGGTCGGTTGAGACTCTGGATGAGCTGTCCTTTGAGCCCAGCCTTGCGTCTCCATTTTCAAAGGCAGGTGATCAATATTTTTGTTGCCACGAATAAGCACTTGATTGGCAGATCCTAGGTCATGAGCTCATTCTCTGGTAGCCAATTGTGGGAAAGGGAATGTTTTATTTCCTGTCCAGGAGCCTGTGGCTCAGGGTGGAGCAGACAGTTCCCATCTAGCCAGTTGACTTGTGATGTTTTTTGACCCCTAGTCAAGAACTAAAATAGAAAAATCCTTGGACTCCATTCTTTGAAAACCTCTATTTGTCTGTGGACACAGTTATGAGTTATTCAACTTTAACTTTGTGGCATTCTAGGAAAAAACAGCTAAAATGTACAGAATGGCTACTCTAAGTGATATTTTATGTCACCTCACTTCTGATGCATCATAATATCTGTGACACAGATACAATTAACTAATTTTTGAGACATAGTCTTCCTTTGTTGCCCAGGCTGGTCTTGAAATAGTGGATTCAAATGATCCTCCTACTTAACCGTGATCCACAGTGCTTGACTCCGGATTTCTTTTAAAAAAAGATTTATTTTAAAAAGTATGTATTTTTGTGTGTCTGTGTGAAGGTTTGTACACATGAGCACAGATGTCCTCAGAGAAGCCAGAGGTGTTCAGTCCCCTGCAGATGGAGTTGCAGGTGTTTGTGAGCTGCCCCATGTGTATTCTGGGAATTATACTCAGGTTCTCTGCAAGATTACTACTTGCACTTAACCACCGTGCCATCTCTCTAGAGCCATCAGGAATTGTTTTTATTTTGAATTTTCTTATTTTTTTAAAAAAGTCATCAGTCTTTTTTAAAGTTAAAAAAATTATTTTATGTTTATGGATGTTTTGTCTGCAGGTATGTCTGTGCATCATGCATGACTGGTGCCCTTAACAGAAGATTTCCTTGATCTGGAATCATAGACAGCTGTGAGCTACCATGTGAGTGCTAAGAATCAAACTTGGGTCCTCTGAAATAGCAGCCAGTGCTCTTAACTGCTAGCTCCTCCCCCTTCCCCCCATAGTTTTTAATGCTTGTTTTACAAAATGAGCTTCAGAAGCACTCAGCAGTGGAGTAACCTTACTAGAGTGGTGGTGTCTTCCTTTGAGAATGGGAACTTTTTTCTAATGCTCCCAATTGGCCTCATGAACCTTGTGAGCCCTCTGCCCTCTTCATGAGGGAATGCTAGTAGGCCAGGTCTTTTGTCTTGTGTGGCTAATCATAGCTGCTCCAATTTCAAAATGACAGTTGCCACATTATACCAGAGGGCAGAGTTCTTTAGCATAACTCCAAGTTACATTTGGATTAGGTGCTGTTTCTACTCAAGAGAATAATGACCCCTATTTTTAGGACTTAGTGGGCACCCATGAGTGTCCTCAGCACTTTCCATGAATTGGTTCACCAAGTCCATACAGCAACATCAAATCAGAAAATGAAACCTCAAGATAATAGCTGTTTACCCAGGTGTGTCCCCTGGTAGTAGACTAAACAGCCAGAGTTCACACCCAGACAGAAATGTCCAGCCAGGTGGGTCCCTGGTAAGGCACAGAACAGCCAGGGTTCTCACTTAGACAGAGCCCAAACACTGAACATGAACTTTCCAGAAACATCTGCCCACTACCAACACACAGGAATTCTCTCTTGATCCCAGGTTGTTTCCTTGGGAGGTCTGGAGACCAGACAGTCATTCTGATAATGCAGTTGCAGTTGAAGATCTGATTCCAGCTTTCTGGTTTACTCTGATGCTGGTGTTCTGGACCAGAGCTGCTGTCAGATAAGATCATTTAAATTTACTTTGACCTCTGTTATTGGTGGAGCTTGGTTAGGAAGAATTAAGACAGAGGAAGTATGTGTGAGAGTTGTGTGTATGTGTGAGAGTTGTGTGTATGTGTGAGAGTGTTATGTTGGGCTAATATTATTGTGACTGTGTGGACGCATCACCTGTCAATAAGAAGCTGATGTCCTATTAGCAAAAGGCAGGAAGTAGAAGGTAGGCGTTCCAGTAGAGAAACTGGGAGATAGTCAGAGGCAGGAGATTCACCCCAGACTCTGAGGAAGTCAGACACACGAAACTGAGGTGAGGCAACCAGCCTTGTGGTAGACATAGAAGAGTTTACATGGGTTCTATAAGTTACAAGCTAGTCAGGGAATGAGCTGAAGCTTATGGCATAAGCATTCATTCTTAAATAAATAGTTTCCAAGTCATTATTCAGGAACTGGGGCACCAGTGAAAAAGCCCACAGTTACAGTATGAGTGTGTGTGTGTGAGAGAGAGAGTGTGTGTGTGTGCGTGGAGGGCTTCATGCTCTACATTTGTCCTATTAGAGATTCTGGGAGAATGCAGGGGAAGAGATCAATAGCCTTTTCTTATTCACATCCACAGCATGAAACTGTGGCTCTTTAGCAAGGGAAGTATTCAAAAACCAGAGTTTCACTGCTGGAAAAATGTGTTTTTCCAAGTGAAAAGTAGGGTTTAGCTCCAATTTGAATTGCAAATCCTTTCAAAAGCAGATTGAAAAGATGGGGGGGGGGGCAGGAATGAGTTCTATCTATTTTTTATTATAAAAATTTCCTGAGACAAGCTTTAAAAACAACAACAACAACAAAGTCCTAATTATTTTTTAAAACTCTGCTATCTTACTAATATGAATGTTTTAGGTGAATTAAAACATCCAGATAATTTTATGCGGTATCAGCTTGGTCCAAGATGAAGGAAAACAAACCGCTCATTACCATTGCTGCTGTGGGTTATTGGAAGCAGAAAATTGCAGGGTGTGTTTGGCAAGCTGTGACTCTAAGGTTGTCCCTGAGGATAAAGCACACGGTGGGGAAGTGAGATTCGAAGTGGGGTCGGGCAGCTGTGTCTGTGTGGCACGGTCTGAGCTCTGTGCCTCGGAGCTGCGAGATTTGAACTCATCACACTCAGCGCAGCGAGCATCGTTATACCCAGCTTTCAGTTGAGAGTAACTGATACTCAGGGAAGTAAACCAGCACAGACCATGTTCTGAGCCCTGAGAACAAACCTGGAAAAGTGAGGGCGTGCTTGGGTGTGTTAAGGAGCAGACATGGAAGCAGATATTCGGGGTTCCATTATATTTTACACCCTCTAGAGCTTAGAAAATCCGTTGGATGCAGAAGCAATAGATGGAGGAGATGCTCAGGTTTTGGAGCTGGGATGATCAGGCGCTGGGCTAAGTTTGGAGGGATTGGGGAGCGGGTGCAGAGCGGAGGCCCGGGAAAGGATGCTGAGGTCTATGCAGACCTGTGGAGCGGGGACTCAGGCCAGGAAGTGGGAGGGTGTAGGTAGGTGAAGCTTCTGGATGCAGATGGATAGAATACATGATCTTCAGAGGTTACTGGGCAGAGCGTGGAAGGGAGACATGTCGAGACTCCAGAGAAGGGGACAGGACCAGAGGGAAGTGGTTGGATTAAGGGGTTGGTGTCTCAGAGGACGAGGGGGCTTTGTCTCTCTGTGGTTTTTAGGGTTCTGCACGAAGTACCTTCAGAGGGTATAAAGTTGATGTATGTTAAAGATGGGGCAAGGGAAAGAGAGGGAGAAGAACCGGGGGATGGGGAAGGGTTAATGAACTATTTACAGAGCTTAATGTGTGCCGTCTGAGAGACAGAACAACTAAAGGAAGCTGGGAAACATGCAGACACACACACCGTGCACATATCACACGGCTGCACACACCACATCACACATACTGCACACACATGCAGTACATACACACTCATATGCACAAACACCAATTCATACATACATATACCACACATATCACACACATATCATATATGCTCACGAACATAAACCACACACATATACCACTCACAAAACACATACACAACACATTCTTACCCACACACATAAACTACAAACAACATAATAAAGCACACATCACACGTGGCATCACACACACACACACACACACACGTATGGGACATAACACACCCGACCCTCACACACACAACATGACATTTTGAGAAAGCTTGCTGTCTTAATTAAAGTTCTGCTTTCTCATCTGTGCTTCCTGTTAACAAACACGGTCCCATCGGAAGGAAGGAGGCTGTGGGCCAGGCCAGGTAGATAAAAAAGAACAGGGTGGGGGATCTCCTGTGTTAATTGGTATGATAGGAGCTGGTTGTCAGAAGCCCCGGCCAGCCCCCAGCACTCTCCAGGGTTTTGTCTGCCACTTACCTCTCATCACAGCAGGAGATCCTTGGAAGAAAGGTTGGGGGCTGGTTACCTTTGGCCGGGCTGGGTCTCCTGGCGTCAAAGGCGCCGCCTATTTGCTTCCTGGTCGGGTAGCGGTGTGGGACTTCTCTGCTGGAAAGCTTCAGGGACATGGAGCTCGGGTTCTGCCCAGAGTGTCTGGCATGAGTTTTGTCCGCTCCCTGATCATGGTAGTCGGGGGTCAGAGCTGGGAGCTGTGTGGGTTTTGAGACTTCTCAAAGAACGGCCAAACTCATATCTCTTGGGTATAAAGTTGATGTATGTTAGAGAGAGGGACGACGGGAGGAGAGGGACAAGAAGAGGGGGATGGATAAGGGACAAGCATGTGTCAGTTAGGAGCAGTTAGAGCCTCAGTCTGGGGTGCAGGAGGTCAGAGGAAGTGGTCACTCCATACCACCATTTTACACCAGGCAGCAACAGGAGAGGCTGGGTGTGTCTTGCTTCTGCACATGCGCAATGCCAGGGCTGAGAGGTGCACCCCACTCCCAATCCCGAGTCTGGATACCCTGTTCTCTTATTTCTCCACCTAACACTCATTGGAGTCAGCAGCTGAGGGACCGAGGGACACTCCTCCTGCACACTGTGAGACAAAACTAATAAACTGCGGAGCTCTGGCTGGTCTCAGAGTTGCAAGAAGCGACCGAGTGCTGGGACTACAGGCATACGCCAACCCTGGAGCCATTTCTGAAACACTGGAAAGTGGAACACGGGTCTAGCACTCCCTCTGTTCTAGACGCCTTCTGCTCAGTGTCTGGCTCCGAAGTACCTGCTGTTGGGTGCGCCATTTCCACTGGAAAAGATTGGGCGGCCTGAAACCCCTAATTAGTATCAATTTTATTATTCATGGGGCAGATTTCAAGTTGCCTGTAATCACTTGGATTAAAAAAAAATTTCTTTGGCTTGCCTTTAATCCCAGCACTTAGAGGCAAAGACAACAGATTCAGGAATTCAAGGTCATTTTCAGTTACATAGTGAATTTGAGGCCAGCCTGAGCTGAATGAGACCCTGTCTCAAAATCCAAAAATACAAACACACAAAATCCTTTGTATTCTGGTGTAGATGAGGGTGCAGAATGTATAATTTGGCTTACTCCTGGCATCGTGTGTCAAAAACCTTAAAATTATGGATATGCTATGAACCCAGAATTCCAACTCACTATTGTAGCCCAGATTAACCTCAAAATATTGACCTTCCTGCCTCTTAACAGACCTGTGGTGCCTTGCTCGCCAGGATTTTGTTCTTAATGGTACATATGATTTGACCCAAGGCTTCCAAGCTTAGAAGTTTCTTTTTCTTTTTCCTTCTAAACATAACCTTAAAATTACTTTATGAAACAAATTTTACACATAAACACACTGACCACTTTCACTGCCCCACCTCCCTGACACCCTGTCTACCTGCCCCACCTCCCACAGATCTTTTTCATTCATTCATGTCTACTTGTTATGTGATCCACGAAGTTTAACTGGAGCCAACTGTGTGACCGTGAGTTTGAGGTTATTTGTTAGAGCCCAGCAGACTGAGCAGTAGTACCCAACTGAAAACAATGGATGCTCCTTGCTCAGATCTATCAAACAGTTTGGCAGGAAGAAATAGGGCCCTTGAGTCCCTCCCTCTTCCATGACCGATGGTGGATAGGGCCTGTCTTGTGCCAGTTCAGTGTGTGTGATTGCACTTGTGAGTTCATGATTTCGGTGGCTGTGGATAACTCGTCCCACCTTTCACCATACCTAAAATGATGATGATGATGATGATGATGATGATGATGATGATGATGATAACCTGAACAGTAAAGAGCTCTGTGGTCATTAAAAATAAACAAGGGCTAAGATCTGAGGAAGGGGGCCAAAAAATGACTCGGTGGGTAAAGGTTCTTTCCATAAAATCCTGACTGAATCCCTGGAACTCACATAAAGGTAGAAGATGAGGACCCCACACAGCTACCCTCTGACCTCCACCTGTGTGTTGTGGCATGTGGGCTGCCCTCCCATCACACACACACACACACACACACACACACACACACATCCCACAACAATAAAAGAATTAAAGAAAGGTATTTATAAGCTATTTGGTTTCAAACACCAAGAGTCATTCAGGAATGTCAGCCCCCATCATATGATGGGTGAGAGACCTAGACAAGGAAATGAACGTCTTGAAGCCTTAATCAAGTGGGGCTAATCATCACATGACCTCCTAGGGCTACTGTGAGCTTTAGAGGAGATCACTCAGGAGGGGAACTTAGCATAACTCAGCACAGGGAGAGCACTTAGGCCATTGTGCGTTCTGCTGTTCTCACCTTGCTTTTGAGAATGTCCTAGGGAAGGGATAGAGAGACAGGAAGCATGATGGAAAAGAAGTCTCAGACGGTGGGACTGAGTGCAGGGTTTGTTGTTTCATTTGTTTTTTGTTTATTTTTGTTTTTCAAATCAGAATGCTGTAAAACACATTG
The DNA here is from genome assembly GCA_019843965.1 of Rhynchomys soricoides. Lineage (NCBI taxonomy): Eukaryota > Metazoa > Chordata > Mammalia > Rodentia > Muridae > Rhynchomys > Rhynchomys soricoides. Next base: position 5,650,799 of record JADRCH010000142.1, on the reverse strand, counting down.
CTACTTTTGTAAAAAGGAAAAGGGGTTACCAAGAAGACAGCAGTCTTGATTGGTTGAGACCCCTTGAGAACTTCAAGACCTGCTTGCTCTGTTAATCGTTGGTCTTGTTGGAGCCATCTGAAGTCGGACCTGTAAGAAGAGCCCATAGTCCTGCCACATGCCTTCCCTTCCAGGCCTGCTCCTGGCCAGGGGAATCTCACTAGCAGGTGTGTGTGTGTGTGTGTGTGTGTGTGTGTGTGTGTGTGTGTGTTTAGGAAGCAAACACTTGTGTCTGGAAGAAGCTTGGAAGTGATAACACCACCCCAGCACTACCTCCATTCCATGAGATGTCTGGGGTGTGAAACCACCCCCACTCCAGGAGATGCCTGGGGAGAAGATGCTCAGAGGAGCCCAGGGGACGGAACTCCACTGATTAGTCTGCCTTTATCAGCCCAGCACCAGGGCCAGTTCTTTTGTGTCTATTCTTCCTCTTCCATCCTGTGTCTGCTCTGTCACAGACTGTTCATTAGCACTTGTGGCAAATGTCTCAAGGCAAACAGAAGGGCTAAGTGAGGACCAAACTGTTTCAATCTCCTGGGAGGGACAGCGGAGATGGGTGGGTCTTTCCCAGAATTGAAGGGCAGAGAGGGTGGGGTTGGGGCTCCTGCTCCCATCAGGAAGGTGCACATAGAGCCTGGAGCAGAAGGGTTTCCAGTTACCCAGTCTCCAGTGCTGCTTGGGGATGGCTCATCAGCCTTGGGCAAGGCTGGTGGAGCACCACACTTAGGAGGTAGTTAGCAACAGCGAGAAGGGAGGAGCTGGAGGTTTCTCCTTTCCAGGAGAATGTTCAGAGGCTGTGGGGCATGGAACTGGAGCCCTATATTTGCTCATCAGATCCATCAGAAGCTCACCGGTCATGCTTTGTACAGTTTTGCTGAAAATAAGCTTATAGATTTATCTTTATTTTTCAAGACCAGGTGTCTCTTATTTAGTTCTGGTTGTCCCAGAACTGGATATGTTACACCAAGCTGGCCTCAAACTCGCAGAGATCTACCTGACTCTGCCTTCCCAGTGCTGGGGTTAAAGGCACGCACCACCATTCCCAGCCTCAGATTTAATCTTTGAGAAGATGTATTTATTGTATTGTATATGCATGTGTTACATGGTATACATCATATGAATGCTTCACCTGTATGTATCACTGTGATACACATGTACCTGCTGCCCTCAGAGCTCGGAAGATGATGCTGTAGCTCCTGGAACTGGACTTGTGATGGTTGTGAGCCATCATGTGGGTACCGAAAAACAACCAGTCCTTTTCATCACTGAGCCAAATCTCCAGATCTAGATAGTTTTTCTTAATGGGTCACATTCCTGAGTCATATCAATGATATATTTTTTTCTTGTGGTGTGAGATGAACTTTACCTACCCTTGGCATATGCTCTGCTCTATGAATATACCCCTAACTCTGGAAACTTTTGCTCAATGCAGAGTCACCAAGGTTTTCTCCTAGAGGCTTTGCTTTATTTTAAATTAACTAAGTAATTTTTGAGCTTAGGTTGGCCTTGAGTTGACAAAGATGTAAACAGAATTCACCAGTGAAAGGCTAATCTTTTCAGATGGACTGCTGAAAAAATGAGAATCTGAAGGCAGAAAAATTAAACTTTTATTTTGATAAGTTTGTATCACTTGATTTTTTTTGTTTGTTTGTTTGTTTAGTTTGTTAGTTAGATGGTTAGTTGGTTGGTAGTTTTGAGAGGTGCCCTTAGCATGCAGTTTGGACTGACCTGGAATCCATGGTCCTTTTGCCTCAGCCTCCCACACACTGGGATTTCAGGTATGTACTTGCTTCCAGACTTGAGAGAACCCTTGCTGTCTAGTTCTATTTCTCAGAACTGTCTACTCTTCAATGAATTCAAGCATAAAAACAGAGTTTTTCCTGAGTTTGGATCTTCATCTCTAACGCCTCCCGCGAATATAAACCAGTTATGTTCTAGCACGCAGAAAGGGAAAGGTTGATCCGTATTTTGAACCACATACAAATTCCATTCATAGTGGTTGACTGTGCGAGCTCAGTGTTGAGTGCTTGCCTATCTATCTTACATGAGGCTCTGGGTTCCATTCTTAGCATTGACTGTGGGTAAATTTAATTCACACTTTGAACCTGTAATAAATGCAGAAGCTAAAACTTCTAGGAGAACTGGGGATGTAGCTCAGTTGGTACAGTGCTTGCCTGGCAAGCGTGAAGCCCCAAGCGCAGTCCCAAGCACTACATAAACTGGATTTGTGGCACATGCCTGTAACTCTAGCAGCCAGGAGACAGAGGCAGGAGGATCAGGAGTTCCAGATCTTTCTCCTTACTGAGTCTAGGTTAACCTGAGGAGAACAGACTTAACAATATTGTGTCTCCCTAGGAATGTGGGCTGCTCTTCCCGTTAGTTTCCCTTCAGTGACTAATTTTCCTTAGGTATGTCTACAAAGGCCAACACACAGGCTTTGCATAGCTTTTCTTTATCAGATCCATCCTAAGCAGTTCACGTTTTTCATGCTGTTATTGATGCTGCTACCAAAATCCTAAATTCCAATGGCTCATTGCTGGCATATAAAAACAGAATCAAGGCAGAGGCAAGCAGTTCTTGGTGAGATTGAGTCTAGCCTGGTCTACATAGCAAGTTCCAGTATAGCCAGAGCTACTCAACTTCTGTCCCAACAAAACAAGATGGTATTTGCATTTTTTTTCTTTTGGTAGCCTGTTCTTGGATCCTGCAGCACAAAGGATCATAACATCCTGCAAATGAGAGTAAGAATAATTTTCCTTCCCAATAATTGCTGTGCTTTTTATCCATTATCCTTTGCTTTTCCAACCTCCCAAATAGTACAGGATAGAGGCAGGAAGAAAGAACATCTTTCCTTTGTTCTTAGGCTCAGGTGAAAGAACCTGATATTTCTTTGCAAATAATGTTGCCCGAAGTTGATACAAGTGCTCATCAGCAAACTGAAGTACAATTTCAAAAATCAAAAACTAAATGCCGAGTTTTATCAAACACCCTTCCTACTTCTATTAAGATGTTCAGCTGCATGGTGGTGGCACATCTTTAGTCCCAGCATTCAGGGAGGCGGAGGTAAGTGGATCTCTGAGTTCGAGGCCAGCCTGCTCTATAGAATGAGTTCCAGGATGGCCAGAACTACACAGGGAAACCTCATATCAAAAATTTTAAATATAAAAATTAGGGTGTGCATGTGTGTCTGGAGATATGACTCAACCGTCAAGAGCAGCGTCTGCTGGTGAACCTCCTTTCATAGGTACTATGGTATGTGTCACTGCTGCTTGATTTTCTCACTTTGGAACATATTTTAAACATTCTTTACATCTCTGCTCACTTTTGACTGGTTGTCAGGCATTCTGAAGTACCTCTTCTTTGGTGTGAGATAGCCCTTGGGTTCCTGTGGCTATTACTGTAGACCTCTACTGTCTTGGTCTTTAGCTGTGTTTCTTCAAACCTAGGAATCTGCTGGGTTCTGCCTGGAATCTCCCCCCAAACCCTTCCTACACTGTTAGGAATGAGGAATTGCCATTCCTCTTCAGTTCCTAGAGCCCCTCCACCCAAGAAATCCGTGAGCAGTAGCCACCTCGTCTCTCTCTCCCAAGTCCTTGGTAAGCCCTCACAGGTGCCATCATTGTGTCCTGGTGAGTTAATCTGACCTGGATAAACCTATTGGCTGCAGGTGGGGCTTATCTACTTTATTCTTTTCAGTGCCTTTCATTCATCAAACTCCGGGTGGTTTCTACCTTTTGGCTGTCATGAGTATTATGGTATTGTGGCTATGACCAGTCTTGTGTGTGTGTTTCAGTGCCTGCTCTCAATTCTTTTGACAATGTTTCTTTCACTGAGATTTCTGGGTCAATTGGTAATTGTAATTTTTGTGTGTGTGTGTGTGTGACCACTAAGCTGTTTTACACAGTGACTGAACTATTTTTTTAATTTAATTTAATTTAATTTTTTTGTTTTTTTGAGACAGGGTCTTTCTACATACATAGTTGTGGCTGTCTCGGAACTCACTATATAACTCAGGCGGGCCTTGAACTCACAGAGATGGGTCTGCCTCTGCCTCCAAGTGCTGGGATTAAAGGAGTGTGCCACCATGCCTTGCTCCATTCTTCTTTTAACATTTTTTTTTCCTGGGACCAGATCTCATGATGTTTTGGCTGGCCTCTACATCCTGAACTGAGGTGATTCTCCGGCCTCAACTTCTCTAGTAATAGGGAACTATGTGTATGGATCACTCTTTTGCTTGTTGTTCTGGCTCTGGGGGTCAAACGAAGGCTTTATATGTGATAGCCAACCATTCTATCACTGGACTACACTTTGGCCATCCTCTGTATAATGTTTTAATTTATTAAATTAATGTGTGTACATTACATGTTCTTGTGCTGGTTTGTATGCCGCAGAGAGCCTCTGAAGGTCAGAGGATACCTGTGAGAAGCAGGGTCCGTAGTCCATCTGTACGTAACCCAAATCACTACAATTTTCAAACACCTTTACTAACTGAGTTATATTCCTGGCCCTCTATGTTTGAAGGTTTTATTTATTTTTTTAATTTTAAGCACATGTGTCTTTTGCCTGCATGTATGTAAGGACACCACATGAGTACAATGCCCAGAAGAGGTCAGAAGGGGGCAGCAGATCCCCTGCAACTGCAGTTACTAGCTGCCGTGTGGCACTGGAAACTGAACCCAGGTTCTCTCTAAGAACATGTGGACTTAACTACTGAGTTGTCTCTCTAGTCCTCCTACTTTTCTTTTAAATAATTCTATTTTGAAGTATAATTCACATCTTAAATGCATACATTTTAAGAATATAGTTAGTTCAGTTTTGTCAAATGTACACAATTGTATAATTGGCATCACAACTGTGAAATAAAAATTTCCCGAATTTTAGAGTTTCCTCACATATTTGGATTCTGCTCCTCCTTCCCTGCCGGTCATTGTTGTGCTTCTTGTAGTGCGGATTACTTTTGCTTCTTCTAGAGCATCATCTGAATGGAAGCAAGTGCTGGGTGCTATTTTGGATCTGATGGATTTGCTCAGCATAAATCCTGAGGAGAGTTTCTGTTTCATACATTCCTACAATTTGTTTATCTATTCATCAGCTCACTGCATACCTGTAGCCTGCTTTTTGTTGCTAGTGACATCCATACAGACTGGGTAAGTTATAGAGAAAACAGGTGATTTGGGTATGCGGCTCTTACCCAAGGTTTAGGCTTTGGTCTCACTGGCAGCATAGGATGTCAATTGGCGTTAGCCATCCATTAACCAATCTGCAGGTAGAGTCACATTCAGTGTTAGTTCTCTACTATTGTGATAAAACACATGACCAGGGGAACTGATAGTAGGAGGGGATTATTTGGGGGGGGGAAGGTTTATTTGGGGCTCTTGTTCGGGAGGAATAAGAGTTCATCACCTTCATGACAGGGAAGTGTGGCAGCAAGCAGGTGTGGTGCCTGGAGCTGGCAGCTCAGAGCTGAGGGCTCACATGTTGAACCTACTCGAAATGGCACAGGCTTGTAAAGTTTCCAGGCCCACTTCTGGTGACGGATTTCCTCCAGCATCCTAAACTCATCAAGACCTGGCCAGAGTCATTTTGACCACCTTGTATGTCACTCACCACATTTCCTAACAGTTCACACTGTCACTTCTTCACAAATGGAATAACTTGAAGAGAGTCGGATTCTATTCACCTGCTCCCATTTCTGGGAGTCCCTCTGTTTCAGAAAACAAACAAGATCAAGATATGCTGCTGTCCCTTTGTGAGCCCAGTATGGATGGAAAGGCAGATATATAAAGAAATGTTTGCATTGGAGGAGGGTGAGAAGAGAGGGAACACCTAAAATGTACCTAAGTGCTCCCGGGGAGGACTTACCAAGTCTGATAAAGAGGTCTGGGATCTAGAATTTCCCAGGTGCTAGAAATAGAGATGCAAAATCAAGTATGGTTTACCAGGTACAAAAAGAGAAGGCCAGTGTGTATTTCTTCTCCAAATCAGAGCTGGTAGGGCACACACAGAGACAGTTACAAAGGGCTTACCATGTGGGCTTATGGGATTGGGGCTGAATCCCATAATCCCATGAACAGCCAAGGAAACAAGAACTATTTGGCTCAAAAGTGAGAAGCCTCAGCACACAGGGGACTGGTGATACAGCTGGAAGACCTACCTGAAAGCCACCTAGAGAGCTCCCGGTGTGAGTGATTCTGAGGGAGCTGAAGAGTCTGTCCCTATTTCCCGTGGGTTAGAGAAACAGAAAAATGACCGACCTGCTCCAGACGGGTCGAGCGTGTACACATGAGCTTCCCCTTCTCCCGATTTCTCATCCTATTTGGCCTCCAACTTTTTGGATGGTGCTACCCACGTCAAAGGCAAGATCCTCCCCATCACTTTGTGGATCTGACTACCAATCGTTCATGGAGACATCTTCAAAGACACACTCAGAAATATGCTTTACCAATTTTGCAGGCACCCCTCAATCCAGTAAAGCTGCCTACCAAAGCTAATGATGGTACAGTGGCTTAAAAATGAAGGAACCAGAGAGCAGAAGCAGACCAGGATGGATAGAGCTCAGGGCAGTATCTCTGATTATTGAAAGTCAGGTGTGTCCTGCCAAATTTTAACTTTGGCAGATGGGTAGGAGGGAACCATTGAAGAGAAAACACCAGTGTAGCCAGGCATTGGTGGTGCACGTCTTTAATCCCAGCACTTGGGAGGCAGAGACAGACAGATTTCTGAGTTTGAGGCTGGCCTGGTCTACAGAGTGAGTTCCAGGACAGCCAGGGCTACACAGAGAAACCTTGTCTCGAAAACAAAACAAACAAACAAAAAAAAAACAAAAAAAAAAAGAAAGAAAGAAAGGAAAGAAAAGAAGACACCAATGTACTCATTAGACAGGGAAGGCTGGACTGGAGGGATGAGGCAAGAAGACAGAGATAGAAGTTGGAAGGAGAATGTGGCTGTCCCTGGGGGAAGGAACGGTTTCTGTGATGTGCTAGCGAGAGAGCTGTAGAGGCAGGCACTGCCAAGGAGTAGGACCAGGGGCTTTGGAACTGGACCTGGTGTCCAGAAGGGAAAGTAGCTTTTATTTGAGAATGCACGCTATGGTCAGTGTCTCGGAAAGGCTAGATTAAGAGTTTGGGATGAGAACTGTAGAGTGTATGCAGGGGGTTTGGGTCTGGGAGTTCAGTAGGGGATGATCAAAAGACAGCTGCAAATGTGGTCTGGTGTTCAGGGCAGATGAGAATGGAATTGTAATCCATCAGCCGCTGGCGGGAGGCTTGTGACTGTTGTGGTTATAAATGAAACTGACCAGGCTGACTATGTAAAGCCAGAGTAGAGGCTTGGAAGTGGACAGAGGGGAAGGCATCCAAGGAGACAACGGCTTGCCAAGATCCTACGCAATGAGGCAGCATTGCTGCTTTTATTCATGTGTTAAACATCCCACTGGGCTGTCTGTTTCACCAAAAGGACATTTCATGTGACTGGTTTACATGGAACCTTTGCTCCTTGTTGATATGCTGGTTTTTGCTTCTCGGAACCCATGGATCATGTGGCCTAATGCAGTGGATGACAACCCCGCCACAGTGCGAGGAAGGCAGAGGGGAAGGGTACCATGTAGAGCTGCCCCTGTGCCTTGGAGGTAGAGCCTCAGAGAAGGTGAACAGAAGCCAACATTTAGAGGACCTACTATGTACCAACTAGGCACTGGATAGGCCATATGTGTGTGTGTGGGGGGGGACACACATGAATGGCCAGAACTCTGGAATGTGGCCACCTTAGTCTTTTTTCCTCCATTCTGTCATTTCCCTTCTCCATGTGTTCCCCAGATCAGGGTGGAACTGAGGTCAAGCTTCCTGGGTTCTTTGCTTTTAAAACATTGAGAATGTCTGAGCAGGAAAGGATCACACACACACACACACACACACACTCACAGACAAGATACACACACACACACACATACACATACACATGCAGACAGACAAGATACATACACACATACACATGCAGACAGACAAGATACACACACACACACATACACATGCAGACAGACAAGATACACACACACACATACACACACACAAATACATATGCAGACAGACAAGATACATACACACACACGCAGTCAAGATACACACACACACACACACACATACATATGCAGACAGACAAGATACACACACACACGAATACACATGCAGACAGACAAGATACACACACACATACACACACACATACATATGCAGACAGACAAGATACACACACACACACACACACAGTCAAGATGCACACACATGCGCGTGCGCGCACACACACCCCTCCTGTGTATGGAGGTGAGAGAGCAGAGAGCTTCAAGGGGAGGGTGTGTAGTGTCACAGGAACAAGAACAGTGTTGAAGGGGACAAGATCTAAAGGTGGCTCAGAAAGGGAAGAGAGACACTTGTCCATGCCTTGCAGACGGGATTCAGGGTTACTGTAGAGTGGTATGTGTTGGTTCCTGAAGACCCATAGACCAGATCTATAGCCAAATCCACCCTTATTTCGTCTTCTTCTTTCAGCTTGAGCTGGGCCCTGGGAAGGAGAGAGAACAGGTAACCTCAGTCTCCAAACAGAAGAAAACAAAATCCCCCATTGATAGTGCTTGCTGACCACCCCCACTAAAGCAGATTTCAAACTGCCAGCGAGGTCCCCTGAATTCAGAATTGGGAAGCCGGTACGGATACAGGCTACTTTTGCCAACTAGACAAACTGGCTCTGGCATACCACTGAAGTCTCCTGAAACCTGGCAAAAGAAAAATATTGCAGATTATCAGCAAACAGGAAGGAGGTGGACTGCAAAGAATGGTCTGTTTTCTTTTTCTCACTCACCAACCTGTGGACTGAGATGCCAAGAAAGCAACTGACCCCAAAGCCTTGTAGGCTTTTTGACTGTTCTCTAGGCTGAGACCCTTTGGGCATGTGCTGCTGGTGAGCTGCCATCTGAGATCCTGCTGCTGATTGCCACTCCTGTCTCTCTGTGGTTTTATTACTAACTGCACGCAGTAGCCAGGGCTGTGCATCCTTACACCCCACTTCTGTCTGCACTCTAATCCACACTGCTTTGGTAACCACTGTGTTAAGGGTCTAAAATTTACACTAAGATTCTGAATATAACCACTTAATTATACCCAAGGGGTGAGAGCTGGTGAGGGTGGCAAAGGGGAGGGATTCTGTAGTAATTGTCTTGAGTCTGGCTCAGCCATTTGTGTTTTCAGTCCTGAGCAATGGCTCACTCCTCACTGGTGAGCAATTTCATCACCAGCATAAAGGCAAATATCTCTTGGCTGAGCCTGCAGTGGAGATCACCAATTTGCCCAAAGATCTTTTTCTGCTGAGCCTAAGCCAGTCTTTGTGTGTCTCAAGGGGGTTATTATTGAACTTGTTGAAGGTGGTTGGGCCAGGTGGACTCCTAAATATGTCTCTAATCATAGTACTGGCCTTTCTTTGCTGGCTTGTGGCTGTAGGGTTGGGACTCTGGCTAAAGGGAAGCAGCTAGGCTGGAGTAGAAGTGACATCCCCTTCCTGTCTCCATGTAGCTGTTATGAGCACCATCACAGGTAACCCTCGTGTGCTCCACTAGCAGAAGCTTCTCTGGCAGTAAAGTTGACTCCAACTGTAGTCCTGCTATCATGTATAAAGCCAGCCTCCATCCAGCCCAGCACACTTCTTCAGTGCTTTGAGGTTTGTCTTTGTGGGCCCCTCCTCTAACCTTCTATGTCATAGCAATTCCTTTCAGTCCTGGTGGCTGGCAGCTGATACCTGCCGTTGCTACTTCCCCGCTATCCTTGGTTCCTCTTTTTGTCTGCTACTTTCCTAGTTAGCAACTCTTCGCCTTCAATACTTTTTGCTAAAATGATTGGTGTGCTAGCCATCCCTGCCTATGCCTGACAGGTATAATACAAACAAGGTGAAACCTGTTTCCCTCCTGTGACTAGGCTGGGACAGTGAGGCTGCTACTGTCAGACAGCATGTGACACAGGTCTATGAGCACAATGAGACAGATGAAATAGAAGGACCCCGAGTGACCTAGGCACTGAGCAAATCTGCTTTGTGATGCTAGGCTGGGTGCTCAGGGGCAGGCTGCCCTATGCTACGTTGGTTAAAACCTGAAATTTAGGGTAGGGATGGAGGGGTCCTGAGATCCACTCCCTCCCTCCATGGGGCCTCCTGGCTTGCTGGGCTTCCTTGGGTCACACAGCAAGAAACTCACTTAGCTTTCCCCTCTTGGGGGATGTGTAAGTTTGAGGCAGTGGTTGGGTCCACGGGCTTCTCTGTTATATCCAATAAAATAAAAGAAAGACATTTCTCTTCCAAAAAATGCATAAGCGTGTATAAAAAATCACAAGTGGTTCTTTATGTTTAAAAGTACTCTATCACTAAGGGCAAGTGCACCTCCTCCGATTCTAGTTTATACTTTAAGTATAAATTAAACCGAGAGACTTAATATCAAACCAGGTATAACAAACCAACGAGACTGTGCTGTTGCTCAGCCCATTTCATATAAAGTGGCCCCTATCATAGCACTTCCTTCTTCAGATGGATCAGGGCAGAGCTTCCCCTAATAGACAGCAGCTACTGTGGATGGATATGACATATGTCAATCAAGTACGGTGATTTCTGTTTTCCTATTCTTTCTTTTCTCTAGGTTCTGAAACAAAGCTTTCTTTCTTTCTTTCTTTCTTTTCAGTAGTAGTACTCCTAGCATATAAGCCAAACTTGAGTGACTCTCAAGTAGTCAGAATCAACAGGTAGAATTTTGTCCCATTACCACCCAAGGGACAGCGGAGGACATTTTGTTGTGGTTTTTCAGAAAGTTAAAGAATCTTCTGTTGCCTGTTTCTAACCTTATGGGAGGTCCCTTCTGATGACTGAGCAGGCAGGCTGGTCTCACCCTCCTGATGACCCATCCACAGGGTCATGGAAGGGGAGCCTTCTGGGCTTGGCCTCTAGTAAAAAAGTCCCCCCCCCCCCCTTAGGGCTATCACCCAGCTCAGTTGGCTTATACTCAGTGATTTACTGAGCGTTGAGGCCACTGACACCTTTTATGCCCCTTCCTCTAGGCCAAAGGGACAAAGCTGATGAAGAGGTGCCAGGAACCCATCCCTGGGTCAGCTTCATGGTACTTTCTCATCATTGACGGTATGTGTCCCTTTGCCCTGGGAAACAAAACCCAGGCCCCTTGACTTTGGGTTGCCTACACTTTGCTACTACCTCTGATGCAATGGTCTAAATTTATGGCACCGTTAGTGAAAGCCGTTTGAGACTCTGCCTTCTTTCCCTAGCTGCTGAACTTCATGTGGTCCAGAGTAAATCACTGTAATGGCCACTGGGCCAGCATTGTTGTGGGGTTGTTTTACACCGGCTCTGTCAGTTATTTGGGGTGGTTAAGTTGAATTGCCAAGTGTCGAGTTACAGTTGTTACTTTTCTTTGCCTTGAGCATAATTAGGAAGAGCCCCACCAGCCAAAGGTAGCTAGGCCCATAAAGGAGGGTGAAATCAATACAGGGCAGGGCGTGGGACACACGAAGGGACAAAGAAGGTGAAGAGGTGGCTTGCACTGCCATGTGGTCCCCAGGCTTGCTGTCCTGAGGAGAGGATTGTATGTTCTGGTTCTCTCAGGTAGATAGATGCAAAGGGAGCTTTATCTGGCTCTGGGTTCCTGGTATATAAAGGTGAAGAAAAGCTACAGCCAGAAATTGCCTAAACTCCTCTCCGTTCCCATCTGTATGTGTTTTCACAATGAAGGAGCTGTGTTGAAGAAGACAGCCTTTTCAACCTGAGTCCTGGGAGGGCCCAGGAAGCGTTGCTGCTAGAATGGCAAGTCCCCAATGGGTGTCATTCATAAGTGTGTCCCATGAGCACCATTCGTAAGTTTGTCCACTTTCTCTTACCCTATCAGACACTATCTGGAACATTTTCTTGGGTCATCAAGATTAAGTTGGTGGCTCCAATATCACTAAGTTTCCTGGTTAATAAATCTGGCTATCTCTGCATGTTCATGCAGTGATGGAGGTGCAGGAGGTCAGAGAGCAGGAGAAGCAGGGGGGTTTGATAGGAGCTTCAGCATCCTCTTCCTAGTTGGGATGGCCCTATCCTCTTCATTGTCTCCCTGAGAACCTGCAACGCCTTTTCTTAGGGCTTCGGCAGTTCATGTCATTTTAAAATTAACTCTTTATTATTGCAAAAAAGTGTAAAACAGATATGCTTTCATAGGTGAATTCTAGATGTCTCCTTTTCTTCTCAGATCCCATGCTCTGTCTCCTGGTCCCACAAGTAGAAGCTGTTAGGTTTTCTTTCTTTATTTATTTATTTTGGTGTGTGTTGAATGTACATTTCTGCTATTACTTTTGTTTGTGTAGAAGTGTTCGGGGAGGGTGGGCTTCTGCCTTGCCTCTGGCCCTTGACTGTGGTCCGTCAAAGACAAGGCTGAACAGATCTACACTCAGCTTCATGTCTAAAAGCAGAGTTGCAAGTCTGTAAGCCTTTAAGGGCCAGAACAAGCCTTTCACAAAGCAGTGGATGGGGGTGGAACCCCCCAGGCCACACACAATGAATTATCATTTCAGAGTCACAGTAAGGGAAGGCCTAGAGTTCAAGGATGTAGTCTGCTTGCTAGCCACGGAGGGGCAGATAATTCAAATTCATGGATGGAGACAGTTCAGAGGGAGCAGAGGGAAATCAGAGAATAACTTTGTAGTGATGGATTTCTGAGGAAAAGATTTCTGAAAGTGGGAATGTCTGAGCTGAAGCATCAGTCGGCTTAAAGCATCAGTGGGCCCAAAGGAGGGCTTAAGAAGAAACCCTCCTTGCAAGGTTGGTACATGGTAAATTATAGTCAGGTTGGCACTGATGAGTCTGAAGTGTGTGTACCTGTGTTGTGGTGTGTGAGTGTGTGTGTATGTGTGTGTGTGTGTACAGGTTATATGTGTACATAGCAACAAAGCAGGAGAGAAAATGAAGCTTGTTTTGTTTTTAATATTTATTTTGTACCTATGGGTATTTTGCCTGCCTGTATGTCTGTGCACAATGTGTATGCCTGGTGCCTGCAGAGGCCAGAAGTGGGTGTTGGATGGACACATACACACACACACACACACACACGGGGAAGGCCCCAGGGTGGATATAAGCAAGAGACCAGTCACTACAGGGCTTTTTCAACTCAACACAGCAGAGCAGAACAGCAGACCAAGAAACAATGAGTAGAAGAGGCAAGATGGCTGCCTTCCTGTTATGGATATCAGTGCTCTTTGGAGGTTACCCCAAGGACCTGGACAGTATGTCTTCCTTCCCAGAGAAGCAACAAAAAATATTAGAAAATAAGTTGTGTGCAACTGACTGTAAGTGCAGGTAGTGATAAAGACTTTCTAGAAGGTGAAGGAAAGCAGGGGGTGATGGGTCACTTCTGCGTGGGCCTCTAGGCTCTTTATTTTCTAGGCTTATAACAATGCTTCTTCCTCGATCTTTACTTTTGAACATCCATTTTTCTGTTTGGGGCTGCAGATGGAAGAGTCCTGGGAGACACCTTATGATCTTCAGTCTCTGTGAGATTGCTGTCGATCCCCTGGATGGAAGCTGAAATCCCAGGCAGGTCAGAGGAAATATTTCCAGAAGTTTCTGAATGTGCTCCTTGGTATGTGACAGCTTGCTATGTAAGCATAGATGTATTTGGAAGAAAGAATCCTAATTGAGGAATTATTCCATCTGATTGGACTGTAGGCAAGTCTGTGAGGAATTTTCTTGATTAATGATTGATGTGGAAGGGCCCAACCTACAGTGGACAGATAGTGTCACCCATAGCTACATAGTCTGGAGGACATAAGAAAGTAAACCAAGAAAGCCACATTCCTCTATGACCTCTGCTTCAGTTCCTGCCTCCAAGTTCCTGGCTTGAGTTCCTGCCTTCCTTCATGATTACTACAACCATAAGTGGAAATAAACACTTTCCTTCTCAGTTTGCTTTTGGTCATCATGCTTATCACAACAATACAAAGCCAACTAAGGTACTGAGGGAGAAAAAAGAAAGAAAATAATTAGTGGTCCCATGAAAAACACAATGCCCTTCGCTGATGATGAAATAGGAAGCAATGACCTAGAAGAGGGGAGTAGTGCAGCATGGAATGAGATCCCCCTGGGTGGAGGAAGAGAAAAGAAGATCAGTTCCACAAGCAGCAACATGAGCACAGTATGGTTCTCTCTCTCTCTCTCTCTCTCTCTCTCTCTCTCTCTCATACACACACACACACAGAGAGAGAGAGAGAGAGAAAGAGAGAGAGAGAGAGAGAGAGAGAGAGAGAGAGAGGGAGAATCTTGACCTCAACAACTGGCAGCTTGTATAGACAGGCAGAAATTTCTTAATGACTAACAGCAGTGCATAGAATTATCCTACCTCCGCATTTCTGTCCTCCCCCAGACCTAATCTAAGCCTCTGTCCATGCTAACAACACAGAAAGTGAATTCTTGTGACCTGAGGGACTTCATGGAGCATTCTGAAATGTGGCACTGAAGAAAGCTTGAGGGTGTAGACAATACCATTTTAATTAATTAAGGTAGATCTAGTTGGATCAGTATACCTAACCACTGAAGGAGAGAAACCTGGCAGGATGCCTCAAGAGAAAATGATTTGAAAGCAAGTAGGAGAGCTCCGAGGACGTGGGGAGCTCCTTTCATATTTTTGTGAGAGTGACTACTTTCATGATCATACGACCAAATAGAATCTGGGGACTGGAGAGATGACTCAGTGGTTAAGAGCATTTGCTGCTCTTGCCGAGGTCCTGAGTTCTATTCCAAACTCCTACTTTGGGTGGTTCACAACTACCTGTAACTCCAGCTCCAGGATCCCACACCTTCTTCCGGACTCAGAGGATACCTGATTTCACACATGCACATAATTTAAAAATAAAATAAAAAAAACTCAAATCTTTTAAAATGTAGGGTTAAAACTATTGCTATTGTATTTGTTCATTGGTAGAAAAACTGCACCAAATACCCTGTCTTAAGAATTAGAGCACGTTTTCCAAACTTCTCTAATTGTGAGGTGAAATAAAGCATATTTTCATTGGCTCTTGTCTCCTCTTTCCCTTCCCACCACCTCCTTCCTCCTCATTCTCCTTCCCCTCCTCCTCCTCCCCCTCCCACATGCTTCCCCAGCTTCTTCATTCTCCTTGTCTTCCCCTCCCCTCCATCTCCTATTCCTCCTTCATCTCCTATTTTTTCTTCTTCTTTTGGACAGAGTCTTGCTATAAAGGTTCGGTTGGTCTTGAACTCAAGATCCTCCTGCCTCAGCCTCCTTAGTTCTGGGACTACAGATGTAGACCACCATCCTTGTCTGAATAGCTTCAGCAAACCAAACCAAACCAAACCAAACCAAACCAAACCAAACCAACCCAACCCAACCCAACCCAACCCAAACAAACAAACAAAATAAACAAACCTATTGTGTCAATTAGATTTTGTCATTTCTTATGTTAATCCCACCCCAATCCCCTGACACACACACACACACACACACACACACACACACACACACACATTTTCAGGTCTCATTTAGAGGTTCACTGAGCATGGGCATCAAATGAGTTGTCACAGCTAAAGCTCCTGTAGCAGTCATGGAGTTTATAATCAGTCTGTAGCATTTAGCCCTTGTTTTCAATAGTTATCGGCACTGAATCGGAGGGCAGTGTGCAGCACAGGGGCTTCGCAGTGACTGCTATGGCTCCTTGCAGACTATTTCCCAGACACACGACTCCATCTGATTCTCCCTGCCCCTCTTTTAGCCCCATTGTTATAAAGAAAACTGAAGTCGGGGACTCTGAGCTTCACGGGGGCCAAGCAGAGAATCCAAGACCTGAATCCAGCTAGGAGCCAAAGCCCAAAGTCTCCTTCCTCCCTCTCTCTTTGTTCCCTTCCTCCCTCTCTTTGCTTCCTTCCTCCCTCTCTTTGCTTCCTTCCTCCCTCTC
>JADRCH010000142.1:5588186-5634770 GCA_019843965.1 Rhynchomys soricoides | reverse complement strand
TTCCTCCCTCTCTCTTTGCTTCCTTCCTCCCTCTCTTTGCTTCCTTCTACCTCCCTTCAACATTTTCATGATAAAGCTCAAACATACACAAGATAGCAAGAGAGTAAGATGAACTGACCTTTTCAAGTTCAATGGGATCGTCTTGAGGCATTTGCTTCTATCTTTCCCCCAAGATTCATGGGGTTCTTTTAAAAAACAAAATTGTATCATTTTAGTAAAATGCTGTCACTTACTGAGGAATGAAAGTCTCTTGCATTTGAAACTCAGCCACATTATTATACCTACAAGAAAATCACAGTATTAACCAAGATTCATAGACTTGTTGAAATTTTCTTTATTATCTCATGACTTTAAACGCTGCTTTGACTCTGACTCTCACATCACATAGTCCTTAAACCCCCGCTTCATCTGTAGCTGCCTCTTCTAGAACATCTCTTTCTCTGAGACTGTAAGTCCTGACTACTCCCAACCCAACTTTTCACTGCAAAAGTAAGATTAAACCCAGGCTCTTACTCACACAGAGCAGGCAACCTGCCATCTTCCCAGGCCTTGCCTTTAAAGTTTTGTTTTTTCCACTTTGGACTGTGATAATTCCATCCCTTAGTGTGGTTTAGATGTTCTTCTGTGAATTGGTTATTTTTGAACACATTTTTGTTGCATTCCTTCTGTGCCTAGGTGGGGCATTCCTACATGGGCCTCATGGTCTAGGAAGCATAACAAGAAGGTAAGCAAACATGTGAAACTGTGTGTGTGTGTGTGTGTGTGTGTGTGTTCATGTATGTTGTTACACCTGTGTGTATGTGTTTGGAGGCCAGAGGACAATGTCGGGTGTCATTCCTCAGGTGCTGTTGACCTTGGGTTGGTTTTTTGTTTGTTTGTTTGTTGTTGTTGTTGTTGGTGGTGGTGGTTTTTTTTTTTTTTTTTTTTTTCCCCCCCGAGACAAGGTTTCTCTGTGTAGCCCTGGCTGTCCTGGAACTCACTCTGTAGACCAGGCTGGCCTCGAACTCAGAAATCCGCCTGCCTCTGCCTCCTGAGTGCTGGGATTAAAGGCGTGCGCCACCACTGCCTGGCAACCTTGGGTTTTTTGAGACAGAATATCTTATTGGAGCTTGCTGATTAGCTTAGGCTGGTTGGTCAGGGAACACTAGGGATCCATCCACCTGTCTTCAGCTCAGCACTGGGAATGCTGGGAACATAAGCATAAGCCACCATTCTTGGCTTTTTAAAAAAATGAGTTCTGAAGCACAAACTAGGTCCTTATCCTTGCAGGGCAAATGCGAATGATGTTACACTTGCATAAGATGTGACTATGGATTGCATGATTGTGGTATATCTGCAATTTGGTCATCATAAAATTGTGAAGTAGCAGTTGTGTATTTTAAAAAGAAATATTTAAATTGTGTGTATAAGGGATGGATGTATACATGTGTACCAGTGCCTGTGGACAGAAGTGGGCATTGGATCCTGTGAAGCTGGAGCTACAGGCAGTTGTCAGTTGCCCAAAATAGGTTCTGGGAATGAACTCAATTCCTCTGGATGAACAGAGAGGTCTATTATCCTCCGAGCCATCTCTCCAGCCCTGAAGTTGTATTTTTATTATATCAAAGATGCCATTGTGATGGCGGAGAATCAGATGGGATTCTGGTCTTCTCTTTCTCTTCCCCCTATTTATTTCCTTTTATTTTACTGGGGATTGAGCCCGGAGCTTTACGCATGCTAGGTAAGTGCCGTCCATTAAGCATCCTCCTTAGGCTAGATCTTCCCTTATACCCACTATGAGTGACCTTTGGGGAGATTGTGTCCCTTGCTTTTGCTGGGTTTTGGGCAGTGGTGGCACACACCTTTAATCCCAGCACTTAGGAGGCAGAGGCAGGTGAACCTCTGAATTTGAGGCCAGCCTGGTCTACAGAGCAAATCACAGGACAGTCAGGGCTATACAGAGAAACCCTGTCTTGAAAAAACAAACAGCAACAACAACAAAAACCAAACCAACTAACCATACAAACAAACAAAACAAAACAGACAACCAAAGAAGAAAAATCACTGGTAATGTTTGGTGTTCTTGTGAGCATCATCAAACTGAGAGATCCGTTTGAATGGTGTCCCTGTTTGTGAGCATGTGTGTTCCTGTGTATGCGTGTCCATTTGTTGGTAGAAGAAAGAATATCAGAATGGAAATACTCTCAGCATTCTTTGGTTGATTCTTGTTCCTTTCTAAACAACACCCTTTAGGTCACACTAGCCTGGTTGTAACAGAGAAGTTGCTGTCACATTAAGAGAGTAAGCCACACACCAAGTGGTGGGATAAAGTCTCTGCTCTACCTGACTTCAACATTATTGTGGTGGTCCTGGATACTGTGTCACATGCTTTCTCCTATGGCAGATGTTCCTTAGATGGTGGCTAGCTTAGCCATCAATCAGTCTTTGGTACCATCCTATAAGCCCAGAATCTCATTAGATAAAGATAGCCTTTTCTTTGAAAGTTCCTACAAAACTTCCTCATACTTTACCTTCCTGTCTCGGTGTAGACCTCATGCTTATCTTTGAGCCAGTCGCCATGCCTAGGGGAAGGCAGAGCACTAATTGACCATTGCAGGTGTCTGAACCACAAGGAACATGGGGCTGCTCAGGGAATAGAGAGGTAACAATACCAAAAGAATGGGAACTAACCTCAAAAGGGGCACACTGTCCTTAAAGTGACCTCATAACTCATCAGGACTGGGATGACTTAGAAAGTCAAAGAGGGAAACCATTTAAAATTAGATGGGCAACAGATGGAAAATGATCTTATTCTGGGCCCTTAACAGGACACTCATGAGGGACATTAAATGACTGTGTCAAGGTTCACAGACTGCCGAGTCAGAGACCTAGGTGAGAGAACGCATTCCAGATTTTCTATCAGAAGGTTAATCTCAGCCACCAGAAACTTGTCTCTGCTGTAGTCTGTATAGTGCTACTGAATTGGGTAGGGATTGCTGAGCAAAAGGACCCAGGATAAAATCAGAACCTAGTGAGGAATCGTTTGCAGGGTCATACCAGTGACCTTCTGAAACACCTTCCTATCTCTGATAATGTTCAGATAACCTGCAATAGTCATGCATCATCTCAGCATGGTATGTTTGGTTGATGATTAAAAAGTGTGAGTCTGCAGTTGGGTCAGTGAGAAAAACACTTGCTGCAGAAATATGAGGACTGGAATTCAGATCCACCACACCTATGAAAAAGCTGGGCGTAGCAATGTGTGCCTGTAATCCTAGTTCTAGGAGGTGGAGACGGGAGAAGCCAATGGGGTTGCTGGTCAGAGCCTAGCCAGTTGGTGAGCCCCAGGTTCAGTCAGAAACCCTGTCTCCAAAACTAAAGACAGAAAACAATAAAGGAAGACAATTTAATTCAACCTCTGGCCTCTACAAATGTACATGCGTATACAAACACCTAAGACACTAGACCTACACACCCACCCACACCCTCACAGCTCAACACACCAGATACCACATACATTAAAATAAGTTAAGAACAAAAATATCATGGGTCTGAAATCAGAGGGGTTTTAACCTAATCCTATAATTTATGAGCCCTTTGACTTTAGGCAAATTATTTAAATTTTCTCAATCTATTTCACTGACTGGTAAGATTGAGACTAATCACAGTGCCCCCTTCAGAAGTTTATTGCAAGGATAATATGAGATTTTGCTTGTTAAGTGTTGTGCTAGAACATGGCAATTATCAATAAATAAGCTATTTTAGCGATTCTATCATCAGCATGCATATAGAACCTTGTACATGTCTGGCTTGCATTCTAGCCTTGTGTGGGGGAAACTCACAACACCTCATGACTAGCTGTGTGAGACCCTCTTCTCCAGCCAGATGTTTCTCCCCTGTGGCCGGTACTTCTGTGGCCCGACCTGCAGTCTTTACATCTGGTCACCTGGAGAGATCCGAGTGTGTGGCACCAATTCCATTCTGAACATGTTAGTAAGTGAATAGGGGGATTTTTATAGCCTCTCTGGGGAGTGTTAAACTACTGGGAAGAAAATGCGTTGGGAAACACGAGAATCTAAGCCACCATTACCAAGTCCGGGTAGCTGATGCTGCCACTGTCCAAATCAAGAAGGAAAAATCAAGCCAACTATTTGTAGGAATGTCTTTAGCCTCTAACACCTGGTTTGGAAACCCACTTGCCTCCTGTGCTGCGTTAACCCTTCGGAAAACCCAGGAAGGAAATACAGTGTGTGAGGCCAGAAAAGGGTGAGTGCCTGGTTTCCTCAGGTCAAACAGCGGGCTGTAAATGACTCTTTTCAAAACACATTACTTCCCAAGATTGTGGCCTGACACAAAAGAAGGTCCACACAGCAGTTGTTCCCAGCAACGATTATACTATATGGCTATTAGGGGGACAGAAGCAGCCTGATTCTCACCAATGACAGGAAATGAGGTTAAGTAGAGATAACAGGGCTTTGAATTAAAGAGCCTTTAAACACACATCCTGGCTTCACAGCTTTGGTAAGTGATTGAGAATTATGGATCAGAGCCTTTAAGCTGCACTCCTGAGCGTGCACTCCGCCCTGGCGGGGCGGGTGCTAGCTTCCTCATACCTTTGGCTCTTTCCGCACGTTGAATTGCCGCAGAGATCGGCTCACCAGTTACTACTCTAACAGGCAACCTATTTGATATAATCTGTGCACATACATACCTTTAGTTTGTGGGACCTAAACTACATTGTTTTTGGTGACTGAGGAAGGGGGTTTGTAAGCCCTAACAGACTTGGGCCAGTGTGTTTCTATTTTGTCCTGGCTTTCAAGGACAAGATGTCTGGACAGGCTTGATTAAATTTAACAAGTCAGAGAATGAGTTCAGAGAGAAGGGAGGGAAACCTAACACCCCTCAAACCAAACATTAAAAGGTTGCTTGTCACGTAGACGAGCACCTGGTTGTGGGCCTGAATTCCTGCTCCGTGGCACTGTCTGCATTTATCACATACACAATCTTGTCTTGCCCTCTTCTTGGAATGGGAGGGAGCAGAAAAGAAAAGTGTAAGCTAAGCTTACACTTAAATGTCATGTAAGTCATGACATTTTAAAAAATGAAATGTGGTTAATTCAATTAGCCAGCTGACACTCCTACAAATAACAAACTGGCTGATGGAACACATCAGGGCTGCTTTTGTTTTTGTTTTTGTTTTTTTTATTTTAATTAAAAATATCTTTAGATTTACTTATTTATTTTATGTATGTGAGTATACTGTCACTCTTTTCAAATATACCAGAAGAGGGCATCGGATCTTGTTACAGATGGTTGTGAGACACCAACTATGTGGTTGCTGGGATTTGAACTCAGGACCTCTGGAAGAGCATCAATGTTCTTAACCGCTGAGCCTTCTCTCCAGCCCCTAATTTTCATTTTTAAGACAGGGTTTTACTATGTAACTTTTAACTTTGGCTGTCCCAGAGTACATTTTGTAGACCAGGCTTGCCTCAAACGCTCAGAGATCTGCCTGTCTCTGTCTCTCTGGTGCTGAGATTGAAGGCATGCGTGGCTGGCTCAACATTTCTTTGCTTTACAATAGTTCTGGGGCAGGTGGCTGTAAACCTGAGTTAACTATTTTTTTCCACCATGACTGAAGAAAGAATATGATCCCTCTTGTTTTAACATCGTTTTCTGATTATTAAAATGGGGGGGGGGACTTGACTTTGACAGATAAGCCTAGTAATAACTGTAATTCATAAGGGCCGTTAAAAGAGTAAACGGAATAATTTATATAAAACACTATCTGAATGCCTGGCACAGAGAAAGGAAGCATTCTGGAATAGCAATTGTGATCTATCTGTCTGTCTGTCTGTCTGTCTATCCATCCATCCATCCATCCATGAGGCAGGGTTTGTCTCAGGGTTTCTGTGGATGTGGTGAAACATCATGACCTGGCCAGATGTGGTGGTACATGCCTTTGATCCCTGTACTCGGCAGGTGAATCTCTGTGAGGTTGAGGCCTGCCTACCTAATGAGTTCCAGGACGGCCGGGGCTACGTAGAGAGGCTCAAACAAAACAAAATAAAAATATCATGAGGAAAAGCAACTGGAGAAGGGAAGAGTGTATCTCACCTTACATTTCCATACCATCAAAGGAAGTTAGGGCAGGAATTCAAGGGAGGAACCCAAGGCAGGAACTGATTCAGAGGCCATGGAGGGATGCACGTTATTGGCTTGCTCCCCATAGTTGCTGCTTTCTTACATCATCCAGGACCACTCACTCACCCCTGTGGGATGAGCCCACCCATGTCAATCACTAATCAAGAAAATGCTCCACACACCAGTCTACACGCCAATGTGGTGGGGTCATCTTTCCCAACTAACTCTAGCCTGTGAAAGGCTAACATTAAAAGCTCAACAGCACAGGGCCTCACTAGGTAGCCTTGAACATGTTATGTAAACCAGGCTGACCTCAGACTCACTGGCTTCTGCTGGGATTAAAGGTGAGTCCCACCACACCCTGCTGAGAGCTCACAGATGCTCTGGTTCTCTCCAGGGTCATTTCTGGAGTTTCCAACTGATAATGATGCTTCTGTTAAGTACATGATGATCTGGATTCTTGCTCTGTTTCCCCTACAGACAGATATTTGGTTCTTTGAGTTTCACCTGAATTATAAACACAAACATAGGCTCCTATAGCCAAGAGATTTTTTTCTTTACAGTGCAACCCATCTGCATGGTTCTTTTAAAAGTAGATGAACATTTGCAAAATGAAGAAAAAAATCAGCAGCTCTACCATTCAGAGATCACCACATCCACATCTTATGGAAATTCCACATGTTCTTCGAAGTTTCACCTAATTATATAACAAAACAGGTCATTAATTACTTCTCAATTTCTAACAGCACCAGAGGGTTCTATCCATGGGCTCCTCATTTATTTAAGCGTGGATGTCTTCTAGCACAGACGTTCAGATCTATCTACTCACATCATTGTCAAGAAAACTCAAAATCAAGGTTCTAACCTACATTCTCTTTCCAGTTGCTGGTACATGGTGTCACCTCCGTGGAAGACTGTAGGCTCTGCATAAAGTTAGGAGTTCCCTACATCCAGAGCAAGTGCCCACTCCTTCAAAGGTTAGTTAAGATGTTAAATTCCTGCCTCACTCCCAGCCAGAAGAGGCAAAATTGGGGTCATTTTCATGACAGCTATTCCTGTGTGTGAGGTGCTGCAACCAGACACTCCCACCCTTACCCCTAATCATAGGCAATTTCCTTGGGCAGCATCAACCTCACCTTTCATGGGGATGTCAAATGGGCCATCCACATAGATGGTTCCCAAGACAAGGGGAAAGTTCCCAACACTCCAGCACCTCCATGCTGTCTCATCTTCTGCTGCCCAGCGGGCAGGCAAGGTGGCTGGGGAAAGAAAGTTGGTTTTCTTTTGTTCTGTGAACTGAGACTTGGGCGCGTTTGGGGGTATGTATGTGGCTCTGTGTGCAGCTGAACTTTTAGGTCATTGTTCCAAGAGCGATTGTTGAGGGGTCTGGAAGTATGAGACAGACTGTTACACATAGAGAAATGTCTCAGCAAAGCCCATGAGAAGTCCACGGGAAAGTGGCTTGGCTTTCCCAGCCTACTTATATAGTCTAGGCTAGCTCTGGCTGGGCATGGCTGTCAGTAAATGAGGGCCGTCTTCTGGACCTTCCACTCTGTTTCATGGCCTTCAATTACTTAGGGACATCATGAACTTCCTAGGGGACCCCAGGTTCCCAATAACAAGTTGCTATAACCAATTTTTAGGCTAGAAGTAGGCTCAGATATTTGTCCCTAGGAGGGGAAGGCTGTTCTTCCTGCTGGCTGAGTGAGATCTGTAGGAAGACAAAGGTTTTTGTCATCACAAAGCACTGTCCTGTGTTTGAAGCTGGTATTCTAGGGATGTTGGGTCAGGAGGACATAGAAGGGTCATGAGAGACTATGCAACACCCAGTCATATTTGAATTTCAGGGCTGAAGGTGGACGGCAGTGGTGAAGTGTGTTCCCGGCTCTGGGCTCAATCTCTAGCACTACAAAAATGTACAATTTCAAACAAAGAAAAATTTTAGGTTAGTTATGTCCCTTGAAAATGGAAATCCCAGGTCTGAAGAGATGGTCCAGTGGTTAAGAGCATTGGCTGCTCTTCCAGAGGTTCTGAGTTCAATTCCCAGAACCCACATGGTGGCTCACAACCATCTGTGATGGGATCCAATGCCCTCTTCTGGTGCGTCTGAAGACAGCTACAGTGTACTCACATAAATAAATAAATAAAATAAATAATAATAATAAAAGAAAACGGAAATCCCAGAGCACATAGCTTCTTATGATTACAATTCACCCACACTGAGAGCAAGCTCACCTTCGTGTGTATGAAGGGCATAGAGCTCATTTGTAATGACAGGCTGTGTGGGTCCTCTTTCGTGAGTCCAACTCAGCTAGGATGTTCAGTTCCTGATGGGCTCCAGGCTGAACATCTTACAGAATGTGTGAATGAGTGGGAGCCAGTGGCTATGTTGAATGAAGTCTATGAAGAGACGACTGCTGTGCCAGATCCACACATTCACTCACGCTACGTTCATTCAACAAAGAGCATGGCTATTATTGGCAATGTGTTATTCAATGGAACCTTATAAATGGGTTTTAAAAGCAACACAAGGTTGCATGCCCTAGTAGTTCAGTCTTTGTACTAATCCTCAGTTATTTAGTTATTTCTAAGGATTAGTACAGTGTCTAAAATGTCTAAAATTTCATAGGTGAGAAAGAGGAGGTTTCAGATGACAATGTTGGGTTACAGATGGTTTATGTGAGTTGGTGGTTAAATTTTTAGTAATGCTGCCACCTAAATGCAGAACATTCCTATTATTAAAAATAAATAATATACATTTATGATCAAATAACAAGTTGCATGTTAGCCATTTGTCTAAGGTCATAAATATTCAAAATCTAGCACTTCTTAAGGCAGAGGCAGGAGGATTGCCAGAAGTTCTAGGCTAGCTTGGGCTTCTCAGTAAAGTCTCAGACAGCCAGAATTACACAGTGAGACCTTATTTCAAACAAACACAAGCTCATTACTTTCTAATATTTTTCTGCACACTGCCATTATTCAAACTCGAAAGATAACTTAGTCTGTGGTGTGTGTACAGTGGAGATACTGGGAGTCGGTGCGCTTCTGAGTGCCTATTACCATCACTGTGCTCAGAGCAAGGACAATGCGGTGTGACAGGAGAATAAACCTTGGTTTTTGTTAAGAATCTAATGTGGGGGTGAGGAGAGGGTGGGCAGGTATTTACATCATTGAAATTAGCAGATTCCAAACAGGGATTATGCTTTGCCCGAAGTTAGGTTTTACACATCACTTCAGAGAGATGAGCTAGCTGTATAGACAATGACCGAACGGAGCACAGAACTGATTTTTTTCCCTAACTCAGTCTGTCTGTTTTGGAGCCTTACTTTATGTTCATATCCTAACGTCTATTAACTCTCTCACGAGCCTTAATTCAAAAGGATCAAAGTGTTTCTGGGCTACTAAGAGTCACAGAACTTCATTCAACAAGCATTTTTTGGAGACCTGCTATGTGCTAGGTATCAGAAGATGCAGATGAGGAAGACACAGAGTGGCCTTAAACTGGGGCGCCCAACATCGTGGGTAACAGTGCTGCTCTACAAAGAAATTGCTTATATTAGATTAAATAATAAACATACATTTTATGTGAGTGTATTTGTGTGTGTTTATATGTATGCCAGTGTACATGTGGATGTGCATGCCTGTGGAGGCCAGAGGTCAGCCTCAGATGTCATCCCTCAGGAGTTCTCCATGTTATTTTTTTTTTAAAAAATTTTCTTTTTTTAAAGATTTATTTTATTTATATGAGTACTCCGTAGCTGTCTTCAAACACACCAGAAGAGGGGGATGGTTGTGAGCCACTATGTGGTTGCTGGGAATTGAACTCAGGACCTCTGGAAGGGCAGTCGGTGCTCTTAACCGCTGAGCCATCTCTCCAGCCCTCTCCATGTTATTTAAAAAAACTATTTTATTTACTATTTGTATGTGCATGAATGTGGATGCATGAGCCTATATATACCATGTACATTCAGGAGGCCAAGTATGGCAGAGAAGGTGTCAGATCCCTTGGAACTAGACTTGCAGGTGGTTGTAAACTTCCATGTAGGTGTTGGGAATCGAACCCAGGTCTGCAAGGGCCATGACTCCAACCCTTCACTTTGTTTTTTTGAGGCACGGTTTCTCAGTGGCTTAAAACTCACTACACAGGCTAGACTGGCAGTCCATCGAGCCCCAGGAATTTGCCTGTATCTGCCTCTTAGCCCTGGGATTACAAGGACATGCCATCATGCTCAGCTTCACACGGGTTCTGGGGACAGAACCTAGGCCTTCATGTTTTAGGCAAGTACTTTACTGACTGAGCTATCTCTCCGGCCCCTAAATTTGTATTTTTAACAAGATATTTAAAATATAAATTTGTAATATAAATAGTATATGTGATATAAATACACACAAAAAAATAATCATTTTTCTATTGTGTTATGGGCTATATCTAAAATGTTAGCCTGTAGAGTAGCTCCTATCTACAATCCCAGCCTTCAGGAGGCTGAGGCAAGGGGGACCCTGTGAGTACCAGCTCGGGCCAGAGATAGAGATGGTTTCAAAGAACACATAAATAGGGTTGGGAAGATGGCTCAGTGGGTAAGGGAAGCCTGACATCCCAAGCTGAATAATCCCTGGAGCCCACATGGTGGAAACAGAACAAGGAACTTTGAAATTGGGTCCTACAGTAGAAAACTAAAGGGAGACTGGGCAGTGCAGAGGGACAGACAGAGCTGTGATTGAGAACTTGTGCTTCAAAGTAAAACCAACTGGAGTTTAAGTCCTGACTTGAGCCTCTGCCAGGTCTGTGGCCCTGGGCAAATGACTATACTTAACTTTTTTAAATGTCGGTTTTTCTTGAGACAATAATAATAATAATTCCCTCATAGGCTTTATGTGAGGCTTAAATGTAATAATCAGTCAATGCTCATCGAATAGAACCTTAAAATAAACCTTGTAAAAATCTGCCCTGGAAGGGAAAGCCCAGTTTGTTGGAATTACCATGGTGTGTTCTTCAGCTTGTCATTCCTTTGGTGGGTTCTGATTCTCTCCGGGATATGCCACTTCTGAACTTGAAGTGGGGCTTACACAGGCTCGTGGCAAATGCAGGCACATTTCTTCTTTAGTGTATTTTTAATTAACTGATAGGAAATATGGAAACTGTCCTGTCAGCATCACACAGAGGACTCTTCTCTGCTCCTCTCTCCCTTGTCCTCTGGTGCAATCCCTGCCTCACCCCTGCTCCCCACCTTTCTGTAGTCTCATTTCCAGGCCCAGCCATCCCTCGGGAGGCTCTTACCTCGGTCACCAGAGATCTCCTGACTGATCCCTATGGCTATTGACACATGTGATTCCTTCCGTGTTTAGACCAGGGTTAGCTGGCTTTGTTATCCACACCCCTGATGGTGTAGTGGCTTTCGGCTTTATAAAGAAAGAAAGTCAAGTTTGTAAGGGTCAAGGAAAAGGGGCCTGGTGAAAATTGTATTTTGCCTTTTATTTTTGTTTGTTTGAGCTTGAATATAGAAATTTTAGAGCGCAGTATTGACATATTTTTGTCTCTCTCTCTCTCTTTAAAGCAAAGTGCCTCTTTGCTTTAAAAAAAAAAAAAAGTCACACATTCCTCTGGTTAAGTCTATCCTCTTAGGTTGGAGAGAGAGCTCAGTTGATAGAATGCCCGCCTAGCATGCACAAAGCCCTGGATTCTAGTCCCAGCACCACGCAAACTAGGCATGGTGGACCATACTTGTAATCTCATCAATCCAAGGCTAATGTGGAAGAATCAGAAGTTCAAGGTCATTCCTAGTTACAAAGAACATTTGAGGCTAGCCTGGGCTACAAGAGATCCTGTCTTGAAATAAACAACAATAAAAAAAAAAGAGAGAGAGAACGCCTTTTTATTCCTATCCTTGGAAGATTGGCTTTCTGAGAACAGACTTTTGGCATAGAACTTATTCCCTCTCTGTATTTTGAGACTTGACTCAACTGTCCACTGACACTGCCTCTTCTGTCGGGAAGCCTTTGGGTAACCCAATTCCCATGCTTTAAAGGGCTCTATCGTGTTCTGTACTGGATTACCGTTAGCTCCTCTTTGTCTAAGTTTACCTTGCTTTACTGGAATTCCTTAACATTGGAATTGTACACCAATTTTGGAAATTCTGAGCATTTTCTTTTCTGGAAACTACCTTTGGAATAATATTCTGAAGCCTTGGACACTCTTCACTCACTGTCTCTTGCTTCTGTATCTGCTCTTTCAGATTCTGTTTAAAAAAAAAAATCGTTTTGTGTTGTCTTCTTTGAAATTTTTTTCAAATGTTTTTAGTTTCTTTAGCTATGATTTGCTCTCCTTTCCCCGTGGCTTAATCACTCTACTGACTGTTTTCATATTAACTGGATATTTTTTATCTTAAATTAAATATTTGAAACATTGCTTTTTAAAATCCACATTCAGAGCTGAAGAGATGGCTTACTACTCCTGCAGAGGACTTGGATCTGGTTCCCAGCATCCACGTGGCTAGTGCATAATCATCCATAATGCCAGTTCCATGAACTCTGATGCCCTCTGCTGGCATCTTTGGGTACTGCATTATACATAGTGTACATACATAGTTACATACAGACAAAACACTCATATACATAAAAATAGGTTTATAAATCTTAAAAATGAAACACCCTTACATCCATCTTCCTTATCTTGTGTTTTGAACTCAGTAGTGCTAACACCTGAAATCTATCAGGCTCCGTTATTTCTGCCAACTCTTACTTGGTTTCCTTTTATTTTGTGTAATTTTAAAATTTAAATTGTAAAGTTATTTGCTGAAAGTATTTGAAATAAAATCCTCTTTGCCTCTTTTTGGAGGGGGCTATGTATGTATTCTAATGTGTAACTCAAATCTCAGGGAACTTACATTGTTTCTGTTGCTTTTATTGTTCTAATTTTCTTTGTTGTCTGTGGACTAAGCTTTCTTGTAGTTCATTTTCCTTAGGTTCTGCTTGTGTCCTGGCTTCATTTAGGGTGGAGAGTCTCGCCATCCTACAGACAGTACATGCAGCTCCCTGGTGGCTGTCTGGCTGTGATGGTATCCATTGGCTTGGTCTCCTGTAGCCTCAGCCTCAGCCTCAGCCTCAGCCTCAGCCTCAGCCTCAGCAATAGTAGAGACCCCAGCTGTATCTTTACATTCTCGGTCATTCTGGAGACCTGGTCAGTAATGGTTTAAAACAGGAAGCAGCAAATTCCAGAAATGAGCAATTTCTGTTTGTGATTGTGTGCCATTCTGAGCAGCATGTTGAAAGGACATGGTCTCCCATCTCATCTGCCTGGGACATGGGTCACTGGGACATCTACTGTAAGTCTGCTTGTCAGTTACCCCAAGGCCAGTGCCTGTCTTAAGAATAACCATGGAAGACAGTGTTGCTGTTCAGGTGACATTTATTTTATTTACTACTGGCCCAAAGGGTAAGAACATTGGAAAATGCAATGCAAGTTTGCCACAGAGAAGCCACAAAGTGCTTCCTAAGAAGGAAAAGAAAAAGAATCATGCACTGGCATTGCAAGGTCTACAGTAAGAACACACCTGTGGGGCTGGGATGTTACTGGTGTAAGCACATGTGTAAGCACAAACATGCAGGTGCACACACACAGAGACACACAGACACTCATGCATGCATACATACAGGCATGTCCATGTACACACACAAGAATATCTTGTGTATTGTATGGATGTATCACCTGCCAATTAAAAAACCTTATGGCCTATAGGAAAGAAAAGAAGGTGGGACATCCTGGATGCAGAAAGAATGCTGGGATAGAGCCAGGTGTGGGAGATTTGCCAGGGATGTGATGCATGCATGGCACCTGAGCACAGGTAACCAGAGTGTGGCAGAACATAGATTAGAATAAGTGGGTTATCTTAAGTTATGATTCTAGTCAGAGAGTAGCCTAGCTATATGGACAAGGTATTTGTAAATATATTTTGAGTCTGAGTCTTATTTTTGGGAGCATGGAGCAGGGAGGAAGAACCAGGCCAAACTTCTACACGCACACACACACACACACACACACACACACACACATGAACGCACACATACACATAAACGTGCGCATGCATGTATACAAGATTCTGACATTGTGAAAGGAATGGCATTGTGTTCCTGCTTGTTATTTTTAATTATGCTGTAAACGGCTTAACCTGTGGCTATGATGTGTAATAAGTGCTTAGTTAAAATGGAAAACACCGTGTTAAATAACAGAGTTGGCTCTTATTCTAGTTTCCCATACTAGCTGGGGTCTAGAACCATGTTTGCTATGCCCTTATTTTCTTGGAAGCATGTCTTTAAAGACGTCTTTCTAGATTTTGTTTTTAAGCATTTTAGCCCATGAACTATTGTGGTTCCAGATATGAAAACTAGCTTTCTAGGGCATGTGACCCTGTTAGCTGACTGCTGTCTAGCCATCTAAGGCTGAGGCTGTTGAATGCATATTGACAGAGCACTTTCCATTGTGCTAAGAAGCAGCAGAACTAGTTAGGAGACCCCAATAACTCCTCTTGTTAATTAGAAATTTACAGGGCCTGTAGGTAAAAGCCACCTGCTATCAAGCTTGAGGACCTGAGTTCTATCCACAGATCTCACACAGTGGAAGGAGAGACCCAGCTCCTACAAGCTGACCTCTGACCTCTGCACATTCCTGTGCTGTGTCTCACACAGGCCCCTCTTCCCCACAGAAGTAGAGGGGGAAGAAGACAAAGTGAAAGAGGAAGAGGAGGAAGTGGAGGAGGAGGAGGAAGTGGAAGAGGAAGAGGAAGAGGAAGAAGAGGAAGTAGAGGAGAAAGAAGATGACAAAGTAGAGGAGGAAGAGGAGGAAGAAGAGGAAGAAGATGACAAAGTAGAGGAGGAAGAGGAGGAAGAAGAGGAAGAAGATGACAAAGTAGAGGAGGAAGAGGAGGAAGAAGAGGAAAAGACTGTGATTCTTTCCGTTTTATCTTAAACAACAAACAAAACAAAGCACTCCCTCAAAACAAACAAACAAACAAATAAACAAACAGTGTATTATATAGCCCTGAATGGCCTTGTAGTTACTATATACTCAAGGATAACTTTGGTAAAAGCATCTGATGCCCAAGCTTCTACCTCTCAATACCAAGAAGGGCCAGAACCTTGGACTGGCTTCTTGTGTTGACTGATGGTCAGAAATGACAGGTCATTCAGGACCATAAAGCTTGTGAACTATATCTGGGGTGTCTCTCACTGATATAAATACAAAAATGTATGAGGGAATTCAGATCCCCTGGAACAGGAGTTACAGATAGTTGTAAGCTGTTGTGTGGGTGCTGGGAATTGAACCTAGATCCTCTGGAAGAACAGCCACTGAGCCATTTCTCCAGCCCCTGAAAAAAACTATTCTTAATTCAGAATATTGACAAGTCCATCTGGGTCCATGTTTTCCTGAAGTGAATATTTTTATGGTCTAACTTGCACTAGGAAAGATAGACTAGTTATTCCTATAAGTCCTGGTGAGCTTTAATAAAAAAGTTTGTTGGGGTGTGTAGTGGTTTTTGCCGTAATCGCAGAGCTGAGGAGGTGGAGGCAGGGGGAACACAAGCTCAAGGACTATCCAGTGAAACCCTATCTCCGAAAGAAGAGGAGGAGGAAATGGAAGAAGAAGTAGAGGAGAAAGTGGAGGAGGAAGTAGAAGAGGAAGAGGAAGAAGTGGAGGAGGAAGTAGAGGAGGAAAAAGAGGAGAAAGAAGAGGAGGACGAGGAAGAAAGGAGGAGGGAGAGGAGGAGAAAGAGGAAGGAGGATTGATCCTTATTTTATAATGAGTGCTGGAGACTCAGAGTAGTGAGACCAATGCAGTTGGTTTCACCACCTTTCGAAGTCAGGCCTCATCAACCTGGAGGATTAGCAAGATGGCTGCCCCACTGACTGAGGCAGAGGACAGTTTGTAAGCCATAATGTTTGCCCTTTCTCTGCTTTTTGCATAATGGGAGGAGGTGTGTTCAATTGTGTATGTCATCTAAATCAGCAGTTCTCAAGCTTCCTAATGCTGTGACCCTTTAATACAGTTCCTCCTGTTGCAGTGACCCCCAACCATAAAATTATTTTGTTGCTACTTTGTAACTATCATTTTGCAACTGTTATGAATCATAATGTAAATATCTGATATACAGGATATCTGCTATGTGACCCCCAAAGAGGTTGCAACCCACAGGTTGAAATCCACTGTTCTAGTTCATCTGTGCTTTATCTTTTCTTCTGGTACTTAGGTTTGTTTTTTCTTGACAAAACCTGTGCGTGGGTTCAGCCCTGTGTTCTACATCCTGTTTCTTTTGAAGTTTATCAGATACATGACCTTGCAGGCAAGTTTGGATGTTAGTAACTTTCTATTCTAAACTTCTAGTTTTGGAGGTCATGGCTTAGCAGAATTTGGGTTGTGGAAGTGGCTAACAGGTATTAGCAGGGCTGGAGTGTTTTCTGTTCATTTGTAGCTGGACCTAAGCTGGCTTGAGATACTTGTGAAAATTAACAATCAAAATTTATTTCTAACACAGGAAAAGGAAGCATGAAGCTTTCTCTTGGGGCGCTCATTCCTAAATTGGAGGCTGCTGTTAATGGTCCGAGTCATTTATAAGAGACTCATTTATAAGAGACTGTATAAAATTTGATACAATCATCAAATTTTACAGAACCCTGGTGTTGGGAACCTGATTGTTTTGGAACCAGCAAAGAAGGGGCTGGGAGACTGTCAGTGCTAAAGCACTTCCTGTACAAATGTAAGAGCCTGAACTCAGTTAACTCCCCATATTCATGAGAAGCTGAACACTTCACTACATGCCTGTAATCCCACCACTCCAGTGCTGGTTTGAATGAGAATGTCTTACATAGGCCCATATATTTGAATATTTGGTCCCTAGCTGGTGGAACTGTTTAAGAAGGATTAGGAGGTACGGCCATTTTGGAGGAGGGGTGCCGCTGGGGGTGCACCTCGAGATTTTAAAAGCCCACACCAGGCCCAGCCTTTCTTTCTTTGCCTCCAACTTGAGGATAAAAATGTAAGCTCTCAGCTACTGCTCCAGTGGCGTGCCTGCCTGCTGCCTTGCTACCTGCCATCGTGGTCATCCACTCGCCCTTGGAAACTAAGCAAGCCATCAATTAAATGCTTTCTTTTATAAGTTGCTTTGGTGTCTCTTCACAGCAACAGAATGTTAATCCTGGTAAAATGAGAGGGAGAGACAGAGATTCCCTGGAAGCTCACACAGGTCTGGTGCACCCATCAGTGAACAAAAGATGGAAGGCAAGGACTGACCCCAAGGTTGTCTCCTGACTCAACTTGGACCATCGCATATATGTGCCTGTATTCATGCACACACTCTCACACACTGTACACACACATATGTGCAACACACACACACACACACACACAAAACCATACACACATACATAAAAAATAAACAACAAATCAAACAACTATCTCAGCACCCAGGGAACAGCCAAGGTTCACTGTTTATTGAATATTTGCATTCAATTCTTCTCTCAAAGAAAAACTATATAAGCTCTTTAGTAGCTAGGTCTGGTGATACAGTCATGCAATCCCAGCAATGGGGAAGTGGAGATAAAAGCCCTGGGGTTGCAAGGGTCAGATCGTTGCAGTACTAACAAGCTAGGCTTCACTACTGCTCTCAGGAAGATAATTAAAGAGACAAAGTAATAGCACAAAGTAGAGAAAGGGAAACTTATCTAACACAGCCGCATTGGGAAGAGGAGCATAAAAAGGTCCAGTGACGGCCACTTCTTCAAAATCCATCTTTTGAGCTTAGACAGGGGGCAAAAATGTGTGTAACTAAGGAGTCATCCCATCAAGATGAGGGTCCAGCCATCACTGACCAGTCAAGATGAGGGTCCAGCCATTACTGACCAATCACTGTTTCAGCTCGAGCTTCACCTGACATGCAGTCTCGACACATTTTCAGAACTGTGTGAAATCTCTGTCTGGTGCCAGGCTTCAGCCTTCCACAGCATGACACTCCTGGAGAAATTTCTTGGAGACTGTAGTTTCAATAGTCTGATAGTCAAAGTGAAAAGTGCAAGTGTCTCTTTAGAATTTCAGCATTTTTGTTCTACCAGAATGATTGCACCAAGAGAACGAGGAGGAGTTTAAGACCATCCTCAGCTACATAGTGAGTTCAAAGCTAGCCCTGGCTCCATGAGACCATATCTCAAACAAAACAAAACAAAATACCAAAACAAACAAATAAAAACTAAAACAACAGTCCCCAAACTTTGGAGCACACGTTTCATGATTTCATAGCTTATGGTTCTAGCCATGGAAGCAGAAACCTAGACACATCCATTTGAAATAGCCTGTGGAAAGGGAACAGCTGATGTGGGTGGGAGTTTAGCCAGCAGGGAAACATTTGTCTGAGTGCCTCAGAGAGCCATGGGTGAGCTAGGGCTGATGTCTCTCTACAGCTAGAACCTGCTATTCTTGGACATGGAGTAGGACATCCCAGAAGGACCCTACTGGATCCAAGCTTTGGCCACAGCTCTGTCCTTACTCTTAGCAAAAGAAAGTTTGCTCACCGAGGCAAGAGAATAGAACACAGATGTGACAGGCTATCAGCTTGCCCTAGCTTGCCTGTCTTCCTGGCAGGACAAGCAGTTATTAGAGACTGGTGACTACTTGTGTCTGGGGACAAGCTGTCTGCATTTCAAGGCAATGGCTCCTTCCCAAGAGGAGAAGAAAGAGATGCCAGGCTGTAGAAGGGCCCAATTATTGGCAGCACTTATTTTTCAGAATGACTGTTTTTGAGTGAAGTATGTGCTATCAAATCCAGTGTGGCATTTTAAATGAACATAAAATAATTTCAGTTCTTACCTCTAAGTTCATGTATATAAGAAGGGAACTTTTATTCTCTTGCCAAAAGGTAGCTTCAGAGTTGTCTTGCCACCTTCAGAATTGTCTTGGACAGTGTCCCAAGGGCGACGGCAAACACATGATTTCATAAATGAGTTTTTCTAATCCAGTGGTATTTTGAATGAAAGCATTATTCAGCTTTGCTGGGATTTTTAAAAAAATCTTACATATTACTATCATAGGAAGCTCTTTCGGTTAACAATGCTGTACTAAGGGGTTTAACTGGCCTGGCACATGTAGCCAGGGCCAAATATCTTGGACAGAAGAATTTTCCAGGAGCTTTTGGGATACAGAAAGCTCAGCATTATAAACTGGGAGACTAGCACCAGGGTCTCTGGGTCTCTGATGGCTAAAGCACCAGGATGATTTGACCTTGACCTTTGTATGAATGCCATTGAACCTGCCCTGCCCCCAACAGCATGCCTCTCTGCATTTGGGAATTGAATTTGGCTTCTGATTCTTGCTCAGTTACATATAAATCTGCGATCTAGTGAAGTCTACCTAACTTCTCTGAGCCTTGTGAAGTGGGAAAGCATGTCTCTCCTCACCTGGCTCTGGAGAAGACTAAAATGTGGTTATTTACCTAATTCATGATCCCCACAGAGGTCACATATCAGAAATCTTGCTTAGCAGGTATTTACATTAGGATTTGTAACAGTAGCGAAATTGCAGTTATGAAGCAGCAGTGGGAGAATTTTACGGTTGGGGTCACTACACCATGAGGAACTGTATTAAAGGGTCTCAGCATTAGGAAGGTTGGGAACCAGTGATTGTAAGGAATTCTGAAAGAGCTATGTCAGAAATATGGGTGGACTTCCCACAATGCTAGAATTCACCAAATAACAGTAAATGCACACGTTACCCCAGTTTTGCTGACTATAATTTACCAAGTAATCCCATACATACATACATACATACATACATACATCATACATGCATGCATATATATATATATATTGGCCATGGTAACCACAAGTTTTCTTATTCCAGTCTTAAATACTTACATGAAGTCTCACATCACACATTATAAGTCTCCCAGTAAAACACACACACACACACACACACACACACACACACACGTGCTCACGCATGCATGTACGAACATAAGTTACGGAATGTCTACAAAAATGTTGAAGAGCCCTCAAAGAGTTCAGCGAGTGTTTACTAAAAACAGAGGACCCAGGCAGACGCAGAGAGAGTCACTGTAAGTCGTTAGGTAAGAGTTTTAGGGATGCATGTGGAGGGTTTCTAGAACCCTGGAGAACCTGGTTCTAGAGCCTGTCTGTGCAGAGGCAAGCATGGAGGCAGAGCACCACCCACATGAGGAACTGGACTAGGTCTAGATGAACGGGACTTAGAGTGCGTAGTGTGGGACAGCAGGAACCATGCAGAGCTGAAGCTCTGGGGAGAGTAAAATCTTTTTCTGCCAGTCCCTCAGCTCACACATACCAGTAGGTGTTAGGATGACCAGTCGGGTTGGTGGAACCCTCATCACCACAGTGTAAGGGCTCCTGCCTTTCATGGTGTCCAGGCAAAGCTGTTGCACCTTTCACTGTTCTGGTGCCCACATGTTCCCAATCTGCTTTGGTAAGTTTGTAGCCCTTACCATTTTACTGGCATGATTACGTTATCAGACTGTGCCTCCCGAGTGGTGCTGGGGAGGGATGGTGATGTTTGTGCAGGGTTATCCTGCTTCTGTTTGTACTCAAAATGGAATGGGCAGGTGCTTTGTAAACCAGTTATTCAGGGTGAAGCACAGCCTGAGAACCATCATTTACTACAGCGTGGAATAACTTAGAGCAGGGCACAGCCTCATTAGCATAAATGGTGATTCTAGCATACTAAATGTAAACTGTCCAAACAGAATTTATCTCGGCCCCTGTCATCTCAACCAAACAAACACAGAAATGCCAAGGGCCAACAGCCTTCTTTCTCTCTCCAGTGTCAACTATTAACTACTTCATAGATTCGGCTATGTTTTTGTGCTCATAAGCCTTCTAAGATTGCACATGGATTAAGAAGTTCTAGGTCTGTCTGCCCCAGTTTCCCTCTGATCCACATTCTCACGCTCTCTGCTTCAGCTGAGTGTCTCCATTTACTTTTGACTTTCACTGCCTTCTCCAGACTGTTTTTCCTCTTCCAATCAGCCCATTGCTTCCTGTCGTTCCCAGGCTACGTAGGGCTTCTCCTTGGCAATGGGCTAAAACCCCAATCCTTTCTCAGCATCCTTGTACTTTCTCAAGTGTCTATTCCTTCATTAGATTCCTAGGGCTATGCACTATGATCAAATAAGATAAGATATTGTGAGATGTCCCCAGGATCCTGGAATAGTACAGGTCATTGACTAGGTACATGACATGGGCCAGTTCCTCCGCCTCTCTTACCATCTGTCCCACTTTGAAAAGCTTAGTGGTAGTGTTCTTTGCACATGGTTGTTGTCCCTTAGGACAGAGGCTGTAGAGGTCCCCAGTAAGAGGCAATAAGTAGGTGTTAGGATCCGTAATTCCCACTCTGTTTAGCCTCCTCCCCCCCCTTTTTGGGGGGGGGGACTAGAAATTGAACCCAGTGCCTTGCATCTGTTGAGCAAGCACTTGACCACTGTGTTACATTGTCCAACCCCTTTAATTTTTTTTTTTCAGATTGAAGCAGGCCCTTGCAAATTTACCCAGAATGGCCTCAAACTGTTTGTGTAGCCCAGGGAAGCCTCGAACTTGTGATCTTCCTGCCTGTTTAACTTTCCAGGGATGGTTTATCAATAATGAAAATTAACCATGATACCATACCTCTTATGCTGGGCCTTGGAAACTGTTAAGCTGTATCTTTGATTAAAAGATTGGGAGTTAAGGAGACAGCATAGCTCATAAAGTACTTCCGGCAAACATGAGGACTTACGTTCAAATTCTCAGAACCTATATAAAGCCAGGCATGATGGTAATCTGTAATCCCAATGCCCTTATAGTGAGAAGGGAGGTGGAGACAAAAGCATGCTCAGAATCCTGTGGTACAGCTAACTCAGTGTATGCAGTGTCTCAAACGAGGTGGACAGTGAAGATGAACACCCAAGGTTTTCCTCTGTCCTCACATGTAGTCATGGCTCACAGTCATACACCCAATGAGTGCATGCACAGGATACATACAGACAGACATGCACACATGAAAGGAAGCCAGACAGGAAGGAAGGAAGGAAGGAAGGACGGGAGGAAAGAAGGAAGGAAGGAAGGAAAGAAGGAAGGAAGGAAGGAAAGAGAGAAGGAAGGAAGGAAGGAAGGAAAGAAGGAAGGAAGGAAGGAAGAATTGGTTACGGTGGTTGACTAGGCTGTATGATTTTCAAAGCTAGGATTAATATGAGTTTCGTTTCTGTATGGGGATGTCCATGGGAAGCACTAACATTATGAGTTTAAGTCAACTACATGTTGAGTTACAGGAACTTCAGTGCAGGAATGTCTAGTCAGCTATCATTTCTATTTGTGCACTTCTCCAGATAATCAAAGTGAAAGTCCAGAATGCTAGATCTAATTAACTCCTTGCCATTAAAAAATCCCAGCACAGTGTATATATGCACATGTGTCTATGTGCTTGTGTGTTATGAACATACATACCCATTAAGATTAGCTTGTTGAGTCTCACATCAATAGAATTTGTGTGTCTTCTCCCTTTTTCTACCCTAGACATTTTGGGTTTGAATGTGTATAGAGATGTGACTATAGGTTTGTCACCAGATTATATGGCAGATGGGATTCCAGCAGGATGGGTATCTGCATCTGACCAACAGGGAGTTTGGCTTTAGGGAAGAATCCTCAGGAACCCAGTGTTCAGAGTTTGCTGGAAGAGACCATGAAGGAGAACGTTGAATTTTCAGATCACAAATGAACTTTGCCATTTTTAAAAACAGGATTTAAAAAAATGATTTATTGAGGCGTCCTCACTTGGGTCCTTCTGTTTTTGAGTCCTGTGGACTGTATTTTGGGTATTCTGTACTTTTTCTTTGGCTAATATCCACTTATTAGTGAGTATAGACCTCTTTTAGAGGTCTGGTGGGGTGGGGGTGGGGAATGGGGACATCCTGTGGAGATAGGGGGTGAGAAGAAGGTATGGGATAGGGAACAGTCAGAGGGTGGACTGGGAGGGGAATAAAATCTGGAGTGTAAAAAAAATTAAATAAAATTTTGAAAAATGATTTATTTTTTTTATGTACATTGGTGTTCTATATACTTATATGTATGTGTGAAGGTGTCAGAGCCCCTGAAACTGGACTTACAGACTGTTGTGAGTTGCTATGTGGGAGGTGGGAATTGAACCTGGGTCCTTTGGAAGAACAGCTAGAGCTCTTAATCACTGAGCCATCTCTCCAGCCCCAACTTTGCCATGTTTCTGAAAATCTGCTTTTATTTCTGGTATATTATGTTAGATTAGACACTATAAATTATTCCAAGTGTACATGTGCAGGTGGGCACTGGAGCATTTGCTTTCTTGGCACTCTTAGGCTTCCTGGGCTTTTGAAATAGAAATTGGTTGTGTAATTTTAATTCAGTTAAACATACCGTCAGGGGTTCTGTGTCAGCTACCATTTTGGGTCCCTTTTTTTGGGAGGATTGAGGTTCTTACCACATAGGTAGTTAGCAGGAAGAGCATGTGGTAAGATGAGTAGCTGAGTTTTCCTCTTGCCTACACCCAGCCTCCATCTAGTGAAGAAACTGATGAAGACAATACTTCAGAGTCATGGCTACTGTCTGCCATGTAGACAGGATTTGTCTGTTGGTAGATATAGATAACACGATATAGATGTGGATAACACGAGGGTTTGCTGGAGTCTAACTGACCTGAAGAATCAGTCCTACTTCTCCAAATGGAGCAAGTCTCAGGGGAGAGGATCAGAAGAGGATAGAAAAGACTCAGGGATAAGGAGATTGGAAAGAAAGCCAAGAGACACAGGGAAGGATTTGTGAGTCATTGCTGTTGGACGGCTAGCCTTTTCAAGGCTTTGGGAAGGGTGGGTTGTGGCTCAAGCATTTGTAGGCTGCATGGCTGAGCTACAGTCCTCCTGTTTGCCTAGGGACAGCACTTCACTGACACCTAGCATGCCATTCCTGTGGTTTCTCCTCAGCCTTTGGTTCTCTACAACCATCTTTTCACTCCAGATATGGGTTCCTATCACTTTGTTAACTTGATATGTGTAGGGGCCTTTGTATCTCATGCCTGGATTCTAGATCAGCAACTAAGATAGTGACCTAGGTCAAAGGTTCCAGAAATGCTCTGCTCTGGGA
This sequence comes from Rhynchomys soricoides, assembly GCA_019843965.1. Classification (NCBI taxonomy): domain Eukaryota; kingdom Metazoa; phylum Chordata; class Mammalia; order Rodentia; family Muridae; genus Rhynchomys; species Rhynchomys soricoides. The sequence goes on along the minus strand of JADRCH010000142.1, from coordinate 5,610,494 downwards.
CTGCTGACTGCTTCCTTCCTGCAGAGGACCCACAGCTCTGCTGGCTCCATCTAAAGACAGTGTACTCATCTTTCCCCAGATATTTCTCTTCTTTGGGAGTGAGCTTTGCAGTTAAGCTATCTGGGGCCCTTATTCATTTTCTGCCAGCTACCGGCTTCATGGCTTAAACTTTCAGTGTAGGCAAGAACAGATATCCATGCAAAGAACAAGTGTATGGAACATGCAACAGACAGCCATGTGGGATTGAGGAGGAAAAGGAAGCAGCAAACGTTACTGAAATAAAACCCAGAATTTGAACTTACTGAATAATAAAAGTAGAAAAGAGAGAGCATCTTTACTGTTCCCTGAGCCAAGGATAAGGAGCCTGGAGGAATTTGAATCTTCTAAATTTCCCCATAGTGCCAAGTGTTCTAGGAGGGATGCTTGAGGGGGCTGCTGAGGGCAGGCACTGAAGATGCTGGATGCTAAAGGACGAAGAACAAGGAAGGAAGAAAACGTATCATCCTTTCATTGGAGGTGGACAAGAAGGCCTTTCCTTGATTTATAACAAAGTGTGACATTCCATAACAGACCTATGCCATCGACCCTTATGTCTGTTGGAGGACAGTTTTGAGCATGCAGGTAATGATGTCACTATCCCTGTGTTCATGAACACATGACGTGGAAATTCTGGTTTCTTTGGAGACTCAGTTGTGTCCTGTGATGTTTTTGTGGAAACTCTTACAAGAGGAGGTTTTACTGAGAACAGACATGTGGGGTTTTCCTGGAAGCTGCCTGGAAAAAGGGCATGTGATGTTTTGCTAGTATGGACACTTGAGAGAACATGTCACATTTGGAAATATAATCCAACGGACAATGAATGATGCTGTGTGGCATTGGTTCACCGTGTTACTTTTTGCAGGTCTTTATTGGGCTTTGCTGATGCTGGTCTTCACGATGATGCTGTGGCATTGATTCACATTGCTTTCTACACTGATCATCATTTGTTGTGACTTTGTAGAGAGAAACACACCAAAGATCTTTGACAGCTTCATGCTGCTTCAGCAGACTCAGCCAAAAGGCAGAGCCTTGCAGTTTCTTCTGGATTGAACTGTCATTGCTGATTTGTCAATGGTGTTTGCAAATGGATCAAGCTACCACTGTTGATTTGTGTGAACTGAACAGCTGACATCCCGACAAAAAGATTGCAATCTCCCCTAAAGAACTGTTTCCAAACAGGTCCTCATCCCCCTTTGTCCTATTAACCTTTCCTTTCCACTGCCTCTGGTGGGTGGTGGGCTAGAAGGGAGGTTAAAGCATTTAAGAACCCTTATTGAAGTAGGTTTTGAAAAATCCTACACACACACACACACACACACACACACACACACACACACACACTTGTGCCCTGGCTTCACTTTGTGGGTGAGATGCTTATATGGTTTGTAGCAGTCAGTTTTATTCATTTAACCCGATTTTCTCACTAGAGAATGGATAGAATGATAATTCCAGACAACTGTTGTTGCCAAAGAATTAGTGGATAGAGTATAAAATGCCCAGTATGAGAAGTGCCTTGTCAATAGTAGATGCTGCTATATTGAGAACATTGGGAAGTGCCTTGTCAATAGTAGATGCTGCTATATTGAGAACACTCAGCATTTAATTTTATCATGTACTTATCAGCAAATGTGAGTTGATTGTAAATTCCTGCTCTGACTGTACCATTTTGGACTGGCTCTGGAGAACACACTGTGCCCTGGATTTGTGGGGATAGCTGAGTGAGGGGAATATACCCTGAGATTTGGTTGAAATGGGACTTTCTGAGAAGAGTTCTCAGATAGGAACTGGTACTTGGGTCCCAATATCTCTGCGATGGGAGCCCCAAGAAGATTCCCAGAGACAGATGGCCTGAAATTTGTGGCTCAGAACAAAGACAGCAAAATAATTGATGGGCAGTGAAGCAGTTCAGCCCTGAGAGAGAGGCCACTCAGTTACAGTATATAGAGATGGATGCATGTCACATTGTGCTCTACAGAAAGGAGCTGCCTCCTAAGCAACCAAGAGCATAGAATAATGGCTTGTACACAGCAGGTACTCCATAGATGTTAGCCATCATGGTTTCAGAGCAGTCCAGAATATGGAACTTCTGGTAGAAACCGTTGGAAGTGAAATATTAGGGGAAGACAGGGCAGTCTGGGATATGACTGTTAGTCTGTCCACTGCACCCACTGGGAACATCTGTTTAACATGCAAGCAAGATCTGTTTCCCAGCCATCTCTCTCGACAGCTTGTTAGTCTCCATGGCTTCTGGTCCTGTGGCTGCATTTCTAGAAGGCTCTTGAGTTTTATAAAGCTCACAGCAGATCTCTCCACATGAAGTTGATGACTTTGTTCTTGGCTTATTAAAGCAGTCAGCTCTGGGGCAGAGTTGGAAAGAGGATCACTAAAATATCCCCAGCTTTGCCCTGCATCCTGCACTTGGTGGTGGCTCTGCAGTTCCATCATGGCATCCTCTTTCCTGCTGAGATCTTGTGAGGGGTTTCAAAGCTTGTGTCTTGATAAGTCACGACCTACTTATCCCATGACTGATTCTTGATTTACATGTTACATGTGGTCAGTATCCCATTCATAGCTGGCAACAGCTCATGTGTTTCTGATTCTTTTACAGTGCTGTTTGTTCTTCCCACATCTCCCCCACTCACCATTTTATCCCCTGATGTGATGCTTACTAAAACAAAAATGAAGTCCCAGAAGTAGGAAGTCCCAACATCCCCATCCCACAGCTGTGAAAACTGAAGCTCAAGAAGTTAAGTGCCATAGCTGGGTGGTGGTGGCTCAAGCCTTTAATCCTAGTACTTGGGAGGCAGATCTTTGAGTTCAAGGCCAGCCTTATCTACAGAGCAAAAAGCAAGCAAGCTAGTTAAGTGCTTTGCTCAAGGCCACACAGCTGGTGGGTAGAGGAATTCAGGCTCATGATCTTCTTTGCCTGACTTTCATTGTTGAAACTTAAATATTTGATAATTTGAATATGGTCTGCTTTCCAATTTGTCCTGAACATTATCTATGATGCTTACTCTTGCCACTTAGGGGTGAGTGAATGCTTCCCATTTTGAAAAGACCATGTTCAAATGTCTTCCAAAATAGCACCTTCTTGAATTGCTTGTTATTCTTGAGAGAGAGAGAGAGAGAGAGAGAGAGAGAGAGAGAGAGAGAAGGAGAAAGACAGATGGAGATGGGGAAGAGAGAGAGAGGGGCAGAGAGAGATAGGGAGAGAGACAGAGAGAGAGAAAACTGAAAGCAAAGCATTGTATAGTGTTGTCCTTAGCACAGACAGGGATCGAAGTGTACATAAATCTTATCTTACATTCTGAGCCCTTGTGTTTGAAAGCTTGAAGAATGTTCAGGAAACATTTTCTTGTACTTTTCACAGCCAACATCAAAGTTCCTCTAGCTAAGTGACTTATCCCTGGGTATGATGCATACACTGTATTCCTGTCTCACAAAAAAGGCCCTGGTAATCCCTTTTCTGTTAAAGTCATTGAATTGAATCATACTTTCAACAAAATACCTTTAAGATCCATTTATGAATATGTCACTGGCTTTACACAGAATGATGATATCCATCTAGATTTAAACATTTATTAGGTAAGCAGGAAAAATGACTCTCCTTATGAAAATCAGTCAGAATCACCCTCAAGCCTTGTCTTGTCAATAGCTTCACATGCCAACCCCACTCGTCCCCTTAGCTGCTTTGGCATATGAAAACCAGTCAGCCGAGACCAAGCTACCGTGTAAGGGACAGATTAAACTAGCATCCATCAAGGTGAGGGATAATTATTACTTGTGTCAGACAACACCTGGTTTTTTTTTTTTGCAGCATTCCTCAACTTAAACTACAGACAGGCTAAACTTTCCAGTGAATTTTCCATCTGACAGTCGCTCCAGGCAGGTTCGTCTGCAGAACACCCTCTCTATGTTTACATTTTTGAGGTAGGTTAAAAACGTCATCTGTGAAATATAACCTGAAAATCTCACACTGTAGCGTATTAATATATACAAATACAGGGCTTGAATGGGAATCAAACTGGAGGACCCGGGTGAGCACTCAGCTGGTTCTCCAGCAGAGATCTTTCAACATCATCTTTCATGATGTTAAACCAAGAGATGCTCAGCATAGCCTCCCTAGCCTTCAGTTCCCGGCTTCCCGATCACTCTGCACTTCACAGTTTGGAGCTATTCATCACTTCCCAACAGCCTGTGATGGTGATGCTTTCTTCCTGATAGAGAGTCAGGAGACAAGTGCAATTTGGAATTTGTTGAGCTCTGGCCCTTCTTGTCCATAGCATTGACCACAGCTTGTGATGACAATCACAGTGGGGGAGGCGGTTGGGGGGGGGACATGAATCTTGGACCTGAGGCAAATATCTAAAGTGGTTTTTTGTTGTTTGTTTTGTTTTTAGTTGAAATTTGACACCGGTTTGGCTACTATAGAAAGGCTAATGCCATTGTCAAGTTTGAGCCCTGGGTTGTCCCTTAGTGAGATACAGAAAACAGAAGTACAAGAGAGACTGGTACACTTTCAGAGACAAGAGAAGTTAAACGCCCCCACACATACTCTTGATTTTTTCTCTGGGGGAAGTGAGGAGACCCTGCCATTGTTCAAGGTGTTAATCTTATCACTGGTATCTGTGTAGTCATCAAATCATGATGTCTTCTGACAACCAGTGCAGGTGAAGGAAGAGGAGGTGGGAGGCTTCCCTTTAACACAAGGTTAGACATCCAAAGGCATTCAAGGCTCTGTACTCTTGGGTTTATAATCATGAGTATGTGTTTTACAAATCTTCCACTTCCTCTCAGGACCCAAGCTCTCTGACAGCACTTGAATCTGGCTCTGTTTCTCTCAGTCTTAAGCCACCTCCTTCTTCGGCCAGCTTTTGTTAACCCCTTACCTGGATCATTGTGACAACCTGTGTCTTCTTTCTTAATCCAGTCTGTCTGTCCCCCGTCTTCTGTGTACCAAGAGCCATTTGTCTAAATGCAAGTTAGAGCTTTCATCTCTTGTCACGGCTGTCACAGCCACGAAGTTCCTTCACCTGCCTGTCTGTCTCTTAAGAAGAACTTGGTGATTACATCTGGCTCACATCACAATCCAGGATAGTCCTCGTTTCAAGACTGCCTATTTAATCACATTATATGTAAGTTACTCCACTACCAGGCAAGGTGACTAACTGTTCGCAGGTTAGTTCAGAGATTAAGATATAACATCTAATTTTTAACTAGGATGAGGTTCATACCTGTGAGCTCAGAATTTGAGAGATGTAGGCAAAAAGATGAGGAGTTCAAATCCAGACTTGGCTATGTAGTGAGTTTGAGGCCAGCCTGGAATACAGGAAACTCTTGTCTCTAGACTAAAACAAACCACAAAACATGGGGGCATCTTTTGGGGAGCCTTACGTGACCTTTCATAGTAATTCAACGTGGTGTGGCCTTCTCTGTGATATCTTCCTTGACTATACTTCAGAAAATTCCCTTTTACCAAAATACCAAGAAAAGATTTGAGCAGAGAGACCATTGACAACCTCAAGGTACTAGTCTCAGCACCCCTGCTGGAGGCTGTGCAGGGGCAGCTGGACCATGATGCTGTGTAGCCACCACCTCCCTGTGATCCATTCTCTAGGAATGCACTCTCACCTCTCTTTCTCTGGGTTGTGACCTGCCATTGAACTTCCTCCAGCTCTGAGTCAAAGAGGCTTTATACCCAACTCATTGTGGTTTATGGCAGTGTTCATTAAAGGAAGTAAAGAGAGAATTCTACCCACAGGACAGTGCTGGCTTTATCTGCCTCCAGGTTACAATGATTTCTCCCCCTGAGGGAACTATTTTCTTCTGATCACAAGATGTTCTGGCTTCGTATCTTTAGACAAAGGTGGCTAGGTCATGCCAGAATGCCCTCTGATTCTGTCTTGATATTTCCAAATACTTACTGCGTGTCTGGGAGAGACACGATGGTGGACACCTTTGCTAGGAGGCCAAGTTTCTCGGACAGAAACTTGGAGACATGGAAGATCCTTGCAAAGTGATTTATTTGCAGGTATTCTTAAGAAAAATCTGAAGGGATATGGAATGGGAAGAGGAAGGAGGACTATGATTAAGGATCAAGTGCAGTCCCAATGGCTAACGTTGAATCAGTCCCTCAGTGGGACTCTGAGAATGCAGGTCATATTTTACATTGTTTTGATCAGGGACAATAGTCATTGCTTAAAGACTGCCCTAAGAAAACATAAATTCCTAGTGACATCTGGTGCTCCTGGAGCCTAGAAGAGGAGATATGGAGAATCTGAGGGAAGCCTTCCACTCAAAACTGTAGGTTCTTCTGGGAATGGGGAGCCATTATGCCGGGAAATGATGTAGAGATCTGAGAGGGTCTGGACAGGGCTCTGATGGTCTCCACTACATCCTTTGTTCAGGCATTTTCTCTCCTCATGTGACATAATCGTCGCCACCCAAGTCTGTCACTATTAGTTTCATTCTCAGTCAGAGCCCTATACCATACATACCTGGCCTGTGGAGGAAGCTGACCTTCAAGGAAAGTCATCTGTGGAGGCTGCTGGCCATGGTGTGTTTCAAAGGTTATCAACTTTGGAATTCTGAAGTGAGAAACCTATTTCCTTTCAGAGTCACTTCATTGCCCAAGGATAGTGTGTATACCTGTCTCCAAGGGATGTCGGGGCCCCTAGCCTTTGTCTGTTTCTGAGCACATTTGTCCTAACCTAACCACCCTGTACCATCTCCTCTCAACCCACTCTCTGGAGTTTGACTTTACTCTTGATATTCCTGACATTCAGTAGAGGCTGGTCTGCAACCGAGGGTCACATAAAGCTTCTAGCTCTTTCCCCTGATAGTCTTCACACAGGAGCATCCAACTTCTTAACACTGTTACATGATGTCATCTACAGCGTTACATGATGACATCAACACGGTTACATGATGACATCAACACGGTTACATGATGTCATCTACAAAGTGTATGGTGGAGAACTGTGCCATTTAGTTACAAAGTGAATTGAAAAAAAAATCGTATAATGTTTGAAGAGTCTGGCCGCTTTCATTGCTCTTCTCAGCTGCATGAATCCTACAGGAATGCATTTGACACACCTGCGTAGGTGCCACAGTCACTTTCCTGGGTATTTAAAAAGGATGATGCCTCTTTGAGTAATTCCAATGAAGACTTTCCAAACTACTTCATTTTTTAAAATATGCAATAATATTTCCATTATTCTTGAATTGACATGAAAACAGTAGTAAGAATAGCAGCTAATATTTGAATAGTGTGTCATTCATTTTACAAGAGCTAGTTTATTTCACTCTTCCTCCTTCAATGACCTTACAAGGCAGAGACTATCATGATCTCCATTTCTTTGTTGAGAAAGTTGAGGCTCAGAGTTCAGTAACGCACAAAGTTTACAGAGCTGAGACTTGAACCCAAGTCTGTTCTAGTTAAATAGAACCCATGTTCTATATTATAGCCCTATTTGACCCACTCCATCACAGCAAGAGAAAGAAGGGTCTCCTATTCAGATTTAAAGGCATTGAATAGGGATGGGTCTGGCAAGCAAGAGTGTTTCTTCAGAAGTTTGGATTCTGATGGTGTTTAGTCACCCCATTTATTAGGTTCCTTACCCAAGCATTAAGTAGAAAATGGATTCTTTCTCCTAAATCCCTTTCAGATGTGTTGGCCAGCAAGGCAACCTTCATTGCCCCAAAGTGAGTCACTATGCAAGCTGGTTGTACTCCAATATGCTTCTCTGGGAGAGGGGCTTAGACCTCCACGTAGTGTTTTGTAAAAGGCCGTTCCTGGAAGCTACACCCAGTATCTGCTGCTTTTGACTCTTTAGCCAGAACCATATCAAATGACAGCCCACCCTTAGCTGCAAAGAAGGCTGGGAAACAAAGTTTGCTTTGTTTGTTTTTATAAGCATAGCTTTCCCAACAAAATCACCATCTTGTTAGGAAGCAGGGGATGACGGGTACTGAGTAGATAGCCAATACTGTCTGCACCCCACTCCTGTTCTCACTGTCTTATGTAATTCAGTTCATGGACTATGATTTCAACGAACTTTGGACCAGTACACTAAACTCTTTTCTATTTATCCTTTCAACACATTTGTGTGCCCCAAAAGTACCAGGTATGCATTTCCTAGAACCTGTCTTTTCCCCAACTCCACCCCTTCTGCGTGTTTTTATGTCTTAGTGAATGCCATCCTTGACTGTCTAGTAATTCCAGTCAGAGATACGTATGCCATCCTTCTCATCCTTAGCCTTCTCAGCAGATCACTTACCAAGCCTCTGCTTTTGTTTCTCGCTTATGAGATCTCTTCTGTCCTTCTCACCGCTACCCAGCAGTGTATGCAAAGCACAATGACCAAATAAGGGTTGGACCAGGAATAAAAGATGATTCGGTGATGGGGAATTCCTTATTGTAACTCAGAATCTTTACAAATTAATGGGAAAACAGATTGAGAGATTCATTTAATAAAATTAACACGCTTTGCCTGTCTGTAGTTAAAGATAAGCAAGATTGTAAGTTAGTTATTCAAAAGTTGCTGGGCTGTACACAGTAAACTATAAAATATCATTAAAAGAAATTAAAGACAAACTAAATACCTGGAAAAGCACCCTGTGTTCACAGGTTAGAAGACTGAATATCATCCAAGTGGTAGCTCCATCCCAGGAGACTGTTGGTTTCAGCACCCCAATTTCAACTTTTGTTTTTCTTTCCAGAATTGGGAAAGTGAACCCTAAAACTTATGTGAAACTTCAAGGGACACTGAATAGTTGAGACAATTTGGAAGATGAACAGAGTAAGCTAGAAGCTCTGTTTCAAAACACACTGTAAGTCTACTGTGACCAAAGGAGTGCTCTCCTAGGATAAGGGCAGAGGTTCAGAATGAGAAAAAGAATTGAGAGTTATTTTTGTTACATTCAGCTGCCATGACAGAATATCATAAAGTAGGTAGCTGGAACCGCAGAAACGTATTTCTAAAAGTCCTGGGGCAAAGTGTTGCCTCCTGCTGCTCCTGGTGGAGCCTCATCTGGCTTGGGGGTTGAGGAGGCTCTGCTTTTTTATATAAACTGACAAATTCCATTACAAGGGCCTTATGCTCATGAACTAATCCAACACTAATCACTGCCCCAAATCCCATTAAACACCATCACATTGATGATTCAGGTCATAATATATGATAGGAGGTCTGCTCATAAACTTTTAGACTACAGTAAGAGTCATGATATAAACTCATCACCTATGGCTAATTCATTTTGGGCAAAGTGGCCAAGACCATTCTGTGGGAAAAGTCATGTTTCGGATAAGTGTTATTGGGACAACTGGCAGCTACATTTAAAAAGATTCAGGCTATACACAAAATGGACCAAATACTGAAATATAAGAACAAAAGGAATAACCCAAAAAAACGAATGTTGCATATTTTCTCTTATTTGTGGATGTTAGCTTTGGATATTCAGATATGTATGTTCATTCAGAATACCCATAGAGGTCAGGAAAACCATACAGGATTATAGAGAAAGAAGCCTTAAAGGGAGGGGAGATAGAATGTACTGGTATAAAGAATTAAAAGGAAGTATGGAACAGAAAGACCTTTTTAAAAAGTCATATGGAAACTTCCTAATATACACAGAAGCACTTCAAAAGAGTTGAACTAGAGTTACTCTGTAACAAGGTTGCAATGCCTTACTAGACACCATTGGTTAACAAATAAGAGACTCAATATCAAGAATAGGTTACCTCTTTTAGAGTTGCTGTCCAGTGGGATTCCAGAGGACCCTCCATTCATGCATTGCAGGCTATTATTGCTGATGCTATTGGCCACCCTATAGAACTTGATGTTAGACCATATTTGCTGAAGAAAACTATATTCTTGAAAACCCATCTCATTCTGACCTTCCTCTATAATAGCTTTCATAGTGCTAGAAGGTGCTATGCACAGTACCAGAGGAGACAAAAATCACACACTAATCTTACCCAGCTGTGAATCCTATGGGTTGTGACAGTGATTGGCCTGGAAAGATGTTCCCACAAATGCATCAGTGGCATGAGCATCATGGGAGTAACCAACTACTGATTGGATTTAAATAATGCTGCTCAAGATAAAAGCCACACCTAGCCAAAACCCATGGGAAGGTAAGCCATAGGTCTTAGGGGAGTGTCTACTGCTGTTATTCTGCTAAATGGGCATTGTGCTTGTCTGCTTTTGAGGCAGAGTCTCACCAGGTAGCCTTTACTTGCCTGTGATTTGATATGTGGGCCAGATTGGCTTCAAACTCACAGAGATTCTCCTGCCTCTACTTTGTTAGTGGTGGGATTAAAGGCATGCATCACCATGCCCAGCTTAAATGAACATAGTATTAAACTGACTCCTAGTAAATTATCATTATACCTGTAGATTAATACAACCCTTTCATTCCTCATCAGAGAAGATTCTATTTTGACTAAGTGGTGGCTAACACAGAGACCCATAACTGGCCAAAGATCAGAAAAAAAGAGACTACAGAACGATTAGCCCAGAATGGGACACATACGTTACAACCCCTCCCCCTAAGGTCCAGGGATCATTTTGGAAGTGGGGGCTAGATGACTATGAAGAAACAGTGTCTCTATATAACAGCAGTTATGAAATGTATGCACAAGCTCAAGCCATGCCAAATCTCAATATGGAGAGGAGTCCCACCGTTTGCCAAGGAATTACTGACAAGTGTTAGCTGCTGGGAGAGGGAGAGTAGTTTCCTCTATGAATATTGTCCCTGATAAGCTAACCATGCTCCCGTGGAAAGCCACACATCCAAGGCTATATGAGTGACACAAATTGGTCTGGATAGATTTAAAAATATAAAACAAGTACATGACGTTGGGTGGGTAGAGAAGGAGGGTGGGTCTGGGAGACTTTGGGGGGAGAGTGAATACAATTAAAACGCATTATACAAAATTCTTCAACAAAAAGAATGAAAGACATAAAACATGCTAGTGAACAGGAGTAATACTGCATGATTTTATATTTGACAGCAGTTGTTTGGCTATGACTCCAAAAATTTAAGCAGCAAAGGAAAAAAGAGAGGCATGAAGCATGTTAAAAATCTGAGTTCAAGACCAGCTTGGACTGAGAGCAGAAAGACAACCCATAGAATGGGAGATAATATTTGCAAATAGTCTATCTGACAAGAATCTAGTATCCAGCATACATAAATAACTCTTGAAATGGAACAACAGAAAGTAAATGCAAGGGACCAAAAAGATATATGAGCAGGCCAAAGTCCTTGCTGCACAAGCCTGATGACCTGAATTTACTGCCTGGAAAGAAACTGGAACCCCGGTGGAATGAGAGAACTTACTTCTGAAAGTCATCTCTAACCTCCACATGTGTTCACCCCACACCACACACTCCTCTCTCTCAAGAATAATAATTAATAATAATAATTTTAAAAAACAAACACAAAAATGAGTGTTGAGTAGATACTACTTCAAAGGAGATACACAGATGGCTCACATTTATAAGATGATCATTAGCACTGTTAGTCATGAAGGCATGGTGGGATATCCCTTCAGTCACAGCACTTGGAAAACTGAGGCATGAGACTTGTTAAAAATCTGAGTTCAAGACCAGCTTGAACCACAAATGAGACTGACCCTGTGTGAAATAAGGAAGGAAGGAAGAGAAAGAGAGTGAGGAAAAAAAAAAGACCCAACCCTACATGATACCATTCCATGCACCTTAAGACAGTTACAATAAAAACCCAGAGTTTGCCAGTACATGAAGAAACAGAAACTCTTGTTCATTGTCAGTGTGAATGTGAAATGATGCAGATAATGTGTAAAATATTTTGACAGTTTCCAATAAACCAAATGTAGAATTGCTACTGGATCCAATGAATACATTCCTGGCGTATAGCTAATGTAAGTAAAAAGGATGTTCAAACAAAAACTTGGACACCGACCTTCACTGTAGCCCTGTTCACAGTGGCTAAAAGACAGAAACAACCCTGTGTCTACAAGGAGACAAACACATGGTGTGTTTGGATCACAGGATACCATGCATCAAGGAGTAGAGTAGTGATAATTCATGCTACTGCCTGGCTGAATTCTCAGTGCATTACACTAAGGGAAAAATGGCAGGTGCCAAAGGCCACACATGGTACGGTTTTACTTCCACAGTAAGAAAGCAGGTTACTGTGGTTAGGGAAAAACCAGAGAGGAATAGCTTAATGGGCAGAGGGCTTGCTTTTAAGGTGATGGGCAGGTTCTAGACAGACAGTGGTGGTGGTGGTTGCACAATCGTCAGAAGGTAAGCACAGGTACAGTTTACCATTGATGACATCCAGAGGGGCCAGCATCATTAAAGCCATTTTAACCAACTTGTTTAAGCACATGCCCATATCAGCATACTGGGGTTCCCTTAGTATGGGATCCGGAGGTGGAACGGGCTCAATTTTTCTCTGGCCATTGTAACTGTCAGTTGTCACAAGATCACAAAGCTCACAGGATCCAGGCATGTTGGGCTTGGCCCAGACCTCCTCCCCTGGCTGTGATTGGCAGGTAGCCTGCGCCCCAGCCAGGCAACTGATGCCCCACAAGCAGGTGAGTAGGAGGGGGCGCAAGCTGGGCAGGGCTGTGTGTGAGCGGAGGCTGGATGAGGCACCACTGCCCCCTCCCACGCCTGGGGAGCCCCCTTCTACCCATGGTCTAGGCCGTGGCCAGCAGCCCCTGCTCCATGTGAGACACTGATGGTTGCAGGATGCGCTTCCTCGGCACAAGGACAGGGAGCACTGCACACTCAAGGCCTGGGTCAGCCCCTGCCATAGGGGCATGAAAATGAGGGCCCAGGTCAACTTGGGTGTGTAGGGGTCCTGGGTTTGAAGCAGTGAGAGTGGCTTTGGCGGCAACTGCCCTGATTCCTCACTGACTTGCCCATCTGCCCTCCTGCACTGGGGGCCATGTTGCTGAGCCAAGCTGGGGCTGAGACAGCTCTGGGCTGGGGCTTGGCCCCGTGGGTCAGCCTGAACCAGACCCCAACTGCATGGTGCTGGGAGTGTTCTCCCCCTCCCACTGTCTCAAGGGTGAGAGGGTAGGGTCCCAGGCAGTGGTAGTATTGGGCTCCATTTTGGCCCTGGTTTGGGCCTTGAGGACAAACCCAAGCATGGCTTGAGTTCTGAGACCTGTCTCAGTCATTTCAGTATAGGGGTGACTCAGCAAGACCTGTTTGGCCCTCCCTCTGCCTTGCTGTTGCTGATGTGGAGCTTTGCTATTGGCCCTGTCAGTTACCCCTTAACATTCCCCGCCTCCTATTCGCCTCTTCCCATACCTAAGTGCCTACCCCCTTTGCCTTCTCTATATAAGTGAGGGACTGATACAATAAAGTTGAGTTCCTATCTGGTGTATTTCTTTGGGGCTGTTGACACTAGCCATCATCCTGCTCAGCCCGGACAGACCCAGCTGGACCGGGTTCTCTCCTCTTGCCTGGACCTGACTGCAAAGAGCTGACACAGGCATATTCATGTGACCAGAAATCAGAAAGTAAAAGATGTTAGTGGAGGTCCAAAGAATGAGCCTAGAATAATAGATTTCAAGTTTTTCAGCAGGAAGTATTAATCTGGACAAGATGAGGGGCAGAAAAACAAAGTTAGGACCAGAAGCCATCTGGCCCAGAGGCATCCGAGCTGTGGCAGGCAGGAGTTGTAAGAGTGTCTTCGAAGCTGGAAGGCTTCACCTGCTGCCAAAGAAGTTTCTTTCCGGTTATAGAATGGGACTGTTTAATGAAGTTCTTTCTTGTTCTTGGGGGGAATGTTTGAAATTTCCTAATGCTATGGCCTTTAGAACAAATGATCCTTGCTCTCAGACATTTCTCCACTGTGGCTCCACTGTTTTCCCAGTGAGTTTCTTAACTTCTCCAGCTTCCAACTTCTTCCTCCATGAAATGAGGTTGACAACCTCTCCCAGGTAGAAAAATTGTGAGAATGGGGGTGATACACTATAAATATTTAGTAAAGTGTCAGGGAATATTAAAAAAATCACCTAATCATAAGAATTATTCTTGGCCTGTATTTTAACCATTGGACTTTCCTACGACAAAGCACATTGAATTCTTGATGAGTAGTTCAGTTACGATCAGCTCTCCCTTCGACAACCGGAGCTTCCTACAGAGGGTGGGTCATACATCATGCTGCATCTTGTCTGCTAAGGACATTCCCGTGGCTCTGCTCCCCACATTGGCTGTGCTTAGAGGTCTCCACACATGGCGTGGCTGTGGGAGGCCTGGCCTCTGTTTTCATGTGTGCCCAGTCCTGTTGCGGCTGCTCTTGTTTGCGGCTTGGACTCTCTACTTCCCATTCTGCCTAAGAGGAGCCCCACTGTCTGTTCTTCAAGCCAAGCCTGTCTGCTGCTGCTGGGTCCTGGGAATCAGCCACCTCCCTCTTTTGGGGCAGCATATCGTCACATCATGAATGACAACTGCTGGGAAGCCCAGCCCTGCCTGGAATGAAGCCATAGCTTTCAAGACAGCAATGTGAGAGAACAGACAATGAGCTGAAGTAGTCTGGTAATTCTATTGAATGTTACGGCCCAGCTCAGCCATAGCGGATGCCCACATGAGGGCAGAGAGTAAAGACTATCATCTCATGCAGAAGACCCCCACAGAGCTACTGTATGACTGAACTCTTGCAGTAGGCAAGTAATAGTTCAGTTGACAGTTGGTGAAAAAAGATAGCAGCAGAGACAAAGGCTTCTCAGAGAAGAAAGTGCTTCAGATGGTCCCAACCCACTCCACCCCCACCCCATCCCCATTTCCATCCCCACCCCCACCCCACCTAGTCATCCTCTCTAGGCGAGGACAAGACCTGGAGACCACGCATGAGTGAACTCAGAAGGTCAAATATGACAACTAAATTTGATCATCTTTGTGAAGGAACAAGGAATGAGGAGGAAGAGGAGGGGCATAGGGATGGGGTTGGGGTTGGGATGGAGGTAGGTTAAGAAGGGTCAGCCTGGAAACTGCAGAGCAAAGTCAAGAAACAGCAGGGCAGGGTGTCAGGAGACATTAAGAACAGCAATGTTGCCGGGCAGTGGTGGCCACGCCTTTAATCCCAGCACTTGGGAGGCAGAGGCAGGCGGATTTCTGAGTTCGAGGCCAGCCTGGTCTACAGAGTGAGTTCCAGGACAGCCAGGGCTACACAGAGAAGCCATGTCTCAAAAAACAAACAAAACAAAACAAAACAAAACAAAGAACAGCAATGTCTTCTATTCAATTTCATATTTGAGTCATACCATCTGGTCTGTCTTAACCTTAATGTGCACTTGGAAAGAATGCATGCTCTGTAGTCATTCAGGCTGTACGGTTATCACTTAGGCCAGTATTGTTTAAACAATTCCCTCACTGACATTATCTTATTTCTACCGAATACTAAGAACACTACCGTAGTGTCTCAAATAATTACAAATTGACCTATGTCTTAGTTACTTTTAGTTGTTCCAATAAAACATCCCGACAAAAGCAGCTTAAGGCAGGAAGGGCTTATTTGGTTCACAGTTTCAGATGTTACTCCATCATTGAAGGATAATTACAGTGACCGGAGCTAGGGGCAGTTGGTAACAACTGCATTCACGATCAATAAGCAGAGAGTGATCCGTGCACACTGTGACTCTGTTTCATTTCTTCATTTCTTACAGTTCAAGATTCCAGCCAAGGAATAGTGCCACCCACAGTGGCACAATCAAGACAACCCTTCACAGACAGACCCAGAGGCCAGGCTCCCAGGTGAGTTTAGATTCTGTCAAGTTGACAGTAATGACCATCACAGTCTGTCTCTCTCTTTGATCCTTCCAGCTTTCCTGTTGTGTTTTGAAGTCCTGTTTCTCCACATGTACATCTCTTTAAGATGATTATGGTTTCTTCATTGACCAAATAAAACTCTCTCCTTCTAGCTCTGTTCATTTTCCTTTTTAAAAAAGATCTTTAATGTGACAACATATTTAGCATTTCAAGATTTATCTGTTTTTATTCCCTTTCAACCTACCTGTGCCTTTAAATTTAGTGTGTTTCCTGTAGATGGCGCATACTCTGGCCTGACAGTCTCTAGCTTCCTGTTGAGTGTTTGTTTATAGTTGATGTAATTATGACTGTGTCCTGGGTCCAGTCTTCAGTCTGCTGTTCGTTTTCCGATTGCCATCCCTGTCCTTTGTTTCTCCGTGCCCAATTTGCTGCTTTCTTTTGGGTTAACAAGGTTAATTTAACACTCCATTTTCTTTCTTGACATTTTAGTTATATCTGCTTCACTGGCTGTTCCAGGCATAACAGTGCACACCTGCATCTTTAATTAAGAAACAAAAGTCTACTGTAAGTTAATATTCTATCACTTTTATCAAGGAAACTTGCTACAGATTCTGATTTAACTGACCCCACCCCCCATCCTTTGACTAGTCATTTTCAGCTATTTCTTTTTATGCATCTTGTAAAGCATGTGACCACAGGACTGCTTTAAACAATCCATTTATCTTTAAGGGGGCTTACAGAACAGAACAGAGATGGTCTCTCATTTTCACCGGATGTCAGCTGTTTCCAGTGTTTTTAGTGTCACTTGCACCTGGATCTCTATCTTGTATAATTTCCCTGAGACACTAAGAATTCCCTTGGTAATTTTTTTTTACTCCAATTCTGCTTATGATAAGTTGTTTCAGGTTACTTTTGTCTGAAAATGTCTTGATAGTCTAAAGGACATTTCATATAGATAAAGAATTTTAGGTTGCTAGATTTTGTTTCACTTTCCCTGGCACTTTAAAAATGGGATTCTATCATTTCCAACCCCGTCTCCCAAAATTATTTCCAGGAGCAGCCAGCTGTCACACACAGAGTCCTCTCTGCATCAGGCAGCCTTCTTCTCTGGCTACCTTTCAGGTATTCTCAGTAACTTTTGTTCTCAGAGGCTTTCCTATGGTATGGCCAGCTGGAGTTTTTCTTTTCTTTCTTTCTGTTTGTTTGTACATGGTGCATGTGTGCATGTGTGTGTGCATGCATGTGTGCTGATGTGTACCAGTCACATTGTGCCCGGCGAGGTCACAGGAATCTCAGGTATCAGTCTTTGCTCTCCATTTTGTTTGATACAGGCTCTCTCTGTTGGCTCTCCCTGTCTGTGTATGGAGGTCTAATTGACCTGCTACTTTCTGGGGAGTCTCCTGTTTCTGCCTCCCTCTCACCTTGCTGTAACATAATAGTAATCTGTAATCTGGGATTACAGATGTGTTCTATTCCAGGGACTCTTGATTGTTTAACAAGCACTTTTCTCACTAAGCCATTTCCTTCAGGCCAGTTATCTTTGATTTTAGGGCAACTTAATATCTTGAGTTCAGAGATCAATTAAACAAAGAAAAAATGGGTACTATCTCAGCATGCACACACACACACACACACACACACACACACACACACACATCCCTCCTGTCTTCCATCTTTCTCACTTTTCATTAGGTTGGTTGATACACTCTTGTGAGCTATTGTGCTCTCTCCTCCTCCCCCATTCATCTCCCCCCCCTTACATTATTCAGTTTGAATAGTTTATATCAATTTGTCATAAAAGTTGCAAATCTTTTCTTCCTACCTTATTAAGTCTGTTGGGACTCTTCAATGACTTCTTATTCCAAATGTTACACTTTCCAGTTCTGGAAGCAGCATTTGATTCTTTTTGTTGTTGTTGTTGTTGCATGTCTTTTATGAAATTCCCCATCTCTTTACTCATTGTATTAATCTTTTCTTATAAGTCGTCTTCTGTATCTTTCAAAGGCTGTCTGTTAATTCCAACCTGTGTATAAGTTTCTGTTGGATCCTGCCTGGCTCTTACATCTTCACACACACACACACACACACCCATACACTCTGATGAATTTTACACATTCAGTCACTTCACAGCTTAGGGCTTAGAAAGTATTTGAAAAGATTCTACGGAAAATGTGAGGCGCCCTTTCTGTGGCTCACTGTTTCTAGAATTTCTCCAGTTGTCAGCTTCCATAATATTCTTAAATGCAAGACTTTGGCTCCTCAGCTTGATAACTCATTTCTGCTTAAGGTTCATCTGATGTGCATCCCACAGACTGAGGGATGCCTAAGGTAAAATCTGTGTGAAAACATATTCCATCCATTCTAGTTTCAGTGTGTGTGTGTGCGTGTGTGTGTGTGCGCGCGCGCCACAGCATGTCTCTGGATGTCACAGAAAACCTCAGATTTTGGTCTTCATCTATCATCCTGTTTGAAACAGATTCTCTTTGTTATTCGCCACTGCATAGGTCAAAATTGCTGATCTGTGAGCTTCCAGAGAACCTTCTGCCTTCCCTTTCCACCTCATTGTAGAAGCACTGGACTTATAGACATGCATCCAACTTTATATGCATTCTTGGGATTTGAACTCAGGTCATCATGCTTGCATGGAAGCCCTTTGCCTACTGGGTCATCTCCCCAGTCCTGGTTTTACATTTTTAAGTCCATCCCCTCTAGCGTCTGTCGGGTTTTGGTCACATACTTGAGTTATTTGAACTGTCATTTTACTTTATACAGTGCTTATAATTATTGATAAGGAGGTTAGTTTAGTATAAAGGAGCCCATCATTTTAGAAGCCAGAAGTTCTTGACTGAGCCTTCCAAACCACAGCTGTTTTCTTGGCTGTCTCCACCTCTCCATACTGGTGTTCTCTCGGACGCTGGTTTGGAGCCAGGCTTTTTAGAGCAGTTTAGTTCATTTGGAGGGTGATCTCAGAAAATCCCTTCAAGAAAGCTAAGAAGAGGCAGAAGGCCAGCAGCAGGTATATTAAGTTATGAGCTATAGTGGAGCTCAGCCCTGTTGAAGACTCTTAAGAGGCGGCGAACTGTGTCTCAGAGTTATCCAACCAGTTACAGAGTGGAGCATCTACTAACTCCCTGTATTGTCCTTTTAGAGACTAGAATTTGGGAGGAATTATTTTCCAAACTTTCACTTGTTTGCATGCAGTCTTTAGGCAGACAATCCAGGGGATTTTTCATAAACTCCACTGGCATTTAGATATGAATGTTGAGAGACTGAGAGCTCTTCACGTCTGCTTCCCTATCCTACCAAGAAAACAAAATGAAAACAACCCAAAACTTATGCTGTCTTAAAATTCATGTGAAAATTCCTTCTCAATCTCTCCTCATCCCCACCTTCTTAGTTAGGACCCAGGTGGAGGTTGGCTTTGGTCCGTCTGCCTGTCTGTCCATCTATCCATCTGTCTGTCCCTCCCTCCCTTCTTTCCCTTGAGCACCCTAATTCATTCCTAACGTGTTCCTTCTGCTGAGCCTGTGAACTTACTGTCTCTCTGCCTTGAATGCTGTTCACGTCATTGGATTCTGTTCTACATTCAAAATTTTGTTCTCTTTTCAACAACCTTTTTGCTCAGCACCATGTCTAAAGTAGCTTCTAGATCTCTGCTAATCCCATCTCCCTAATTTAGTTCCATGTACATCATTTATCATGCTATCTGCTATTTTGTTTTCTTGGACAGACTCTTATACTGTAGCCTCAAGCTGGTCTGAAACATCAGTGTAGCCCCGGCTAGCCTTAAACTCACCAAGATCCTCTTGCCTCAGCCTCCCAAGTGTCGAGATTACAGACATGAGCCACCACACTTGGCTCTACTGCATGACATGACTCTTTATGTAATTTACACATTTTCTTGTCTGCCATTTGTTTTCCCACCAATACACAATGTTTATAAGAACAAATAACTTGTTTGAATGGTCACAGCTATGAACCCTTGAGTTAGTAATAGGATCTTACGGATAGTTGTTGAATGAATGAATAGATGGATGAACAAACACACTAAAATATGTGAGTATAATTAGCTGCAACTAAAAGATGGAAGCAACCAAGACACTGTGCCTGGTAAATGAGCTAGTCTCAAAAAGACGGATGCGATTCCGTCCGTAGGAAGTGTCTATGAGATGAGATGTTGGTTGGTGTTTGCATTGATTGCAAGGTGGGGAAAATGGGAAGTTAGTGTTTCGTGGGCACAGGCTGTCAGTTGGAGAAGAAGAAAGTGTCATAGAGAGAGAGCACGATAGTGGTACAACAGGGGACTGTACAACACACCACTAAAGCCTACGTCTAAGGGTAGCTGAAAAGGTAGCCTTTATATGCTACACACGTAACCACAATAAAAAACAAGGTTAAACCTTGGTTTCTGGAGGAAGATGAAGCTGGGCTTGGAATCTGACACAGCATGTGCTTCTGCATGGTCTTGTGTGAGCTGTGTGTAGATGTCTATAGCCCAGCCTCACAGAAAATGAGAGTAATGAGTGTCCCACTCCACATACTACATGATGTTGTTATAATTGCAATTCTGCAGGGATTTATACAGCTATATATTTTATAAGCCATTCAAAATTTAGAAGAACTTGGGGATTGATATTTGATATTATCTTTGATTAAATTAGGCATCAAAACAGAACATGCTAAAACAAAATCTTTAGCTATTCCCATCACTACTGTATAACAGAAAACAACGCTTTGATAGAAAATGAAACATAAAACAATGATTTTAAAATGAAGAACATTAAAAAGGTATGTTGTCAACAATAACAGACTAAGTAATCTCCCCTTCTGAGGAGAACATAAAAGCTAAACAATCCATATGCTGGTTCACAACCACATGTAACTTCTGTCCCAAGAGGATCCAATGCCTTCTTCTGGCTTCTATTGACACCAGGCATGCAGGTGGTGCCCAGAAATTCCATGCAGGCAAAACACCCAGGTGCATAAAATTTAAAAAAACAAAAGTCAAACAATAATGATTTTTTAAGAAATCTGCTCAAAGACATCAAAAAGAAAGAGATATTGACAATCTACTGCTACTGGTTCCAAATTAAAGAGGAGACCCACAAAAGTCGATCTTGGACTTCAGAGTGTTTGCAGAATCTGGACATGCTGGCCAAGAGACTGAGCAATGACTTCACCAAGCTCCTGGGGCTGAGGGAATAAAAGTTGGAATTTAAGATGAGAAAAACAGTTGTCCGATCCCTTCCACTACTACACCTTCAGGTTGAGAGACTTGAAGGCTACACCTAAAAGTAAAAGTGAACTTTCTGGCCAAACTTTAAACAGTGCCAGGGTAAGAAATTGGATTAAAGTAAGCCTGGGTTGTGCCCTAAAAACCTGGAATAAAATGTATGTGAACCATTTCCAATACCCTATGCCTCAAAATAATTCTACGAATAATTTTATAAATCACAACATGAGGTGCATACCCAGGTACAGAGGATATGTACTAATCATATCTGAAATGAACTAAATCAGAAAAGACAAGAAGAAATAGAATAGAAATAGTTCAGTGTAGGCTCTCCAGAGCAGTGGTTGTCAACCCTCCCGACTCCATGACCTTTTAATATAGTTCCTCATGTTGCAGTGACACCGTACCGTAAAATAATTTTCATAGCTACTTCATAACTGTGATTGGACAGGGAAAAGGGAGGTGGAGCTAAGAGTTTGAGAGAGAGGGACAGACAGAGGAGGAGAAAGAGAGGAGATGGAGGGATAGGAGGACGATTCAGGTTCCGTGTGGTTTTAAATAGCCACAGGTAATTATGAATATCATAAAAAGATAGACTAATTGAGATAACTTGTCTAATCTAGGAGGGCAGCTTGTATCATTATCAATTGGCTCTGAAACTATTGTGTGGGCATCTTGCAAATTGAGAATTTATTGATATATAAATCTAATTAATTATAAGCTTCTAGAGTTTTGATTTACTGGGTTACTGGGTATTGTGACAGCTAACCACAAGGTGGGTGGTCATTGCATGGGGCTGGCGTGGCAGTGACCTGCCAAGGGAACTTGGCGAGTTGGGTGGAGACATTTTGGGAGCTCTGGGCCAGAGAGACTGCTGAGATGAGAACATCCTGCTGGTGCCATGTGTCCTGCTGGTGCCTGGTGGATCACAGGATATTGTAGCTTTTTAAAAATATTTCCCACAACATGCTACTGTTACAAATCATAATGTAAATGTGTTCTCAGGTTATCTTCGGCTACTGACCCCTGCAAAAGGGTCATTCAATGCTCAAGGGGTTGAGACCCAAAGGTTGAGGACCATGTCTCTAGATACTGGAATTCTGGTTTATTTTGCCATTCAGGGGCTTGTGCTTGCTACACAAGTGCTATGCCAATGAACTACATCTCTATGCCTTATATATTGGAATTCTTCTTCTTCTTCTTCTTCTCCTTCTTTTTCTTCTTCTTCTTCTTCTTCTTCTTCTTCTTCTTCTTCTTCTTCTT
>JADRCH010000142.1:5575174-5588176 GCA_019843965.1 Rhynchomys soricoides | reverse complement strand
TTCTTCTTCTTCTTCTTCTTCTTCTTCTTCTTCTTCTTCTTCTTCTTCTTCTTTCGTTTTGTTTTTTGGTTTTTCGAGACAGGGTTTCTCTGTATAGCCCTGGCTGTCCTGGAACTCACTCTGTAGACCAGGCTGGCCTCGAACTCAGAAATCAGCCTGCCTCTGCTTCCCAAGTACTGGGATTAAAAGCGTGCACCACCACTGCCGGGTTATATTGGAATTCTTGAACATATTTCTTAAGTACCTAGACTTGGTGTTCGAAGGAAACCTCTGAGACTTTTTGTAGTGATCTAGTGTCTCAGTCACTTTTCAATCCTGGACAAAATACATGACTATTTAAGAAAAGAATGGTTTGTTTAACTCACAGGTTCCAGGTTTCAGGCCATGGTCTCCTGACTCCACTGCTCCAGGGCTCACACATTGTGAGGCAAAACCTCATGGCAGGAAGTATGTGGAAGAAAAGTAAAGAGTCTCTCTTCATGACAGGCATGCAGGAAAGAAGGGAAGAGAAGGATCAGGATAATGTATTCTCTTCAAGGGCAAACTCCAAGCAACCTACCTCCTCTAGCTAGGCTCCACGTCCAATTTCCACGACCTCCCAATCATGTTTCAAATTAAGAATCTGTCAATGGACTAATTCATAGATTACTTTTACACCCTCAGGATCCATTCACTTCTCAACAGTGCCACCAGCTGGGGCCTTTGGAGGAAATGCTAAATCTAAACCATAACATATAGGAATTACAGTAAAAGATACGGTATATTTGAAGAAGAATCAAATGGTAAATCTAGAACTTTAAAATGCTATGTTTGATAGGCTTTGTAAAAGATTAGATGTAGTTGAGGAGAAAATGAGTGAAATGAAAGATATACAAATAGAAAAGATCTAGAATGATGGGCAGGGAAACTGAAAAGACAGAAAACCATGAAGAGAAAAAAACCCAGAGAAAATGCCGAGTAGATCTAATGACGCACGTGTGTTTGGAATTCCAGAAGTTAAAAGGAGAGAGTGTGGAGCAGCAGGATGAAGATTAAGGAGTTTTCTAAGCTGATAAAATCATCAAAACAGATTCAACATCAAACAGATAATGTACCTGGGGTATTTCACAGGAAACTGCTAGAAATCAAAGATGAGAAAAATCCTTCAGTCAGTTACAGAAGCATTGTTGGTTCTCATCAAAGGAATCACAAGATTGCCACTTCTCAGAAGAGATGATGAGGGATTTCTAAACAGGACCAATGGAAGGAAAAGACAGAGGAATGGTACCTTTAAGATGCTGAGAGAAAATAGCTGGCAGCATTGCTATGATAAACCCTTCAAGGTATCATTTAAGAATGAGATCAATGCCACACACCTTTGATCCCAGCACTTCTGGAAACAGATGTAAGTGGGAGGCAGAGACAAGTGGGTCTATGAGTTCAAGCCCAGCCTGGTCAACAGAGCAAGTTCCAGGACAGTCAGGGCTACACAGAGAAACCCTGCCTCAAAAAAAAAAAAAAAAAAAAAAAAAGGAAAGGAAAGAAAAAAGAAAAAAGAAAAGAATGAGACTAAAAAGGTTTTTTAAAAAATGAATCACTATCATCCCAAAAAGGAATCACAAAATGTTATTCATGCAAAATGGACTCTTAAAAAAGCTTCCCTCCACTTATTTACTTATTCAGGGAGAGGCACACTTGCACCAGGGTGCATGTGTGGAGGTCAGAGAACAGCTTTCAAGGACTGGTTCTCTCCTCCCATCTTATGGGGCTGGGGATTGAACCCAGGTCACTGGCAGGGTTGAGCTGCTGAGCCATCTCCCCAGACCCCAAATGTAGTCTTGACATAAATCTCAAGATGTAGAAAGAAATATGGACAGCAAAAAGGACAAATGCATGGTAAATTTTAGTAGTTTCTTTATTTGAGTCTGTTAGGGGAAGCTTAAAATATAGAGAATTGCAAATACATTATCATGACATAGCACCATGGAGGAAGGGTTAAGAAGAACTTAACTCAGGGAGAATATGAAACTACACTATCCCTTGATCGGTGAAGGATACCTGATAAGTCTCTAAATGTTGTCATCCTAGGACAGTGTCCCCCCTCCAAATTCACACACTGATTCAGTTAGGAAGCAGGGCCTCTGGGAGCAGTTGTGAAGACAGAGATGCCCTGATGGGACCATTGTTCTTATAGACGTGGCTCCAAAGAGGACTCCTGTCCCTTCTGTCACATGAGGACATAAAGGAGAAGGTGCTATGAGATAGGAAGCAAAGCCGAAGACGAAATGATCTACTGTCACTTTGACCTTGGCTTTAGCCTCCAGGACATGAGAAACAAATCTGCTTATAATGCCGGTCTGTGGTGTTTTGTTATAGCATCTTGATTATACCAAAATACCACGGTAGCCCCCTAAATCAATATACATGTATGTTTCTTCTAAACTGATAATGGAACAGGTGACATAATAAAACAACATATGGTGAATCTAAAGGAAGACAGGAAAGGAGACGAAAGGATTATAAACCAAGTAGAACAACCCAGAAAACAAACCATAAGGTGGCAGCTTTAAACTTAGTAACTACATGGATGTAAACGGAAGACGTATCCAACTAAAAGGCAGAAACATGGCTGGGAAATGGCTAAGTCAGTAAAGTGCTAGCCCTGAAAGCATGAAGTCCAATCCCTGTGTAAAAAGCCAGGCACCTGGTGCATTGTAATTTCAGAGATGGTACAATAGAAAGTGGAGACTGGTGATAGGAAGTAGATCCCCAGAATCTCACTGGACAGCGGGGTGGCTCTGCCAAGCTTTTATTAAGGGACTATTAGTCAAGCAGCAGACTTACTTAATATCCGTTAATAGTTTCGTGTAGGCTTTCTCTGTTACTTCCCCAGTCACAGACACCAAGAGGAACAAAGATGGTCGCAGGAACAATGGAAGCTAGCACCACATCCCAGGAGGGCTTTTTAGGCTACAGCTACCCCCAAGTCCAAGTGGCAAAGATTTCATCTTTAGAATAAAAACTCTGAAGAAGTCAAACAAAATAGATTCTCTTTCTGGATTGCTCCCTCTATAACTGCAGCGTGTTAGAGATTTAACATCCTAAGCCTGAGACTGCTCAGTGGAGTGTTTTTGTTTTCAAGTTGAGAAAAGCCAAATTCTCACTTGAGATCTGATGCAAACTGCTTATTCTCTCTGATGTCAGTTCTACCTCCCTTGTGTAGCTTTGAGAAGATGCATTTGGTAGCTGTTAAGAGGCATGAGAGAAGCTACCATAGGGGTAGAAAAGTCCCTCTGCTTAGCAGCATCAGGAACTGGTAGGCTATAGGCACTGGCTCACAAATCCTGGAGTCGGTGGCTTGTCCTGGGGAGACCTTCCCCATGGGGTCAGGTAGAGTTCAGTGAACTGGCAAAAAAGCCAGATTTAGATTCTCCAAGGTGCATCTACTCACCTCCTCTCCTGCCCGTTGTTAAACTGGTAGTTTTTACAACATCAATAAAGAACTTTCCTACCCAATTACCCCGGACAATAGGCTGCAAAGCCCTTTAGACTATGAAAACTTTGAGTTGGGTTCATTTAGATTGTTTCGCTGTGTCAAATCCTCACTAGAGTTCAAAAGTTCAGCTGAACCATGAACTTTGTGATTTCTCAGCAGGCAGTTTCCACAAATACACTGAAGTGAAAAAGCATGCGATATTTCAGGTGGGCTTGTCACATTGTATATAATACAGTCAGAAAAGGTGTGTGGAGAATAACGCTCCCTTCCCAGAGCCCGGTGACTTATCAAAAAAAGCAAAGGAAACAGAATTAGAGCAAGCTATTCCTTGAGTTACCTGACCTCTGAGGCTTCCCAGGGAATGCACACTGGCTGACTAATTGTTCAGGGACAAACTAAAGCCAGCTAATCTTCTTAATAAATTGTGAAGTCTTGTATACCTCTTGGTTTTATCGGTGGCTTTTCTGCCTGTCTGGAACAGGCAGCCCATCAAAACAAAGGGGTCATGACTTCATGTATTTGTTAAGCTAAAATCCACGTTCTCATACGACTCAGGCTTGATTTGACCTGGTTACACAAGTGTAGGTGGAGTGAAGTTTTCACAGGAATGAGAGTAATGCAAGCATTTTTTTTTCCTGCTTGGCCATTAATAAATATGCACGCATGCACACAGAGTTCAAGAACCCTTCATCTTGAAAGCATTATACAGCTGAGGATTATTCTCTGGCGTAACACAAGCACCACGACCCAGCAAAAATTTTCAGTTGCATAGAAAAACATTTCATGGTGCATGAACATTCTTTTTATGTCTCACCTGAGCCTCTTGTGCTGCAATATGTAATAACAAGGAAAAATCTCAGAGCCCACAATCTGGGGTAAGAAGGGGCCATATGAGTGAGGTATTCTTATACAGCTGCTGTTTCTTTCCTTGTGTTTAGCAATGGATTGATCTGCCGGGTCACCAGGGGGAAGATATGCTTGGGCATTCTGGAAGTGAGAGGAAGGGAAGGGGTGAGAAGGTCAAGTCCTGTGACGGATGGTTCTCTGTGAGTCAAAAAGGACGAGTTTCACTAAAGGCTTCTCCTTTCTTCCTGAATTTTATCTCCGAGTTGCAAAGACTTTCACTCTAGCCAGCCTAGGATTCCTTTTACGAAAACCCTCCGGTAGAGATGGGCCAGTGCTATCCCATTGTTCTCCACGGTGTACTTTTCCATGCAGGAAGGT
Organism: Rhynchomys soricoides; assembly: GCA_019843965.1. Classification (NCBI taxonomy): domain Eukaryota; kingdom Metazoa; phylum Chordata; class Mammalia; order Rodentia; family Muridae; genus Rhynchomys; species Rhynchomys soricoides. Next base: position 5,583,477 of record JADRCH010000142.1, on the reverse strand, counting down.
CTTGTTCAATTCAGTCAAGAGTGGATGGATCCTTCACTCCTTCCAGACATAAATCATCACAGTAAATGTTGTGCTTCTGACTAAGAAGTTCGATAATAAAGGGGCTAGCGCTGAGTGAAGACCGTGAAATTGGGTTGACCTAGTTAAAGGTGGTCCGTCTTTCTGGGCAGGTTATGAGGCTGGAAGGAAAAATAAGGTTCGCTGCTTTTGTGGCTCCATGAACTGGGCTGCTCCGGTTTTACAACTCTGTTTCTGGTTGACCTGCACTGCATAGAGGGGCTGCGTGTCTCCTGATGAGGCCAGGACAGGAGCTGAGTTGGTGGCATTCTTTTAAAGGGCTTGTAAGAGAGTGGGTAGTGACAGTTTTTGTTCATTCAGGTGGTATTTACGAAGGAGGGACCCACCTCAGGGAAGCCATGGCTAGGATGGATAGGTCAGGAGGCTGGAGAAGGAAAAGGGGTCTGTATAGGAACACCCCTTGGTCCCACAGACTAGTAAGAAGGGCATGTGGAGTCTCAAGAAATTAGAGCGCACTTAGTGATAACTCCAGCATACACTGGAGGTGTGGGCTGGGGTAGAACACATGTGCTTGGTGTGTGTGATGCTTTGTGTGTGATCCTGGAAAAGAACGTAAGAAATCAGATCAGAGTCTTGACTTCCACTGGGTCAAGCTGAGAGCTGTGCAGGGTTTGAGAAGGATTGTGTCATAGTGAATGGTGGAGAAGAATAGATAACATTTTAAATACAAACAAAGCCCCGCTTTTTCCTGCTCAGTGTGGAATTATGCTGTGTTCCTTCCTGCCTCTATGGAGTTCTGATTTGCTATTAGGAACCTTAACAACAGTCTAGAGGTCACTACCATCAGTAGTTACTTGTCCTGTTATCTGCATCTCTATCTGTCTGTCTATCCATCTATCCATCCATCCATCCATCCATCATCTATCTACTTATCTATCTACCTACTTACCTACCTACCTATCTTCTGTCTACCTATCATCATGCATTTATGTATGTTTGTATGTATGTATGCATCTATCTATCTATCTATCTATCTATCTATCATCCAGATCTAGATTTTGAAGAGTTCTGCAAGATATGTGGTGTGTCTGGTGTTTATGGCTGAGGGAATGAAGACCCAGAGGTAATTTTACTTGTCGAGAATATAGTGTGGATGATCTAGGGATCAGTTCCATTGAGGTTAGCCAAATTCACCATGAGGGGAAAGAAATCCCATCTAACTCCTGCGATGGGTTGCCTAGAAATGGCTGCCTAGTGGACTGTCCCAGGCTACAAGGGGGATAGCTCAGGTTTGTACTCCCATGCCATGGATGGGTTTGAGAAGTCTTGGGCTGAGCTGAATGACATTTGAGCTAAATGACATTTTCATCCAGGTGGTCTCAGCTCCCCTTCTATAGCCATCACAGGACAAGGCCTTGAACCTGGGTTCTTGACCAGTAGAACACTATGAAAACCAGTAAAACTCTTTCTAAATTGCCTCTTAAATTAAGTTCAGGAGAGTTTAGAGGAACTTGTCAGTGAAGAGGAAAGCTAAAGTATAAAGTAGGTTCAATTCACAAGGACTTTGCAACTCTGATTCCATCCTCAGGCCTGTGGTATTGAAGACCAAGGCCCCAGGAAGCTGTTTGAAGGCTCTGAGTCTTCCTCCAGATCAGGGCTCATGGGATGTGCAGCTGACAGCTGATGTCTCAGAACCTAGCTGAGACCCTGAGAGGGTTAGATTGGGAAAGTGAGTTTTTGTTAGGAGAAATCAAGGTTTTGAAAGGGTAGCATTGTAGGAGTCTAGAACAAAGAAAACAAACAGCTGATCTCATTCACAAGGCTTCAGGGCTTCTTCTTCATGTTCAGCCAGCCAATCATTTCTCCCAGAATGGCAGACAGATGCAGAGTGGGCATAGGAGACAGGCCGAAATGTGATTAGGTCCATAGTGGAGTTTAGGGGAATCCTCAGATGCCAAGTCCAAGAGGTTTTTTGTTTGTTTGTTTGCTTGTGTATATATATATATATATATATATATATATTCATATTCATGTATTTAGAGACAGGATCTAAAGCAGCCAAGGCTAGCCTTAAAATCACTATACTACCTAGGATGACCTTGAATTTAAGATCTTTTCAAGTTCTGGGTCTAGAGGTGTGTACCACCATACTCAGTTTATTGGGTCCTAGGAATTGAACGTAGGATGTCCTACATGCTAGGCAAGTACCCCACCAACTGAGTTACACCCCACACTGGAGTTTGGTGTATAGATTGTGGGAGGCTAGTGAGAGCTAACTATGAGGGAATCAGACACAAAGTCTGTTTCCAGAAGTTTAGCCCCATAGCAAAGTGCAGAATGAGCTGAAGGACACAAATCGGGTAAGTAATGCCAGGTGACAACTGAATGTGACAATCACTGTTTGGACTAGCATCTAAGCCAGCACAAAGATGGTTATTATCTGAGTAACTTGTGTCTCTGCTGCCTCCTCTAGCCTCAAACTGATTGCTGGGTTCCACTCAGTCACCGAGTGTTATTTAGCGTCTCTGCCATGCCAGCAGGTGCCCCTCCCTCTGTTTAGCTGTTAACCTTCTGCTTTAAATATGGCTATTTACATCTGCCTCTACTGTTATTGTACTTCCCCAAGAAATCCAAATGTTCAGTTTGGGTCTGAGCCTGCCTGGACTAAGATTACCGGAGCCAAGGAGATCTCTATCAAAGAAATAGCAACCCAGCTTCCTCACTCTTGAGCTTAGCTTCCAGAGTGGAATCCACTATTAAATAAATAAGGCATTAACCAAATCAAACAACTTTTAATAACCCAGAAAAAAATCATTGGGTTCACGCAGGGGGAAGGGGGGGAAAGAGGAGAGTAAACATTTAAGTAACATCTTCCAATGAAGAGGTCTGGGCGTGCTAATAGCAATGTGATTTCACAGGGCTCCTTTGAAGGCTGTTGCACACTTCATCTGGAAGATAGACTCCTGCCCCATGGTTGGGTCACACATGGTCACAGACGAGAAGGGAAGCCAAAAGGAATCATGCTTTCTCCATCACTGAATCTAACATGGTGGTAATCACACGAGGGAGCCCAAGAATGTCAAAGTGAGGCCCACTTCTCGGCCAGGTACTGGTGTGTCAACAGATGTGTGAGTAGGATTCCTCATGAGGCCAGCCAGTTCAAGGGAGTGTTTAAAGAGAGAGCCATTCGTTTTTTCCTGGAGAGATGAACTCTGAACTAGGTCTTTGAGCAAGAGGTGGTGAGTGGGATGGCATGACTCGCAAACATTCTGGACAGGGACCGCGGCTGGACTCTAGATTGGAGAAGCTTAAGCATCAGGTGGCTTTTGGCATCTTGGACAAGGTTGTCACAGGAGACTACCCATACTCCATCATACTGCACACATGTGAGTTACATCCTTTCTCTTCCTGACACTGGATAACAATGTCTTCTAAATCTTCTAAATCTTTGAGCAACTGTGGCTTCTAAATCTTCCCAAAGCCTCCTCCAGGATTGGGCAGGGATTGGGGGAGGGGAGGGCTACTTTATACCTACATGGGTTATTTTGGCAGTGCCCGGGGGTCAAGTGGAGACCGGAGCCATCTTATATAAAACCGTTGCCTTCATTCTTGAAGAAGTAATCAAAATTCTAGACAAGAAAAGACTTGGTCAAAATGGCATAGAAAGATATGCCTTCAATCGACCCAGAGAAGTCTTACAAGCTAACCTATATCTTGGTAATACAAAGTTACCCCCAAAGAAACATCTGCATTTTGCTGTCCTTTATAGTTCTCTAAAGGACACCTGACTTAGTGCAGGGGTGGAGAGGTGGAATAGGTTGAAAGATCCAGTAGCTAAGAATGCAAAGGAAAATTTTGATTAAGTTATGTATTATCTTATATGTGTATGTGCATGTATGTATATATGTGTATATATGTGTTTATGTATGTGTATGTGTATACATATGGTGGGGAGGGATATGTATGCCACAACCTGTTTGTGGAGGTCAGAGGGCAGCTTCACGGGGTTGGTTCTCTCCTTCCTCCTTTATGTGAACTCCAGGGACTAAACTCAGGGTACCATGCCTGTGCAGCAACTCCTTTACCATTGGAGCCCTCTTGTCAGATCATGATATATGTATTTTTAATGTGGATCTATTTCTACAAACACACAATTGGCAATTTTTCCCTCTGCTTTCCCTGGGCCACTCAGGAGCTTCAGAGAAGGGAGTGTCTGCCTTGAAATATCTATCATCCTTTCTAGAGAAGTTTTTGTCTGGCATGGATGGGGCTGCTGTGCCCTGGGTTGTTTCTCAGTCTCACTTTATGTGTCAGGGATTATTATGAATGGAGAGACTGATGTCCTACAGGCTGAATCTAAGTACTGGGCTTTTACTTGTGATCCTGTATCAACTGAGAATTTTTGTTTTTGTTAATATTTACTTCATCATTAAAGCAAACCACTCCACCTGTCAACACAGTGGCATGATACCCAAAAGAAGCATTTATGAAAGATAATGATTGGCTTTCTCCTTTACCATCCTTCCTTGTTTCTGTCAGCTTTCAGGCAATGAAGACGGCCTCCCTAGTGATTCCTAGTTCCCCGATGCCATACTGGAGACACCACCTTACGTTCTGATGTAAGAGGCCACTCATTTGGAGAAAGTTCTTTTTTTAATTGGAAATCCCACACTACCCTGACATCTTTAGCCAAGACATTCTCATTTTTCTCAGAGCCAGAATAAGCGGAGAGGATGCAGGCATTGACGCCAGTTGGGCCCCACGTGTGTTTCCCGTTGGCCCAGAGTGAGCGACCAGGCAGCAGCATCTTTCAACCCAGACATCTCTCGGCCTGATTTATCACTCCCGTCTCTAGCTCTGGCTTTTAACTAAGATTTCCTTCCAAAATCTTTACCGCTGATCCAGGATTGTCCATGTGCGTTTTCACTTTGCCACTGTTGACGAGAGCGTTGGGTGACTTCCCAGACAGCACAGCTCCTTCCTTATCTGCTGGAGCCATCTTTAATCTGTCAAAACTCAGGTCCGTTCACGAGCTGCACAGGGTGGCACCTGTCCAAAGCCACTTCCGCCCTTTCCCCTGCTCCAGCCACATGGCGGGTTCACAGGCCCCAGGAACGGGCCCAGCCTCTGTATACCAAACCAGGACTCCTCTTCCTACTCTCTTTGGTCAATTGCATCAGAGATCTTTTTTGTGAAAAGAAAAAAAAAATTGTCATAATGTTTTCTCAAGAGAACAAGAGTGGCCATTTATTTTGGCTTCCCCATATGGGTTCAAGGGAACTCCCCTCCCCTCTTCTTCCCCTGGTTTTTGTGCTTGGCTTAGCCATTGCCTAACCGCTCCGAATCCCATTTGCCAGAGCGGGAAAACGCTCAAACAAAACACCTTCCCTTAAAACTAATGAAAGACTCCTTTTGAGGATGCTTAATGAAAATCAGGCGTTTGTTTTGGTGCAGTGCTTCATTTTAGAAGCCGAAGTACAGATTGGCCTTTAAGACAAGCAAGCAGACGGCAGGCCTTCCTGGGTGCTGAAGGTACACCTTCTAGATGTCCAGAGCTCCGGGTTCCAGCGTGGAGAGGAGCTTGTGAGTGTGTGCCTGCATGTCTGCCTAGCCCTCCCTTGCATAGCTCACATTTTCCTGTCACTTCAATGTCATTTCAGCTGCATGGGGCAGACTAGAATTTATATTTTTGACCTTTGAATTTTTTTCCTCTCTTAATACCTAGAGACAGTAAAGCTGAACGATTAGTCTATTTCTTTAAAAAAGGTCTTGTGTTTCCTCAACTTGCAGAGCTCCTGAGACTGGTCTCGGGATCTGTTTGTGTCATCAGCTGCCACTCTGGCCCCCTTTCTAGTGGGCATGTGTGTAATAAAGGGGTTTTTAAGATGACCATGCTAAGTACCATCGTGTGCCTGTGATAACCAAAGTATCAAAAGAGCACACTATTTGACCCCCTTTGACTAAACTCCCAGGGTTCTAGGTCCAGGTTTTGATTCTGTAATCTCCAACCATTTAAGCATTTTGGTTTGATCAAAATGACTGAGATGATTCTTTGTGGGTGTCTTGCCCTTTCAGTTTTATCCTGTGAAAACTTAGGCCAAATGCTAACCATTTGGAATGTCAGGTTCTTTCTCTGAGGAGTAGGAAGGGTACATACCTTGAAGTGCTGTGAGGACTAAAGACAGGATATGTGTGTCCCCCAAGCATGAAGTTCATCAATGACTGCTTCCCATGATAACCTTATCAACAGCTTGTAGCAAAATGATTCAGTTCCATTACTCTTGAAAACAGGGCAGAGACAGCCTTTGAAGAAATTCCCTGTGGTGGTTTGAATAGGTTTGGTCCCCCTAGATTCATGTGTTTGAATGCTTGGCCATAGGGAATGGCACTATTAGGAGTTATGGTCTTGTTGGAGGAGATATGTCACACAGTAGGTGGGTTTTGAGGTCTCCTATACTCAGGCTCCACCCAGTGTGGAATCCCCAGTCTCCTCTGGCTGCTTTCAGATCAAGATGTAGAACTTGTCTGCCTGCGGGATGCCATGCTTCCTGCCATGATGATAATGGACTGAACCTCTGAAACTGTAAGCCAGCCCCAATGAAATGCTTTATAAGAGTTGCTTTGATCATAGTGTCTCTTCACAGTAATAAAATCATAGCTAAGACATTTTCCAAAGACAAATGCACACTGCAGAGCTGCACACCAGCACTGCTAGTCCTGGATCCTAGGGCTTCTGCCACTACGGGTACTATTTAGAGACTAAATGTTGCCACCATGCTAACACTTTAGAAGGAATTCTCTCCTTATCTTGCTTGGTAAGTTACCTGCTCCTAGTTCGTGGTCTAAGTGGGATAACTACTTGTCTCAATTTGGGTTATATGCCCTATACTACAAAAGATGCTGAGAAATTAATTATTTGGCTTTTTTGTTTGTTTGTTTGTTTGTTTAGAGGTTCACATAGGAGAGAAGAGATTCCCAAAAATAGACAAGAAAATAACATTATAGAATATCCAGAAGCCACCAAATGTCTACTATAGTGAGAATTCTAGACTGGTCATCTACCTCAGACATACCTGATCCTTCCTTCTGAGACCTTTCATAAGTTGTACAAAGTCCTGTCTGCCTTCTCCCAGTTGGCTATTTCACTGTCCGCAGACCAAACATTTTCCATCAGCAGGCATTTACTTGGTTTTATCTCCATACCTGAAATTAATATCAACAAAATACATGTTAGTATTATAACACATGTTAGTATACATAATCCAACACCAGCCTCCTTGGTGGTAGGTGAAGGAGAAAGCTGGAGGCTGGGAATCTCTGAGAGGACAGTCTTTGACTCTGATAGAATCATGGAATATTTAGGTGGAAAAGAATACTTGAGCTGGTCCCACCTAGCTCTTCACCTCTGGAGAGAAGAGTGTGTGTAAGATTGCATCAATGGCCCAGGTGGATCTTACCATTCAGTTTACCATGCAGTTGTTAAGCTAGAGTCTTGTAAGACTCTCTGAAGGAAGGAAGCAAACTCCTTTAAAAAATGAAATCAAACCAGCCAAGCAAGCAAAAGTCAACACAACCTTCCCAACCAGCAATTTGACAATGTCTATTATGATTCTCAATACTATTTACTTCTTTGATTCACTAATGACATTTCTGTTCTCCAAGTTTAAAAAAAAAAAAAGTATACTTTGAAACAAAGTCTCACTATGGGACCCAGACCCGCCTCCAACTCTGTGTGGTCCAGGTTGACCTTGAACTCATAATTTTGCCTCTGCCTGAGATTCCAAGCATGTGTGACCAAGCCTTGCTAATTAATCCCTAATTTAAAAAAAAATCAAGCATATTATAGGTAACAGAGGTAAACTGGAAGTGACAAAAGTGGCCTTCCTCAGGGAAGAGCATACCAATCTGTTGTCCAGTGTCAAACACTCAGCCCTGAAAATGCATACAAGTGGCACTGTGTGGACCAAACAGGTTATATTTAGGTATATATGCATGTACACACACACGCGCACATACGTATACACACACACACACACACACACACACACACACACATACGTATGTACACATACATACACATACACACTATATATACAGTGTGTGTGTGTGTGTGTGTGTGTGTGTGTAAAGATGTATGGGAAGGCTGGAGGGAGGAAAGAATATACAGTGTGTGTGTGTGTGTGTGTGTGTGTGTGTGTGAAGATGTATGGGAAGGCTGGAGGGAGGAAAGAATATACAGTGTGTGTGTGTGTGTGTGTGTGTGTGTGAGTGTGAAGATGTATGGG
>JADRCH010000142.1:5550130-5575074 GCA_019843965.1 Rhynchomys soricoides | reverse complement strand
GTGTGAAGATGTATGGGAAGGTTGGAGGGAGGAAAGAATATACAGTGTGTGTGTGTGTGTGTGTGTGTGTGTGTGTGAAGATGTAAGGGAAGGTTGGAGGGAGGAAAGAAAAGGGAGAAATGTTATAATCAAATTATAATATCCAAAGAAAGAAAGAAAAGTAACTAAGACATATCAATCTAAAGACAAAGAATCAAACACAGGGAAAGTAGTGAGAGACGCAGAAAGAGTTGATGCCCTAAGAGGTTCACTTGTATTTTTCTAGTAATATATACTAGAAAAATATTAGCCCTGACTTTTAAAATATACATCCACACCTACTTACATTCTCATAAAACATAATAAGGAATATACCAAAATATCAGCGATGATGTTAGTTTTGGGTGGAGGGATTGCAGTTATTTTTTAATGTTTTAATACTTTCTTAGGATTTCTAGCTCTCTCTATGGTAAATATGGTACTTCTTTTACAATTAAAAAAAAGGTGGTGTGTATTGCTTTAAAAAAATTCCTTCTCATAGTACTATCTTCAAAGAAACCAAAGTGTTAAAGAGTTAGGCCAGTTTTAGAGGGAAGGGCTGCCCCCAGGTTTCCCTAGGGACCTTCTGGGTAGAAGGCAAATTAAAGCCTGAAATGTTGAACTCAATCAGTCCGTCCTAATGGGCTTTAGATGAGGGAAACTTCAGTCATTTCCCTTGCCTGGCACTCTTGTGGTCAGAGGATGAAATCCAATCACGGGGTCAGTTGGGTTTCTGCATTCCATGGCAAACCAATTTGGCCACTTCTCTGCAGTTCCCAAAAGCTCTCTGACTTCCTAGACGGGACAAGTGAGCACAGGGGAGCTTTATGCTGGTGGCTGGTGCACATCTGGTTTCCAGCCTGTACCAGATGGGCTTCCTTTCATCTGCTGAGGGAAGCAGGAGGGGATACCCGAGCCTCTGTAAGTCCAAGGAACTTCCTCAATGGCGGCTCTAATTTTAGTGTTTCAGATTAAGATTGGAATCATAATGTCTCTAACTTTAGGGGAATATGTTTTCCATTAGTTTTTTTTACCTGGCCTTTAGACTCAGAACTCATCTTGAAGATGTTTTTTTAAAAAAATAAGCTATCAATCAATATCTGATACCAAAAGGTACATGAACATTTATTGAACATCTATTATGTTCTCTGCGCTGGGGAACAGCAATGAGTAAGAACAATCTGACCCTGCCTGCCCATAGTGAGCTTTTAGGAGACAGGCTGCCTGCCTTCACTAATTATTAATAGTTTGATTCATACCTACCTGATCTCTGATTGTTCCAGCCACTCCAGTACCTCAGACCTGATGGCATAGAAATGAAACGTTGAAAAATATCCAAATTTACAAGCCCAGTGGTACTGAAAAAAAAAGATGTACTGGGGAAGGGTGTGACTGAGTTCATCCAGAAGCTGAAATTGTAGACTCTGATGCCCACAGCAGTGAGGGGAAAGAATCAGAGAGAAAGGGACCAACAGGACAACAGATTTTGGTGAAGGCTAAGCATAGACCACATCCTGTCTCTGCGCTGTGTCTCTGTCCACTGCTCTATTCTTGGACATTCCCCTCTCACTCTCAATTCCTTACTAAAACTGTTGGAGAAAGGAAGCCAGACCTATGTGCCCCTTTCTTTAGTGACTGCCAAACTCCCTTGGTAAGGCATTCTCTTGTCCCGAAAGACTTGTATATTCCTTCTCTGGAACTTTCCTAGATGCCCAAATGGACCTTACCAGTCATTCCATTCCATCTTACCCCTTCCCAACTCACCCCACCCTACCCCACCCCATCCTGTCCCACCCTGTCTGTGCTGGCTCTATTTATCTCAATGTGACATAAACTATAGTCATGTGAGAGAAGAAAACTTCAATTGAGAAAACACACCCACAAGATTGGTCTATGGGATAGCCCAAAGCACATTTTCTTGATAGGTGATTGATGGGGGGGAGGGCCCAGCCTATTGAATATAATGCCATCCTTGAGCTGGTGGTCCTGGGTTCTATAAGAAAGCAGCCTGAGCAGGTCATGTGGAGCAAGCCGATAAGCAGCACCCCTCCATATCCTCCACATCAGCTCCTACCTTTTGTGAGTTCCTGTTCTGTTTTTTTTCAGTGATGGACTATGATGTTAAAGTGTACACCAGATAAAGTCTTTCCTCCCCGCCTTGTTTTTAGGTCATGGTGTTTTATTGCAGCAATAGTGATCCTAAGACACCGCCCCACACCAACCCCATCCCATGCCAGCCCATCTCTTCCTACCGCTGGCCATTTCTTTATCCAGAAACCAAGCAACCTAAACCTAACCATTGTGATGCTCACAATAGTAAATACTATTGAAAATTCCAGCATGTCTCAAGAACTTAAACTACCTTTTAAACTTATTGAGCACAGAAATAGTGCTTTGAAAAGTTCTTGGCTAACATGCTTAATTTTAGTTTTTAATTTAAAAAGCAAAACTAACCCATGCATGAGGGCCCACAAAGGAAACAGTATCTTGAGTAATTCAAACTAAGAGATTTGTGTGTATGTGTGTGTGTGTGTGTGTGTGTGTGTGTGTGTGTGTGTGTGAAATGACCACTTATGATCAGGGTTAGGAGAACCTGCAAGGGAAATGGAGACATTTGGTGCACCTTGGCCTGCAGGGAAGGCTGAGGTATGGAGGAGCTGGTAGGAGCCATTATGTAAAAAAGCTGCAGCTTCAACCAGGATCAAGGTGCTGTGATAGAACAGAAACAGGGAAGAAACGGTGCCCCTTTCTTCTCCAAACTGCTAATCTCCACTGAGCAGATGCACCCAGAGGCCAGAGAGAGAGGGAGACAGGTGATGGGATCCTTTGTGATAAGCCTCCTAATACATGGTCCATGGCAGAAGACGATGGAGAACAGATCATGTGTGGCAGCATGCTATGGACTTGAGTATAGGTTCTGCAGGTGCCCACTGTCCCACCATTGTGGAATGAGGTGGATTACTGTTTCTACCACTCTCGGTAGATGCCAATCACAAAGCAGAACAGCCCAAGAGCTGAGGGTGTACCTACCTTAAAACTTGTATTCTTTCTGCAGATCACAATTGGTCATCCTTGCAACAGCATCTCCTTGATGTCTTCAGGAATACTCACTTGGTATTTAGAACATATCAGAAGATCCTGCGTACTCCCCAGCCACTGTAGGAGATAGCTTACCTCTTAATCCTCAATGAAATTCTAAGTAATCCCCTCCAGTTGTTTATAAAACCACGTCTGCTTGTTTTCTTGCCTTATTTGTTGGCTTGCTTTAGTTTCTTATTTTTTACATTTCAGTTTTGTTTGATTTGACAACAGAGTCCCAGACCCCCTCTGCACCTAACACAGTGCTCAGATTTGTTTGTTTTTTTTGTTTGTTTGTTTGTTTGTTTCTGGCTTCAAATCTGCCATGTTGGAGGCTCTCTTTTTATTCCAGGAGTTGTACTCGGTTTTGTGAAGAACTTGCAAAAATAAAAATTGCTCTTGCTGAATGGAGGTCATATTTCAGAAGGACAAAGGCCTCTCTAAGACGGTCCTAGGGGTTTAACTACTTTTCACTGTAGCATACCATTTTTTCAAAAGTGTTTTCTATCTCAGTTCTGTTTGATAAAACAAAACTCAGCATTGCCTTAGGTTGGTAGGCTCTGTTCTATTTCTGATTGTCCTTACCCACAGTGTTTTCTCCTATTCGTCTGCTTTAAAGAGACAGTTGTTTCCTGCTGCATAAATTGCAAACTATGCTTACACTCTGCAGGCAGGAAAACAATCTTACTTTTTCATTTTGTTTTGAGACAGGACTTTACTGTATGTCCCAGGCTGGTGATAAATACACCTCAGCCTCCTGAGTGCTCAGGTTCTAGCCTGGGCCACCATATCAAGCCCTACATAAAATCTTCAAGGTAGGTTTTTCTTATTTATTTATTTATTTATTTATTTATTTATTTATTCATTCATTCATCCATCTATTTTTATTTCATGTGCATTGGAGTTTTGTCTGCATGAGGGTGTTGGATTCCCTGGAACTAGTGTTACAGACAGCTGTGAGCTGCCATATGGGTACTGAGAATTGAACCTGGAGCCTCTGGAAGAGCAGACTGTGCTCTTAACCACTGAGCCATCTTGCCAGCCCTCAGGTTAGTTTTAAAGCAGTCCTCACACAGTAATCTTTAAGGGGAAGTGCCTATATCCTTAAATACTTTTCAGCCGTCATCCAAAGTGGTCATCTCATATTTTTGCTTTCATTTTAAGAAAGCCAAGCTTGCTTGACCAAAGACAGTAACTACTTCCGGTATCCTAGCTCTGGATGCCGCTGAGGGTCTAGTGTTGACTGGCCTGTGGCTGCAAGTCAGAGGCAGTAGAGGTGAAATTGTGGCTTGCCAAAACCTCTTCTGAAACACAGGCACTGTGTTTGCTTTCACCCAGGGAAACCTGCATACATTTGGTAGCTAGCCAATAAAAGGTTTCACTGCAGACAGTGCAGGTGTCCTGGGAACACCTAACTGAAAGACTTCCTGTAGAAGGGATGGGAGAGATTAGATCTAGAAGTTCTCTCTTCAACAAGAACGATGTGAGAGGGGGTCAAGGGTCAAGTGATGAACACCACAGCTGCCAGTCATCCGCTGTTAAAAGAATCGCGAACTCATTTAATTGTTCCTTCGTTTTTCTCCTTCAGTCCCTCCTCCCCATCTCCATTCTGCTTTCTTCCCCTTCCTAAATGATAATACATTAGCATATATCTACAGGAAAAGAATCGAAAACTCCAGAAATGAAGAGACATTTTCTGAGTCTACTGCAAAGGGCAGAGAGGAAACAGAAAAGGGGAGGGGTGGATTGCTTCTGGACATTCAGAACAAACTAATACTGATACCATTTCAGAACAAGAACGTTAGCAGAGACTCACTGTGAGAACCTGAAAGGAACCAGCATGGACCCCTACAGCAAGGTGGATTTCAGCTGTCTTGTGCTGTTCAAGTGCCAACAGGTTTGTAGAAAGCTTCTTGAAATTTTGCATGAAAGAGACAAAGGTAGCTGAATGTGCTGGTTCACAGTTACAATGTTAATCCTAACCCTTGGGGGCAGGGAGCTGAAGCAGGAGGATTGCTGTAAGTTTGAGATCAGCTACAATGTGAGGCCTTGTCTCACATAAACAAACAAATAAACAAATAAGAGGCTGGCAAGATGGCTGAGTGGGTAGCTTGCTGCCAAGCCTACTGCCTTGAGTTGTCTGGAACGCAAAGAATGGAAGGAGAAAATCAAGTCCCCTAGGCTGTCACCTGACTTTCACAGTGTTGCCATGGCACGAGAATGCCCCACCCCCAACAACTGAATAAATGTATAAAATCAAACATAAATAGAGGCATAGAAATTCACAGACACGATCAGAGACCAAATAATACCTTCTTGGTACTTGGACTTTCTCATTTTCCTTCATGTGATGCGGTCCAAGTTATGCTGTTTAAGTGAATTAAGTAGAGAGTTTTAAAGTCTTTTGGATGTTTTTGTCTGCCTTATGTAAATATTGGTAAAATATCTTTGTGTGCTTTAGCTTTCCAGGACTTAAATTGCCCATAAAATAACCATTTGGTCATTGTGTTAGCCAGAAGGAAAGCAAAGCAAAGCCCCGATGGTTACAGCTTCAGAGTAGCCTTCCTTTTCAGACATGTCCCCAAACATTAAAAGTGGAGAGTCAAAATTTCAAAAAAACAGAAGGAAAAAGAATTGGGAAACCCACATATAATTCTTAAATATCTACAGCTCCTGAATAATACAAATTTCAAAGCTGTGGAGCTACAAAATGAAATTGCAATGTCTCTTCAAAAATCCTCTGGAAACTTCATGATGTTTCTTTTTAAAATGTCCAAAAGATTTGTGATTAAAAGAGTCATGGTTCTGTGTAGACATCATCTCTGAAAAAAAAAAATCACAGGTGACTTTCAAATGACCCTCAGCTTTGCTTTTGCCTCTGAAAACAGAGATGTTTCCATTAAATCTGACCTGCCTCCCAGAAGAATGGATGGCCAGCCGTCTGTCAGGCCTCCTCCCACCCTCTGGGCCAATTCTGCCTTCTATCTTTGGCCATCATGGGGAGTTTTTTGTTCCAAACCAGGGACCAGGGAGGCAATGGATATGTTCTCATGAAGGTCAAGGTTAAAGATTAGACTCTGGGACACTGAAGGGATTGAGAAAGGTAGGCTCTGGATGGTCCAAACAGGTTCCGATCTTCTTTGTCAGCCTTGGTGGAAATATAAGAGAAAGAACAGGGAAGTAAGTTTGAGGTCAGCATGGGGAAAAGTGTCCTGTGGACTCAGACGGAGCAGTGATTAGCAGGGCCGACTCATTAGGCAGAATTCTCTTTCAACTGGACATGCACAGGAGCTGACTTTTTTTCCCCTTTTCCTTTTTTCTTTTTAGTATTAATTTTTTCCCCTTTAAGCCTAGCCAGAGACCTCTTGGAGGTCTAAACCCAAGCCAGCTCGATCTGTTTTAATTCAACCACTGTTGATTTATGGCTTAGCAAAAAAATGTCTGAGACATTTTTTTTAAAGCTACATTTAAAAAAAAAAAACAAAAAACAAAAAAAAACTCAACTTAACTCTCACATCTCAAACGCAGGTGAAGGGGCTCAGACAAAGCCACGTAGGTGCAGTGGAGAGCCTTGAAAGCTCCAGATCTCAATGAGGAATCCCATGAAGATTCCTAGACAAGTGAAGACAGATGTATGGGAGACCGTGGGTATCACACAGTAAATGCCTCTGTTTGGTTCCCCTAGAATCTAATACAGTCTAGAACAGAGTTTAGATTAAAATCAATGCAAGGCTGTAGTGAATGTCTGGGTGGGGAGGGGAGGGTTTGAACTTGGCAGGACACTGAAGTTCTCTCTTTTTAAACTTCGTCTTTCTCCTTCTTGCTATTTCCTTTCTTTAAAAGCAAAATTAAAGAACACACACACACACACACACACATACACACACACACACTCTCTCTCTCATTCCTCTTAATGATCAAATGTGGTGACTTTTCTTCTCTACCTAACTCTGGAATGTACATTGTTACACAACACACACAGGAGACTCATAAGCAATTACCAACCACAAATGGAAAACCAAGTCCAGGCCACTGGTGGCCTAGCTCTGGCTTCGAATGGGGCCAATGGGGCTCACAAGAGAAGATCCTTTACCTCATGTGTACAGCTTTGGGCTGTAAGACTTTTATTTGCCCTTAGCTGTGGGCTCAGAGTCTTTAATTTGGTTTCATTGTCTTTTTCCTGGGAGCACCTATCATTGCCTTAAGAATATGAGTTGAACTCATTGGCCCAATCATACATTTGCCTCATTTTTCACAGCTGTGATTTCCAGTCTACCTCTGTTCTCCAAAGAGCATGCACAGGAATAGAGAGATGTTTGTCTTTCTGATGCTGCAGAACACATACACAGGCTCCCTGATAGTTGCAATGTGTTGTCCTTACCGTGATACCTTTGAGAAACTGGGAGAGGGCTTTCTCTGTGCCAAAGTACCTCTGTACTACGTACTATGGTTCTCCACCAGCATCTCTCTTCATGGCAAATGGACTGGGTAAGCAGCAGGTCTTCGTGTGAGTGCATATACACATCCAAAACTTGAATTGTCTTCGTTCAGACGATAGTTCCTGATTTTGCTTCTAAAGCTGGAAATTCTTCTAATGTTGCCACCATTTTAAGTTTTTCAGTATCAAGGACACATGTCCATTCTTCCCTCCTGTGACTTCAGCTAACTGTTTAGAGACCAGGACATTGTGTGCACCATTCATTAGTTCTCCATGCCCCAGGCATCATCCTGTTGCACATTATATAATGGATTAATGGCCAAGAAATAAACCTGACCTTGGAAATTAATAAAATAGGGGATCAGAATTGTTTCCATGCTGTTTGAATGAGAATGGCCCCCACAGGCTCATATGTTTGAATAACTGGAATGTTGGGGAAGGATTAGGAGGTGTGGCCTTATTGAAGGAGGTGTGCCACTTGGAATGAGCTTTGACATTTCAAAAGCCCAGGCCAGACTCTTACGTTCTCTCTGCCTCATGCATTTCAGACCAAATGTGAACAGTAGTGGCACATGCCTTTAATCCCAGCACTTGGGAGGCAGAAGCAGATGGATCTCTGAATTCAAGGCCAGCCTGGTTTACAGAGTGAGTTCAGGACAGCCAAGGCTTCGCAAAGAAACCCTGTCCCAAAAAAACCACCACCTCTCTTCAAAATCAAGTAAACTCTCAACCGTTCCTGCTGCTTGCTCTGCCATCATGAACTCCAACCCCTGAAATGGTAAGCTCAATTTAATGCTTTTATAAGTTGCCTTGGTCACAGTGTTTGGTCATAATAATAAAAAAAGTAAGTATTATCCATGCTTCTGCCAGTTCTCGAGAACAGTCTTGACATTTGTTTAACATTCACACTATCCTATGTCTTCACATAAACAGCATTTCATAGGAGGCGTGTCTAAGGGCACTTACTATGTACATCTAGATTATATTGCTGTTGAAAGCGGATTGCCTGCACAGTCTGGTCCTTATCTGGGTTTATGATGGCTTCAGTGTAATTTCCGATTGTGTGAAGAGTTTACGGTGTGCTTCTACAGCTGTATCTGTGTAGTTGCTAAAGAGAAAGCAAGCTCCAGGACCAGCTACTTCAAGAACAGAAATATGGCTCTTTTTCCTGAAGTAAATATCCTGAAGTAGATGATGGTTTGGCTACTGGCTACCCTCTACATGGTCACTCTCCGTATTTTTGCTTCACTATCTCCTAGTGTTATCAGACCAGAAGTGGCATGTATCCTGTTGTGCTAGGAAGAGTTCTTGAAGCCCAAAAGACCACCAAGGAGCTGTCTCTGACATAATAGTATTAAGGTCTTTATTACAAGCTTGGGCTTGGGCTCTCCTACAACCCAACCCTGACACAGCAGGACAGAAAAGGAAGGTAGAGTAGCCTTGAACCCTCAGCAGGACAAGTTTTATAGGAAAATAGGAGCAAATGGAGGTGGGGATGGTGAGGGAGGGGGTGTCCAGTCTGGCAAGCATCTAATAGTATGACTATAAGCCAACGGGTAGGTGCTCTGAAGCAAGACTGTACACAATCACAAATGGTCTGAAAGTACATCTGAAACAATCAGACTAATCTTTGATTAACTGTTGCTAGGAAGTAGCTAGGGAGTAACTCTGGCCAAGAACAAGCCGTGAGGTCCTTTCTGGTACTTGGTTGCAGCTTGAGTTCTGCTGCAGGTCAAGTTCTCAGGCTTCCCCCCTTCCTTTTTTTTTTAAAGAGGGAGGCCGGTCCCAAGATGGAGTAGGTTTGGCCTGTCAATCCCTTCTTACTTCAGAAAAATGTTGACATCTGGGCATCTCTAACTTCAAAGGAGGCTGTGTGGTGGGCAGTTAGGGTCCTTAGTGACAAGAAAGAGGTTTGACTGGACTTTAGTGGACGTTCATTGTGTTCTTAACGGTCATCAGTAAGTACCTGTAAACTGTAAGAGAGCAATGTCTGAGTCCTCTTTGCTCCTATTCCAGGCCTAATCACCTGTCACAGACACAACAAACTCTTGCCTTCTCTGCCGGCCCCACCTCCTTTGGCATTTATGGTAGATATCACTAATCAAACATAGCACTTTTCCCTTCTGATCTTGGATATGACTTAGAGTCCTTCACAATAGTGGCCCTGGAAGCCATGAGCAGTAAGAGGGAACTGACACTGGATCTGAATCCAACTCTAGCCCTTCCTGACTGTTGATATGTAAACATTGACTAGAGAAGAAAGAACCATAATCATCTTCCTTCTGTGGCCAAGGAGACAGATGCACTATTTGTTGTTGCTGATTTTAAAATGTGCTTTCAAATACTTTGACATGCTTTCTTTGAAAAGGTGGAGTTCATTTCCTCTGCTTAAATGTTGGCCACAGATGACTCACTTCTAACAAGCATGATGTGACAGAAGTCATGCTATGCCTTCCTAATGCTGTGACCCTTTAATACAGTTCCTCATGTTGTGGTGACCCCAACCATAAAAGTATTTTGTTGCTACGCCACAACCTCAGTTTTGCTACTGTTATGAGTCATAATGTAAATATCTGATATGTGACTCAAAGGCTTTGTGACCCACAAGTTGAGAACCATTGTCTTAGCTCATCATGTCTTAGATCATCTCTCATTTCTGAGATTCTTACTCTGGGAAGGGTCAGCTGCCTGTCCTGAGGACACTAAAGTAGCCTTGTGACATCCAGGAACTGAGGTTCCTGTCAACAACCAACCATGTGATGGAGCTACTGTGGAATCAGATCCACCAGCCTGTCAAGCCTTCAGAGGACTCAGCCCCAGATAGCACCTGACTGTGACTTTATAAAAGACCCCAAGTCAGAATGGCTTACTGAGCGGCCCCCTCCTTCAAATCTCCATTTATAGAAACAGAAGAGAATAGCAAATGGTTATTACTACTTTAAAACACAAAGTCTTGGGGACATGCTATGTAGCAAGTAGTATAGACATACAAACACAATATGTGCTTTGTTAGATTCAGAGCCGGAAGCTTGGACAGTCTCAAGAGTCTGGGAGGAGGATTGGGATGATGATGCCACGCTTCTGCTTGGCTGCTGGGCTTCTGTAGTGATAACTGTGTCTGACTGGGACTATGCTGGCAATGAGCACATCTTTATTAGATTACAAAACATAGATTTGATATCTAAGGAAAAACCAACCCATACACAAGAGGAAGAAGCACCCATCGCGTGCTTTCCACCACCAGCTAGATCACAGGAACTGCACAGACTCAAAATTTCTCTTTTTGGCTCTAACACATCTACCATACTGTACTCTTACCCACAGTCCCACGTGGTAGGTCTTGTGGTAGCTTCCTAAAACTGCTCCTGAAATAGCCGCTCCTCAGAAGTACTGTCTGGAGATCCTAGTCACCCACCTCTTACGGTACATGTTTCTGTTTTCCATTCTAATCATTCCGTAGACTTGGGTGAATGGGGATAAACCCACTATTCCACCAGCCTCTCTTCTACAGGGGTTCATGACCTGGAGCTGTGCTATATATGAACACACATTTGTTAGTGCTCCTTAGGAGGCAAATAACTGATCTATTAACTTAAGTTATCAATAACTCCCTGTGTGTGGGTAGGTGTGCATGTGCTGTGGAGGCCAGAGCTACATCTGATAGCGTCCTTGATCACTTTTCACTTTAATTAATTAATTAATTAGCTAATTTTTCAGACAAGGTCACACTATGTAGTCCCTGGCTGGTCTGGAATTTACTCTGTAGACTACTAGGCTGGCTTTAAAATTGTGGTAATCCTCCTACCTCTGCCTCCTGGGTACTGGGATTAAAGGCACACACCCTGATGCCTCGAATCCATCTTTTTGTTTGTTTGGTTGGTTTTAGTGATTTGTTATTTTGAATTATGAGTACGTGTGTCTGCATTCGGATACGTGCACATGAGAACAGGTGTCCGAGACCAGAGACAGCTGACCCTCTGGAGCTGGAATTGACGGGTGGTTGCAGGCGCTCTGATGTGGGTGCTAGGAATTTAGCTCAGGTGCCCTGGAAGAGCAGCTGGCACTCTCTAGTCCCCATCCTCCTGAAGTTTTGAGATAGAGCCTCTCATTGAACCTGGAGCTTGTTGGTTTAGCTAGGCCTGCTGGACTCCAGAGCTCCTCTTGGCTCCACACACACCCCAACCCCGGGGCTACAGGTGTGGATTGCTGTACCCAGCTTCTCACTTGGGTGCTGAGGAGCCAAGCTCAACTTCTCTTGATTGCACAGCGGGTGTTTTAGTGACTGAGCCAGTTCCCTACTCCCATTTGAATTTGAATTTTTGTAATTACGTTTTTAAAATCTTTGGCCATTCCATACATTTTCTACAGTAAAATTTTAAGTCGTTTTGACTTTTCTCACATCCCCTCTTCCCACTGAGCCCTTCTTTCCAGCAAGTCTCCTTCCTACTTTTGTGTCTTATGTTTCCCACTGAATTTAATCAGGGCTGTTTATCTGAGCATGGGTCAGAGGTTATTTACTGGAACATGGACAACTTGTCAGTGGCTGCAGCATGGAAGAAACAGATACCCTTCCCCAAGATACCATTAACTATCAACAGTCCCCCCAGGGAGGGGTAGGGCTTCATGAGCCCTTCCTCTTCCCATGATGAAATGTTCATGAGCCCAAGCTCGTGCAGGTCTTGTGCGCACAAGTGCAAAAGCCGTGTTATGCCCAGAAGGCGTCTCTTCACACATGTATCTTTTTTTCCTAGTTCTTTTGTTCTTTCTGGTTTTTCTTCCTTGATGTTCCTCGGCCCTTACAAAGTGTAATATACATGGTCCATTTAGGACCAAATACTCCACTGTCCCTTATCCTGAGCCCTTTGACTACTTGTGAGTCTCTGCATTAACAGCTGGCTACCTGCTGCATGCAACACGAAGCTTCTCTGGTGGTGGCTGAGAGCATCGGGTGTGTACGGATGCAAACATGTGTAACGAGATGACATTTCACCCATGCGACCATTTTGCAAAGTGTTAGTAATAGATTCCCTTCTCATGCCTCTCATCTCTCAGCCACCAGCTTTTGATCAGATTTGCAGTTCCAGGCAAGCAGACTGTGGGGCAGTCCTGAAATCCAATCAAAACACAGCTGGTTTCCCTCACAACCTTTAGCTACTATTCCACCAATGGGCAAATCTTGCTGGGCCAAGAACTATTGTAGTTTCAGGGTGTGCAGCTGTGTAAGACTGTTAACTTTGCTCACTCAGCAGCCTACGTAACGTCTTCTGGCACCATGAAAGTTAGCCAGCAGGATGCTCCTAGCTTGATTCCAGCTAGATTTCTCCTTGTCCTGTGACCAAAGTATATTCCTCATCAACAATCGGGTTTCATTATTGAGTGTCGGGGGGGGGGCTACCAAGAGCAATGACAATAGCTTGTATCGTTTAAAGGAGCTCTAGGACTCCTGTGACCAACAATTTATAAAGCTGTATGCTGCACCAGGCACTGGGATTTTTGTTTAATTACCTGCATTTAGGTAGGCACTATATGCCTCCCCTATACCCATGGAAAGTACTACTGTTCAAACTAAGCAAAGGTAGGTAATTTGTTTTTTGACTTGTCAAGGAATTCTTAATATATGAGCCAAGCTTCACTGAGGGCTGGAAACCTTCCTAGCTGGGAGAAAGGCTGTCCATTCCTTCAGTGACTCAATCAGTGACAAGTTACCCTTGCTCCTGTAAACAACCTCCCACCCACGTTCATGCAAAGAACGCTAATTAATCTCAGCAGGGTTACACACAAAAGAGTGTCATGAGCAAGAGGGAGACTTCTAAGAGAACTAGCCCAGTTTGGCAAGAAGGGCATTAAAGGACTGTCTTAAAGGCCCTCACATTTGAATACTCCCACAAGGCAGTCAAGTATCAGTATGAAGGGATGCAGATAGGGATGAGAATCACGGCAGAACAGTTGCCTAGTATATACAAGGCCCTGGTTTTGATCCCACACTATACAGAGAAAAGAGGAAGGAAAGAAGGAGGAAGGAAAGGGACACAGGAGAGAAGACAGCAGAGAAGGAAGGAAAAAAAGAACAAACAAAACCAATGTGAGTCTCAGAAGAAACAGCTGCTATTCAAGTCTTAGCAGCGTAGGCCTGATGCTGTACATTTAATGACATCCCAACTAGTGGTGATGCTGCCCATGCACCCACAGCTTGAAGACCACTGACTTTAAAACCCTTGTGTGATATGCTATTTCCAAGTGGTTAGGTGGGGAAACCAGGGCTTAGAGAGTCCACAGGGGTGCCAACCATTTGAATGCAAGATGGTGTGAACTGAAGTCTCCACGGGGACCGTAGTGCTTTCCTCTGAGGGGTCCCCCCTTATTCAACACCCGTATTTTGAGTTTACCAGAGACAAGATCCATGCATCTAAGAGCAAATCAAAGTTCCCCCAGAGACCCCCAAGCAAGTGCAGTTTCTGTATGTGAGTCAGGGGCTGAATTGCAGAGCAGATGTAACAGGCAGGGTGACAATGGGCTGAGGCTCAAGTCCTGCGAACCACTTTTGCAGGGGTCTGGGGGTGTAGAGGGCTTGCAGCTGGCACATGCCACCCCCACAGGCACTAACTTCTCCTTCCCTTCCCTCCTATAGTTTGTTTGGCATTCTCCCTTAATCCTTAGTCTCTTTTAGGTGGAGAGAGAGAGAGAGAGAGAGAGAGAGGTGGAAATGAGCTTTCTGTAGTGTTGGCTTTCCTTTTAAATTCATGGTGACTCGGTGTCCCCAGGAGTGGTTGTTTTCCTCTCCTTTCCCCCCATCGTGTGAATTCTCAAGTAAGTAGCAAATGATTTCGAATGCATGCCAATTGCTGTGGACAGCTGCCAGGGGAGAAGTGAAAATAAACGGGTGACAGGAAGTGTCACAGTTCATAGAAAGGGCAGCAGGGATCCAGCAGAGCGAGCCTGTGACACCTCTGGATCCACAGGCTGAAGGATGTACCCGCCAGACCGGGCAGCCACAAATCTGATAATTCATTAAGTAAGGGGAAATGCCCCCAGAAACAGCTCCCTCTCCTCCTAGCATCCTTTGTCTCTTAATTCCCAAACTCCGAGTTCATTCCTATGTCAAGCAGGCCTGGCTGAGCCTCTCCAAACAGCCTCTTCATTCCTGATGATCACCCGAGGCCGATGCGCTTTAACTCGTAAGTGATTTAACAGCCCAAGGTTTCCAGGCTTTATGATACATGATCGGTGAGAACTCAAAAATAGCCCCAACACCAGCATGAAGAATGGTGAAAACCGGAGAGACCAGTGTGGAACTCAGCCCAGGGAAGGAGATTACAAGGCTGCAAGGGAAGCTTCAGGGATAAAAATGATATTAAAAGTTAATCATAAGATAAAATAAGATGTCAGAGCTGGGGTCAAACATATGAGTCAGCCCAGTAAATGTAAATGGTCTTAATTTACATGCATTTCTTAAAAAAAAAAAAATCCAGAAAAAGATTTCCAGTCTGGCTGAGAGCAAAATCCAACTGTCTACTCAAGAGGCTACTCTGAAGGCAGAGCTTCTGAAAGGGTAAAAATAGATAAATGCAAATTAAAGTCCAAGAGCACAGCTTTCAATCTTGATTTCTGACAAGACAGGGTTGTGACCATGCAAGTGTGGGTGAACATACCTGTGTGCCCATACATGCAGAGGCCAGAAAGACATGTGCACATGTGTGCAAAGGCCAGAGAGACACCTGTGCACATGCATGTGTGCAAAGACACCTGTGTACACGCATGCAGAGGCTGGAGAGTATCTTTCTGCACTGAGAGAGGGTCTATCACTGAACCCAGAGCTAACTGTTTGCCAGCTACATGGGCCTGCCAGTGAGCTCTCAGGATCTACTTATGTTAGTGCCCCAATGCTAGGTTACAGGCATACAAGCCACACCTGGCTTTGTGGATGCTGGGGATTTGAACTCAGATTCTCATGTTTATAGAGCAACCTGTGTTACCTACTGAAGCATCTTCCCAGCCATGAAAAAAATTATTTTAATGTTTAAGCAGCTTCTAGATATACAAGTTGGAAATACAAAGGTTTTGGGGGTGATAATAGAAACACAAATAATTAAATCTATATATTCAGCTAAAGTAGTTAATAGAGGGCAGTGACTAACTTTAAAAGATAGCAGTATCACTAAATATAAAATTAATCGAATTGAACATCTCATTCAAGATACAAGAACAGCAGAATAATGCAAAATAGTCTAGAAGGAAGAGATTAATGAAGATGAAAATAGAAATGAATGAATTAAGAAATAAAATGAATGAATAAATCCAAGGCCGAAGTAATGAATAAAATATTCAAACCACTGCTCAAATAGCCACAAGAAGGAGGTGAGAACACACAAGCTCCTAAAGTTAGAAATACTGGCCGCTTGGTATGCAGCAGGAACTATCAAAGCAGAGGAAATGTGAAGAGCAAACACAAGAAACTGTTTTTCTCAGTGCTACACAAAATATTTGAAAATTCAGATGAAAAGGATAATTTTCTAGAATAATACAGCCTACCTAAAATGACAGAGCCATTAGTGGGAGAAAATTGAGTTCCCCACAAGAAAGCGCCTCGGCTCAATTAGTTTTACAGGGAAAGTCTACCAAGCCTTTGGGGAGTAAGTAATACAGTGCTGCTTTAAGAGCTATTTGAGCACAAATGATGTTACCAATTGGACAAAGAAAATGTACACACATGGTTTAATATACAGGTACCAACTGGTATTATTACAGAACAAAGCAGCCAAATTCATTCGTCACCTTTGAATTATGCCAGGGATTTATTTGTTTGTTTGTTTGTTTATTTATATATCTGTTTATTTTTTGTGGTGTTGAAGACCAAGTTGAGGACCCACATGTGGGGCAACTGGTCTATCACTGAGCTAAGCCCCAGTCCTGGCTCTTTATTTTGGAAGTTAGCCATAAAGGAAAAGAAGAAGAAGAAGAAGAAGGAGGAGGAGGAGGAGGAGGAGGAGGAGGAGGAGGAGGAGGAGGAGGAGAAGAAGAAGAAAAACCTTACTCGTTCATCTTGTTTTTCCTGTGTGAACTGTATCTTGTGATGAAGGCAAATTTTTCTTTACAGGAAATCCCAGATAATAAATGGAAAGAACTGATAAATTTAGATCATCGGTCTGTGTAGCTCCTGACAAACCACAAGGATCTGAGCTATGTTCCTCAAAGGCTCTTCCCTTCTCAGAAGGAGAAGTCAAGAGGCAGACACATCTCCCAAATGGAACTTCATCATACTATTCATAATGAAGCTTGAGTCCCAAATCAAATCAGTGTTGGACTATGTCTGAGAGACTACAAATTTACAAGAAGCATGCAGGCCAGCAGAGCACACAGGGAAAACCGTAGGGATGTCCTCAGCAAGACTTAGAGAGGAAGCATCTATAGGACAAAGGATTCTGTGTCCTAATCAAACACACTGCCTGGAGAAAGAAGAGACAGAGGGGAGACCTATGGATGAAAAGAAGTTTAAGAAATATTAGGCAGTCCAACGTGTGGGTGTGATATGGATCCTGACTCAAACAAATGAACGTCTCTGTGACAGCGAGGGAAACATAGATACTGGCAACATGATATTAACATATTATAAACTTTTCCAGGCGTGGTGTTGGTATTATAACTTTTAAAGGGACGAGGCACAAATTTTGGAGGTATATACCAAACATAGAGAAATGAAATCATGCAGGGGCTGGAATTTGCTCCAAAAGTTTGAAGGCGGAAGTAAAGGAGCTGCAGCTGCGGCTGTTACTGAGAAGGACTACCCAAAGGTTAGTCATGAGGAATCGCAGGACACCAGGATCCCCCCACTCTGACCTTTTTCAGCCGTCTATATGTCTGAATGCTTGCAAAGTAAAAAGTGCTTTTGTTTTATTTAAACTTAGCTACCATTGGGCCAGCACATGCTAGCCCAATGACCTAAAGTTTGAGCTCTATAGCTGATGTAAGGTGAAAGGAGAGAACGGGTTCCACAGATTTGTCCTTTGACCTCCATGTGTATGCTGTGGCATATATTCCCTCCACCCCCACCCCCCAGGACCATCTCCAAGGCTGTGTTGGTTTGAAGTGACTCTCCTATAGTCTCGGGCATCTGGATGCTTGGTCTCCAGTTGGTGGACCTGTTTGGGGAGGATTGGGAGGGTGTGGCCTTATTGGAGGAAGTATGTCATTGAGGGTGGTTTTTAAGAACTTAAAGACTTGGGTTGTTTTGAGCTTGTCTGGTCTGCATTCCTGTTTGTGGTGGGAGATGTAAACTTTGAGCTCTTAGCTTCCAGCTCCAGCCCCCCACCTCTGCTGTCTGCTATCCCTACCATTATGGATCCTAATCTTCTGGAACCATAAGTCCCCCAAGATTTTTTCATCTATAAGTTGTCCTTAGTCATGGTGTTTTATCACAGCAATAGAAAAGTAATCAATGCATACATATTTATACAATAATAAATCAGTTTGACTTAGTTACCACCATAGGTGACTGACTGTTCTTGTTCCTTTGGACTTGTCTTTCCCAGGTTTTTCACACTGATAACTTACTTTAAATCAGGAGAAAAAAAAAATACTTCCTGTAAATCATTGCCTAATTTCTCAGTAGCTCACTGTAGAAAATGTAGCTCTCCTAATAGTTCCCAAGTGCTCAGTTTGTAGAGGTGTTCTAGGTGTTTGTAAATTAGCCTATTTCTTCCTTAGTATACCCTCACCTTTTTCCTTAAAGAAAAGAAAGGAATGGCAGGGTAGATAGTCACAGTTTCTGGGATTCAAACTATGTTTTTGCTTTGATTTTTCTCCTCCGTGCTTGCTGAGAATTTGGATCCTGTGAGCAGCAGGGTCTTATTACTAATGGAAGAATGCCAAAGTCGATGGTCAAATATGTTTTTTCCTATTATAAACTAATGCATACTTAATATGGTAAATAAAATAAAAATCCAGGCTGGGTGGTCATCCTAGCACTTGGGAGGCAGAGGCAGGCAAATCTTGCCGTCATTTTCTTTAAGGGACAAGGACACAGAAGCCCAGAGAATATAAGTGACAGCTGGGGCAGGGGATAAAGGCACATTTGTTTTAACATGTATTTATTTGTAGGGCACAGCTGCAGGAGGGGACATGTAAGCACCTGGCTGTATGTAGAAGTCAGAGGACACTTTCCAGGAATCAATTCTCTCCTTCCACTATGTGGGTTCAGGGGATCAAACTCCGGCTATCAAGCTAGGTGACAAGCACCATGGGCCACTTTGTCAGTCCGGAGGGGCAGAATATGACCTCAGCCGGTCAGCTCTAGATAAGAATACCTGCCCTGCAAGCCTAGTGATCTGAATATGGCCGCCAGAACCAATGTAAAGGTGGAGGGAGAGAACCAGCTCCACACGATTGTCCTGTGACCTCCACACATGCGTGCCACACACCACATACACAATAATAAATAAATAAAAACCAAACAAACCACAATGTTATCCTGACTTCAGCAATCCTTCACTGGAATGTCATTCCCTTTCCTCCTTCTCAGATAGAAGCTGCTTGTGTGTGTGCTGAGGGCATCAGCGAGACACCGAGAGACTGGTGTTTAGCACAGCTGTTTGTTGTGTGACCTTGGGTATCGTTTCTATCACCTGTAAAACTGGACAGTGAAGCGGGTGGATTATTTGGTGATGCAGTTGGGTTCTTTGATGCTGACTCTTCAAAGGCTATGAAGCCTTGGTGAAGCCATGTAACCTCACGGAGTTTGGGTCTTTGTTTCTGAAAGGGGAATTACTATTCTGGCTCCATAGGTGGTTGAGACGAAGAAAGGGCACTTGTGATAGATGTGGGACACAGTAATAATGACGAATGGTGTCTGTCACCATCTTCTTCTTAGAAGGGTCCTGGTCTGGAGGAGCTAGGAAAAGGAGTACACCTACCCAGAGAGACCATAGAGGACCTTTTAAGGACATGCCGTCGACTAGATCGTCATCAACAGGCATGAGAACGAATCTTGGGCCAGCCCAGGCTCCAGCAATTGCACAACCTCAGTAATGAAACCCTCACTATTCGGTATGATTTATAATCATCCTCTCAGTCAGCCTTGGCTCCATCAGGCAGGGTACACATTAACAGTTCCTGGGATTCAAACCATTGCTTTCTCTTTTTCTTCCTCCTTCTGCTCTTCCCTAGGCCTTATATCCTGTGTGCAGCAGGGTCTTATTACTAACAAAAAAGATGCCAAAGTCAATGGTCAAATAGATTTTTTTCCAATTATAGACTAATACATACTCAATATGGCAAATAAAAGAAAAATCCAGGCTGCTCACACTTTTAATCCCAGCACTTGGGAGGCAGAGGCAGGTGAATCTGAGTTCAAAATCAGCCTGGTCTACAGAGCAAGTTTCTGGATGGCCAGGGCTACACAGAGAAACCTTGTCTTGAAAAATGAAAGAAAGAAAGGAAGGAAGGACAGAAGGAAGAAAGGGAGGAAGGAAGGAAAGGAGAAAAAGAATCCAGAAAATTAGATAGCAAACACAATTCACTTAAAAACAACTACCCCAAACTCAAGACAACCAAATTTGCCACATTCTTCTAGTTTTTTTTTTTCCTTTTGTAGGTTTTTCTTATATAACTGATGTCTGCAAATAGGAGATGATTTCTTAGAATCATCGAAGCAATAAAATAAAATGACTTTGGATTTTAAGATCTCAATATAAAGAGTCGGTGTTCTTTGAAGTTGGTTTAGCTCAGTGGACCTTGACTGTGTTCGACCTTGCCCCCTCCAGCGGACATTTGGCAATATCTAAAGACATTTTTGGTTGTCATAACTTGGAAGAGGGAGATTGTTGTTTGCATTTAGTTTAGAGAGGCCTGGCATGCTTCTGGGCATCTTGCCATACACAGGACAGTGCCCACAACAAAGAATTATCTGGCCCTCACGTCAATTGTGCTGAGATTTGGAAGCCTGTGTTTATCTGATACCCTTAGGTATAGTGGCTTTGTCAGTGTTGAATACAGGCAAGCTGCAGCCTATGCATCTCTGTAAGTAGAGGCTTCAGCCTGATTATGTTGTGAGAGAGCCTGAAGTTTTGGCCTCACTTCTTATGAAGCCAGAATCCCATTTCTGTATCTGGTAGGTGTTTGGTGTGGCATAGCACAAATGCTTTCCTGGTGAGACAGTGTCCCACTGCTTTGTCAGAAATTGGGTGTAAGCCCAGAGGCCTGCGAGGAAAGCCACAGTGCCACTCCCACAGACCACGAGAAGAGTCTGGGGTGATAAACCAGAGGGCAGAGACAGAATGGAAATTAAGACCAGGGCAGAAACACATAAGCATACTCATGCAGCTGGTATGGTGCGATCCCAACCAAGAGAGGCTTTGGCACTGGGGCTGCTCAGAGGCTCAGTTCCTACTGTCTTTCACCTCCTTCCATCCTGAGGGAGCTGCTTCAGGAACAGATCCACTAGTGAGACTGGAATGGGGCAGTAAATAGAGACTTCACCCCATGAGTTCATCTGCCAGAACTGCCGTAGAGGAAGCATGACAAGCTGAGAGGCTTACCCAACAGACATCTTTTCTCACTTTCTGGAGGCTGGAAGTCTGAGATCAAGGTCTGGGCAGGGCCATGTTCCCTTGGAAAGCACTGAGGAAAAAGCCTCACTCCTGGCTTCTGGTAGATTCTTGGCTTGTGTCAGGGTTTCTCCAATCTTCACATGGTGTTCTCCCTCTGTGCATGTCTGTCTCCAAATTTCCCCTTTTTATAAGAACACCAGTCATGTTGGGTTAAGGGCCCTCCCTACTTCAATATGACCTCATCTTTAATTACTTACATCTGCGACAATCCTTTTCCCAAATAAGGTCATATTCTGCGGTGTGGGGCTTAGGACTTCAGCATATAAATTCTAAAGGCTCAGAACTCAGTCTATATCAGACTCAGTGCTCAGAGAGGGGTTTCAAAGTTGCTAGACAAGAGAGAAGGTCTGACTCAGGCTGGATGCTAAAGGATGCTCACCAGTGGTAGGCACATCCCTGTGCAGAATTCTGCTTTCTGGAGAGAATCACAAACCTTTCTGAACCTAGGAATAGGGATGAGGGAACCTAGAATGGCCAAGGGGGATTTAGATAGAGGACTCTCGGCCATCTATAGAGGTGGAAGTTTTAACTTACTGTCAAGAATCTAAGTGACCTAAACCAAAGTGGAGAGGGGGATAAAAGGAGGAAGGAAGATTAAATACAGAGGTAAAAACAACAATGAGAGTTGTGCCTCATCACACTCGGGGATGGAAATCTTGCAGGGTGAAAATCCACTATTAAAAATTATTTGATTTGGAACCCCAGTCTGATGCCATGAGGCCTCGGGCAAACCATATCCAAAACAATCCCCAGTCCAGAATCACACAGCCAGACAGGGAACAAGCCTGAGAAAACCCCAAGTCCAGCACCATGGAGTCCAGTTCCAAGAAGACTCCGAGGCCAGTGCCATGCAGGACCAGGCGGGCAGAGAACCCCTAAGATCACTCCCACCCAGGGCTGTGTGGCCTGAGTTGGCAGATCATATCCAAGACAACCCTCAGCTGAGTGCCTCACAGGCCCAGGAGGGCAGACTATACTCAAAATGACCCCAGCTTTGTGCCACATGCCACGAGTGGAGCTCTTCTGAGACCACTCCTGAGATGACTCCAGACACTCATAGGCCCTGGGCTGCTAAGATGAGCCAGTAAGTGGTGGAGAATGGAAGAGAAAGAGAAACAGGGATGTGGGCATGAAACCCGGAGAGTCAGCCCTGCCCCTTACCAGCTGCAGTACTCAGAAGAGCGGCCTCCACATCTCACACAGGAAGCCCCGTAGAACTGTCCTTGGTTTTGGGAGTTGCAGATGAGCCAACCCTGAGGATGTGAACATGGGAGAGCTGGTCCTGCCACTTGTCTGCCATGCAGTGGCATAGGTGAGGGAGAGATGTCACCCCCGTCCAGTCCCTCACCACCTACGGCAGGTGGGAGGGCTGGCCCCAAGGCAATAAGAGCCAGAGAGCTGTCCCTGTCCCTCAGTGGCTGCAACACTCCAGACAGAGGGTCCTGCACCTTGCCTGGGCAGCACAGTATAGCTGACTCTGGTTTGGAGGGTCGGGGTGAGGTGGGGTGGGGTATTTTGGGGCGAGCCAGCCCTGATGGCATGAGAGCAGAGAGCTGCCCCAGTCCCTTGCTGGCTGCTGTATTGGGTGAGGTAGCTAGGGCAGTGCTGGAGAGCTCCTCCTGTTGATGTGGGTGCAGGAGAGCTGGCAGACTGACCAGCTCAGCTACCACCCAGGTCCAGAACCAGGGCTTTACAACATCTACCCTATCTATGATCTGCTGGGGTATATGAAGGGGAGGGTCTTACATACAGCCCCAAAGCTGCAGGATCTCCATAACACAGGGCCACAACAGAGAAGTCCCAAAGAGGAGCCTTATTGATGGTGCAGCAGAAGCTAGAGGCCTCAAACCAGATCAATGACTCATTTGCAAGTAAAGATGTGTGGACAGTGGGCATACTGTGTGACACATTGTGACACACTATGGCTTTCATGATGAGATTTTATTTTCTTTTAGGGGGAGGTTGCAAGTGTAGAGGGTGGGTATGAAGGGACAGTGAGGTGAGTGGAATTGGGGTGCATGATGTGAAATTCACAAAAAATCAATAAAAAGTTAAAGAAAAAATTATTTGATTTAAAATTTTCTATGTGGTGTGTGTGTGTGTGTGTGTGTGTGTGTATGAGTGTACACCATGTGTGTTCAGGTGCCTGTGTATGGGAGCAGGAGTTGCAGGTCATTGTGACCTTCCTGACATGGGTGTTGGGAACTGAACTGGGTCCTCTAGAAGATCAGCCAGTGCTTGTCACCTCTGAGCCATTTTTCCCACCCCCATGGGAACGCATCTTTATATACATGCTGGTTAAATAGAGTGGGGTTTCCAAAAGTGGACCCTGTACAGTAGCAGTTCTGTGAGCTTTCAGTGGAGAATCCCATGACAGGATAAACTGGAAGCCATATTAAGCTTGATTTATATTCAAGAGCATTATTTTAAAACTTTTAAGATGTATTCTCCAAAAAGAGCAAAGAGTAACACATATTCATCCATTTGACTGGACAGAAATTCTGTCTTTCCTTAGAAACATGTTGTGGGGTATATTTTAAGAAATATTTGGAGCTGGGGAGATGGGTCAGTAGTTCAGAACACTTGTTCTTGGAAAATATGCAGATCCAATTCCCAGCACCCACATGGTAGGCTGCAACCATCTATAACTCCAGTTCTAAGGGATGTGAGACTCCTGCAGGCACCAGGCACATACATGATGTGCATACTTATTTGCAGGCAAAATACTCATACGAACAAAACAAGTAAGTATAAAAATAGTTAGAAGGAGAGAAAAATCAAAATAGGGAACAAGTGAACCTATTGTAAGCCAAACTAAGGGGGTGGTGGGAATAACAACTGAGAGTCCTGAGAAACTGCCCTCACAGGACCATGTTTCCAGCCCCATTCTATCTTCCTACCTACCTACCTTCGTCTTCCTTTGCTCCTGCTTTTTGAGACAAGTCTCATTATGCATCTCAAACTGTCTTCAAATTGCTATGTAACTCAGTATGGCCTTGCTCATAGGCCTCTTACTGAAGCCTCCAGCGTGCTGGGATTACAAGTATGCAACCTGACACCTTGTGTCCTGTTGTGAAACATTTCTGGGGGGTGACTAATCAAGACTAATAATCCAAATCCTCAACACTGATCTCAAAACCACCATCAAAACTATCCCACACACCGGTCTTAGGGCAGAGCACCTTCTCCCAAGCCCAGCCATCTCTAACAGGTCAAATGCAAGGTGTCTGTGCGTCTCCAACAATCCACTTACATCACGGGAGGGAAAGTGACCATCAGGTTATCCATCAAAGATCAAAGTCTATTGGATGCCTGAAATGAGGCCTGAGAACAGACCTAAGGCCTGAGATCGTTCTCTTTCCATCTGTAATCTAAAATGAGACACACGTTTGGATTCCAACCACCAAAGAGAAAACAAAACCTGGAGAAGATATTTTCCATGAGAGATGGTCCTAAGGATGAAGGAATTAGGGAAGTGATTGACACAGAGAAATAAGAAAAGCCACCACTGGGTACATTTTGCTCAGGCTCTTGTGAGGTTGGAACTTGCTATATAGACCAGGCTGCTCTTGAATTCACAGAGTTACACTTGCCTCTGCCCACTGCCTGCTAGGATTAAAGGCATGTGCCACTATGCCTGGCTGCACCAAGTCCTCTGTTCAGTAACCATCACCTGACGTTTTTATACATTATGATAGAAAGAATGCCAGCTTTGGAACCTACTCTACTTGATTTTAAACAGAAAGTGTGTAGATATCTCTCTCTCTCTCTCTCTCTCTCTCTCTCTCTCTCTCTCTCTCTCTCTCTCT
>JADRCH010000142.1:5522394-5550120 GCA_019843965.1 Rhynchomys soricoides | reverse complement strand
TCTCTCTCTCTCTCTCTCTCTCTCTCTCTCTCTCTCTCTCTCTCTCTTTTAATAGACAGGATCTCATGTACTCCAAGCTTGGCCTAATTAGTTATGTGGACAAGACAGAACTTGAACTCCTGATTCTCAGGCTTTCACTTCCTACATTCTGGGATTATAGGCAAGCACTGCCACACTGGGCAAGCCTTAAATTTCAATTCAGTTTTGTAGCTGACAGATCTTGGGCAAGTTGTTTATTTGAATTCCATTTTTTCAGGAAGAGAATAACACCCCGCACTGGCCTTGCTGTGCCTTTTCCCGTCTTCCCCCCTCCCAAGGAAGCATAAAAGGGTCATAGGGATGTCTTTGAGAGCTTCCCATCAGTGCCAGAGCTCTGAGGTTCCAGGTAGAATTCCTGGAGTCTAGAAACACCCTGTAGCTGTGAAATCGCAAGGCGCCTGGGGCAGATGTGCCCTGCATTTGACCTGCAGCTGGCGCTAGTGCCTGCCCAGTGTCCCCTGATTCTGTGCCCCTCACACCTTTACACCTGGCTCCCATGACTCTGCATCTGGCTCCCAATAAAGTCCAAATCCCCAAAGTGACACGTAGAGTCTGCGATGCAGCGGGCTGGCTGCCGGATTGGCATTCCTTTGAGAGGAAGCACCGCCGCCTGCCCTGCATCTACCCTGTGGCCTTGCGTCTGATCTGGAAACATGGCCTCCACCTGCGGAAACGTTGGCAGTCTGAGATGGAAAGGAGCTGGAGAATGTTTCCGTGGGCGCGGTAGCGGGTCTCTTGTCTGGCTTCTCCTTGATGTGCCAACAGTGAGGTGGTGCAGCAGGTGTTTCCGGGGATGACTTTGCTCACGGAATCTTTCCAGCTCCCTCTGACTCTCTCTAGTGTTGGTCCAGAGAGACGGAATGCCTGCAGAGAGGGGAGGAGAGTAAAGCCCCTGGGCCCCACACTCTGCCATTCTCCAACTGAAGTCCAAAATGGTAGCCGCACCCTACGATAGAGCTAAGGTGTGGCCCATGTTGCACTTAAAGCCACACACCCACTGCACACAGATGTTTCTGGCTGGCTGGGCCAGGTGAAGATCACCTATAATCCCATCACGATGGAGATGGAAACAGAAGAATAAGGAGTTCAAGGCCAACCTTAGCTGTATAGTGAATTCCAGGCAAGCCTAGACTACAGAGAGAGGTTCTCTCAAGCAACATTTCTATCAGTGACAGACTACATATATGCAGGTGGTCCCATAAGATTCCTGTGGAGCTGAACATTTCCTAGGGCCTAGTGCTGCTGTGACATTGTAGCATAAAACAACAAGCCTGCCAATTGTAGAAAGCCCAATACATACTTACATAGTATATAAGGCTTAACAATAAACAGCTCTGTTCTCGCCTCTATCTTTATAACACTTATTTTAGAGTTTACTCCTTTAGTTTATTAAAAATGTTTACTGGTGCTAGCATTATGGCTCAGTGGGTAATGTTACTTGCTACCAAGACTGTTGACATGAGTTTGATCCCCAGAACTCACATGTAGATGGGAGAATCAACTCCAGTGAGTTGTCCTCTGACCTTACACATGTACCATCATGTGGGTTCGTGATTGGCTCAGAGTTTCACTCTGACCACTGCAACGTAGAAAGTCTAAAGGCAGGTCCAGTACATCCAGTGGAATTTTATCACAGGAGTTGATGTACACTGTCAGCATTGACTACTCCGTTCAGAAAAGACCATAAGATAGCTATAATTTCTCAAACATTGATTACTAGTTGAGGTGCTAAACAAGTACACATCAAGGGTTAAACAAAATATACTGAAATTATCATTACCTATTTCTTTTTTCGTTTTTCTTCATGGAGTGACCAGAAGATTTGAAATTACATACGTGTCTCACATTGTATCTCTCTGGGTAGCTCTGTCCCATAAACGTGGGCTTTTCCACCTGTGTCCCAGTTCCCAAATAATGACTTGGAGGCTTATTATTCATTAATAGATGTTAAGGCTTTAAGCTAGGCTTGTTCCCCAACGAACTTGTAATTCAACCAAACTGTTTATACTATTCTATGCCTGCCACCCAGCTGGTTACCTCTCCTCAGTTTTATATGTTCGACTTCCCCTGACTCTGGGTGGTGAATCTCCTGTACCTATTTCCCAGAATTCTCTCTCTCTCTCTCCCACCCTGAATGTCCCACCTTCTAATCCTGCCTCAACTTATTGACATCAGCTTTTTATTGACAGTACTTCCACACAGCACACAAGAGATTGACCCTACACTGCCCTAGATAGTAGCAGGATAAGATGCCATAGACTGGGTTTGGCATCACTAGAATCTGATGCATCTGCTGAGAAAATAGATACCAGCAGAGATTGAGAGGCCACTACACCCAAGGCACCTGACTGAACATCTTCCCCTGTTCTCATAAAAGTGGCCTGCAGAGGCATATTCCTCCAGCCCTTTTTCACACACTCCTTCTGGGATAGGAGTGGAGCCACAACAAACAGGACTTAAGGAGGGGACAAAATCCTAGCTCTTCCAGTCAGGGCTTAGTAAGACCCAGCACCTTTGTGAAGCTACTTTCATGGAGAAGCCATACAGTAGAGGTCAGCCACCAGGCTGCCTCAGGGGTTTGTTTCTGAGAGAGAAGGCAAATGAAAATCTCAAGATAGTACCTGGATTGTCAGGAGTTCTGAAATCCTGAAATGAAACCTAGAAAAGGAGGAGGAAAGAAAAAAGGAACAGCTGAGAGTTCTACATCTTCATCTGAAGGCTGCTAGTGGAGGATTGACTTCCAGGAAGCTAGGATAAGGGTCTTAAGCCCACATCCACAGTGACACACCTACTCCAACAAGGCCACTCCCTGGGCCAAGCATGTACAAGCCATCATACAGGGGATTCAGTGTCCTCATGACCTCCAAGTACACAAAGCATGCATGTTACATTACACTCATGCAGACAAAACATTCTCATATAGAATAAAATGAATAAATCTAATTTTAAAATTGTTTAAAGGCACCAGTTCTGTTGGGTTAAGATTCGCATCTAGAATCTCATTTTACATTAATGGCACCTTTATAAGTCCTATCTCAATGTACAGCAACATTCTGAGGTATTGAGTGTTAGAACTTGAGTATATCAATTTAGGGAAGTTTGATTCAGTCATATACTATATCGATGCAATTAGTAAATGATACTCATTAGTACTAATAATAAACTAACTGGACAGCTGCCACATTGCATGTCTATTTCTCCGATGGGGGTGCCTGGGCACCACTGGGAGGAGGCAGAGCAATGCTGGAATGGGGGCAGGGCACAATGGTTCCCGTTCTCTTCTCTGGGTATGGGGGGAGGTGATGGGGGAGGGCAGATGCCAGAAAGGCATTCGAGAGAGGAAGTCAGGAACAGAGTCCAAGGCCTAAGCTTCCCCTCAGTGTGTCACACAACAGGAAGGAAAGGGAAGAGGAGCCCAAGACAAGCAGAATTCAGTCTGATTGAGAGCCAGGGCCTAGTGTACCGGAGGGGCTGGAGGGGAGAAAGCCTTCCTTGGGAGTCTTAGGCGTGACTCTTTAGTCAAAGGTCTTCCCAGGCACAATCGTTAATGAAGCAGCTGTCTGAGACGATCCTTGCTTGTTCATACTGCTTTATTTGATGGTGGATGTAAATGCATACACTTTATTGAGGGTGAACCAGGGACTAAATACCTTTTGTGGGAAGGAATATCCAGGAAGGGAAGCTCATTGGCTGAAGGCTCATGAGATACTAGGAGATAGGCTCATGAGATACTAGGAGCTCATGAGATAGGGCTATCTAGATACTAGGGCTAATATCTAGATATTAGCATGGAAAACTCAAGGTGTTGTGTATGCTATGTGACTGAGTGCCATGGTCCTCAGTGGAGTGTCATGATTACGGGTTCTAGGAGGAGATTGCTGGGGTCTGAGCTCTCTCGACCTTGCCAGTTCTTAAGTCTATCTGGTAACATGGTCCCACATGCACTACAGACAGCTATTTGTGGGTCCATAGTACTTGTTCTTGAGACAGAGTACCACGGAAGACACTGGAAGATCTTTAACATTCCTAACCCTATAGCTAATTCTAGAACATTCTGTATTTCTACAGGTCTTGGGTTTTCAAATAGATAGAACATCTTCTCAGTCACTGTGCAGAGCTGGTATCTGGGTGAAATGAATCTGAGTGTGAAAACATTTCACAAAAGGAAAGAAGGGGGCAACTGTCTATTTGGCACCTTCTGCATACCCTACAGATTACATCTCCATTTGGACTTTGGCTCTGGAAACTGTTGGGCACCCTGGCTCTACCAAGCTTCTCTGCTCAAACTCTGTATTTTTTTAAAGATTTATTTACTTTATATATATATATGAGTACACTGTTGCTGTCCTCAGACACACCAGAAGAGGGCATCAGATCCCATCACAGATGGTTGTGAGCCACCATGTGGTTGCTGAGAATTGATCTCAGGACCTCTGGAAGAGCAGTCAGTGCTCTTAACCGCTGAGCCATCTCTCCAGCCCCAAACTCTGTATCTTAACTGTTCTACTCTGGCCTGACTGCAATGGTTCCCAGGGAGCACTCTAAACAGTTACGAGCATTTGAGATGCCTAGATATCTCCTTCTTCCCCTCCTCTTCTTCTCCCATACGCTACTACGGAATCATTGGAGATTCCAGATCTTGTAGATGAAAGGAACAAGTGTTTGGCAATGGGCTGGGGTGGGTGGCAGGTGGGGGTTGGCACATGCCAGGCAGGATGGAGGAGAGAGCTTTGGGCAGGTCAGCAACCAGGGAACTTCTCCTAGTCCATATTAAACTTTAGTTTTCTGGGAAGCAAATCTGTTCTTCAAAATGCTGCTAATTCCTTTCTGACAAAAGACAGATATTTCCCCAGCCAGAGGTCTGTGAACATCCTCTCCCATGATATCCTGCATCATAGGCACCGTGGTTCTGCCACTCACAGATGAATCAGGCATAGACTCCCTGGTAGCCACAACCCAGCACTGCTTCAGAGCCTGAGATGTTCTGATCCAGCATCAAAGCAGTGTTTTTCCACACCTAAAGACATCTTCACATCAGTGGGCAGTTAGGACAGCAGTTCTCAACCTGTGGGTCGTGACCCCTTGGGAGATAAATGATCTTTTCTCAGAGGTTGCCACAAAAAGAGGTCAGGTCTCCACCGGAAAACAGATATTTGCATTATGATTTATAACAGTAGCAAAATTACAGTTATGAAGTAGCAACAAAAATAATTTTATGGTTGGGGGGATCACAACACGAGGCATAAAGAGTCACAGCATTAGGACCAGGGTTCAATTCCTAGCATCCACATGGCGGCTCACACCTGTCTGTATCTCCCTTTCCAAGGGATCTGACATCTTCACACAGATATACAAGTAGGCAAAACATCAATGCACATAAAATATAATAGTAGTAGTCATAATAGACATATAGTCTGTCTAGGACCGACCCTCTAGCGAATGTCCTTTGGTCACTGCTCAGGCCCTAAGGGCCCTGATCTTTCCAATTCAGGATGACATGTCATCTTAAAGTCTTCTTTAAACTGAAAGGGATTGGATCACCACCTCAGCTGAAAAGATCTGCAGACTCTTAACTCGATGATGGCATAGCCAGGACTAAAAGCCTGTCCACTCATCTAGGTTGCCCTGGGGGTTGGGGGCATGCAGCCTGCCAATGTTCCTGAGGTGCTTGAACCCTGACGGGTGGTGACTTGGGGTGTTTCCCTGCCTACACTTTGAATAGGAAGCTTTTGAAGAAAGGAGCTTGGAGAATGAATCACAGGACATCAGGATGTAACTCTGCCAAATGCCACTCTGAACTCAGACCCCAACTACTTTAAAAGACTGGAGAAGTTCTAGAGTCACTACAAGCTTTCAAAGTAACTTTCTATCAAAATACTAATTGAACGCAGTTAAGTAACGTTAACAAGTTTATAGTGTTAAAAAATCAAAACACAGTTAATTTTGTCTTATGTTTAGCCAAATGGTGTACTATCATGATATTTATTTTCTTGTATTAATTTTCAGTTTCCTGGAACTTATTATTGTTGGGTTTTTCTTTTTTCTTTCCTTTGCTTGGATTTCTTTGAACTTTTGAGTTTCTCTCCCTACATCCTTTATTACAACCCCCTCCCCCCAAGTCAGGGCTAGTTTCCCCATTAGTAAACCTGTCTCCTTAGCCACTCAGTTTGACATATTCCAACAGATAGCACTGCTAAAGCCACCCTTGCTTTTATACTTTCTAGCACCTGTGGCTCTCTAGGACTCTTGGTCACCGTTAAGATAACTAGAGCAGCCTAAGAGTAGTCCTCAACCTTTCTAATGCTGCGACACTTGAGTGT
Source organism: Rhynchomys soricoides (assembly GCA_019843965.1). Taxonomy (NCBI): domain Eukaryota; kingdom Metazoa; phylum Chordata; class Mammalia; order Rodentia; family Muridae; genus Rhynchomys; species Rhynchomys soricoides. The sequence goes on along the minus strand of JADRCH010000142.1, from coordinate 5,543,761 downwards.
ACTTCCTCATGTTGTGGTGATCCCCCAGACATAAAATTATTTCTGTTGTTACGTCATGACTGTAATTTTGCTACTGTTATGAATCGTAATGTAAATATCTGTTTTCCAACAGCCTTGGGCGAACACCTTGAAAAAGTTGTTTGAGCCTCGAGGGATGGAGACCCACAGGTTGAGAAACACTGAAGTAGATGGTCCATTCTGGCCTGAGTCCTTGGCTTCCATGCCTCTGTTCAGCCACTTTCTCTCACATTTCCTTAAGAGGATCTTGCTGAGAGCAAAAGGTGGGTGGAGGAAGAGGTGTGTTACTAGAAACTTTGCCTGGACCCTGGCCATGTTTGGTTCTGACATTGTTGTTGTCTGAGGTGGTTTAGGCTGAATTTTGAGAGATTTTTGGCCAGGTTGTTATTAAAAGAAATATTATGGTGTATCTGATTTTATTCAGTCTCAAAAGTTCTGTGATAGCTCAAAAGAGCAAATTAATTAGGAGGAGAGAACCCTTCAGAATCTCTCAACTGTTGCTTCTCCATTCTGAGCCAGGCGTCTGTGTCTACTGAGGGCGGTTCTGAAGACCCCTGGCCCTGAATATAAAGTCAGGGGAAGGCTGCCCGAATCTTTGTGCTAATGGCTAGAAATGGAGATTCATTATAGAAATTTAACATTTCTCTTGAAAGGGTCATACTTTACCATTTCTTTTTAATTTTTAAATTTTATTTACAAATACATATTTTTATTAAGCTCTAGGAAATTCCATACAAATGTACTTCAATCATATTAACTCCTTTAACTCCCCCACGCCCCACTCCCCTACCCACCCCCAACTTCATGTCCCTTTTTTTGGTTAGTTTTTAATTTAATAACCCATCAGCTCCAAATTCAGACACATCACACTTTAAATTGCATTCAAGATTTTGCTTTAGGGGCATTTAACTGCTTTCTGTAGAGCCAGGTGTGGGTGTAGGAGACAGAGGAAAGAGCTATCCTATAGGCCGGAAGTCAGTTCCTCAGCTAATAGAGAGCTGTCAGGCTTCCATTGGCAGGCTTGGCGGTGGGCATGTGGTACCAAGAGGAGACTGATGCACCTGGATCCATCTCCCTGATGAGGTAATCCCTCTATGCTTCTTCATCCTCAGCCTAGCTTTCTCCTAACCAACTTACCTCTGGGATTATCTGGCTTCTTTTTATGCCATGGCAGCAAAAAAGCAAAACAAAACAAACAAGAACCAGATCCCGGAGTGAAGAGACTTGGCCCTTAGCTCCTGCCCAAGGCATGGTCTTGACAGTGACCCCTAACCAGAGCTGCATCTCACCCAGGAGAATCTTACCTTCACTCTTAGCCTGCTGACACACGGACTCCAGCACCACCCTGTGGCACCTTGGTAACAGAGAATCCACCCAGTGCCCACAAGGGAGGGGCTGCTGAGATCTCTCTGGCCAGGGCTGGTTGGAAGAGAGGCCTGGTCAGTGTTGGGTATGGTTGAGCATCTGAAGTCTCTAAGCAGTTCCCAGCTGTTTAACTAGCCTAGGCAGGAGGGCTTCCTCTTCCACTCCAGCTTACCTACTTTGCAAAGAAAACTGAGGGAGAAGTTAGACCAACTGAGGCAGTATGAGCTTCACAGGGCACCACACGCCTGAACGCCAGATGCTATTGTCTCCAGTTGCCCTTCCCTTCTCTCCTTCACATCAGCCTCTCTCTTGGACCCCTTTTCTTCTATGTTGGAAGCTCTATCATAATGAGACAAATTTTGACTTCTAAAGGTCTGAGCTGGACACTTTGCTTGGCTTAGGCTCTGCAGGACTGTGATATGTATGTTCATTTTCCAATATTTTCTCACATTTTCACATCACGTGGCAGAGGAAGGGGCCTGGTTCATCTCCCCAGTGGATTCCACTGCTCCACCAGTGACCAAAACATGGATTTACATAGAATTATCACACACGTTTTTATCCTCCAGGTTCTGAGAGAGACTGCCTATGACCTTGAGCTTGTCCTCAATAATAAAAATAATCAAACTCAGCAGTAGATCAAAGTTAAGATTGTATGAATGCAGAGAAGAAAGAACTAATCCCCAAAGGTCCTGAAGACAGTCACTAATGCCCACCCTGTGGGAGCGGCACTGCCAAATTGCAGGAACCTTTACTTTCTTTAGGTGTCTTGTGGTAAAAGGTGATCGTGATGAAGTTCTTCCCAAATGATTTTGCACATAGCATAGCCAATGAGTACACAGATTGGCACTTGGAGAAACTAGAGTTTTACCGTGGGAGAAGGTGTGGGAATGCAATGAGAAGAGAGGAGATTTTGGACGTTTGACAGGAATTTGCAATATCAGAGGAAATGCAACCTCTAAAAATAGACTTGTATTTCCCAGTTCTACTCACCTCAAAGGCAATGACAGGCAAGTGATGGTAAATAAGCCCTGTGCTGAACCAGAGGCCTCTGGAGAAGTGACTCAATTGGGCTGAGAACGGGAAAACACAAGGCGAGCCTGCAATGTTGCTGGATTCAAAGTAAGCAGCACTTAAGCCTGTTAAGATGCCCAAAGACACGAAAGCCACCTTGAAGTGCTCACACCAGTTAACCCTGAAAGCACTAAGAAAACTGAGGGCTCTGAGAGAGAAGCTCGGGTGCTAGACTGCTTGCCTAGCGTGCCCGAAGCCCCACGTTCTATCTCCAGCACCGTATGAACTGCATGCAGCAGTGCATAACTGTAATCTCAGCACTCAGGCAGGGAGCTTGAGAGTTTCAGGCCAGACAGGGATACATGAGTCCCTGTTTCCAAAGAAGGAGGGAGGCAGAATACTGAGAGAAATCAGTAATGATATAGGAGGGGAAAGTGGATGTTTAATAAGGTCCCCAAATAACGCTTATCAGATATGAAGGGAGGTGTGATATCTCTTCTTAATGGAAGATCATCATCAAATAGCTGGAAAAATACTGCCATTAGAAAATAGTTTCTTTCCGACCATTTCAACAGTATAAGTAAAGCTGTCGGCTAAAGGCGCTGGCTAAGACCGCTAGGCAGCAGGATGTTTCACAGACTCAAAATAGCATCCCGCTGAAGTCCATATTAAAATGGAAAAATAAAGTTGTGTGAAATGATCAAACTCACATGTCCCCTACGATGAGACAAGCTGACCGCATATGCCTCCTGATGGAAAGGCCTTGTGAAAGACACAAGGCCACCCCCTCATGTCCTTGCCAAAGTGTTCTCCTTGAACCTCGTCACAAAGAAGCAATCAGACAAGCCCCAAATTGGGCCCATTTTACAAAATAACTTGTCTGTGTGGCTTTAAAAAATCACAATAAAGAAGAGGGGGGCAGATGCTTTTATAATAATTGTATGTGAAGTGTGTTTCCAAGTTTAGTTACTTAATTGATTTTGAGACAGTGGACTCACGACATAGATCAGGCTAACCTTGATCTCACAGAGAGCCATTGGCCTCTGCCTCCTGAGCGCTGGGAATAAAGGCATGAACCACTATACCTGGCCTGATTGGGTTTTTAATATTTACATTCCTTGGTACACACACACACACACAGACACACACACACACACAGACAGACATAGACACAGACACAGACAGAGAGACACAGACAGAGAGACAGACAGAGATAGAGACAGAAACAGAGACCATTGTGGAGGCAATACATATTTGAATAGGAACCCATATTATGGACTAGTGGTATATGATACTAAGTTTCCTTTCTGGCAGGGATGATGGAATCCTGTACAAGCAGTGTTTGATTATTGAGCATCCTGCATCTCTAGTCTGATATGAAATTTCCTAGCCCTGTTTGGTAGCACACATCTTTTATCCAGGCACTGGGGAGACTGAGGCAGGCAGGTGTCTATGAGTTTGAGACCAGCCTGATCTCTAGAATGAGTTCCAGGCCAGCCAGGGTTATAAAGTCAAAATAAATCCTTTTGTTTTTTTCAAAAGAAATCCTTTTTTGTTTTTTTTTCCTAAAGTGTGCTGGTTATACTCAGAAGCAAAACGTTCTTGTCGTTTGGAAAGAAACGCCTAAGTCGTTAGGAGAATGCTGTGGTGTTGGCTACTTATTTTGCAACGGCTGAGGGGAGAAGAAGCATTTATTAAAAGGGAATAGAAAGTAAATATGTCAGAACAAATATGCCAAAATGGTCACCAAGATTCCTAGGTGAAGAGAATACAGTATGGGCCACACTTTTTGTGCACACAACTTTTCTGTAGGCTTCACCCTGCTAATATTTCTTTCACACAACATATTCTGAGCAGAGTTTTCACCGCCTCCAGCTCCTCCCAGCTCCTCGCCATCTCCCACCCACCAAATGTCGTGCACTGTCCTTTTTTCTTTCTTTCCTCACTCCCCCTCTTTTAAAAAAACAAGCAAATAAAACTAAGCAAGGCTCACACAAAAACTCCAGAAACCAAAATACATGAACAAAAGACGAAAAAGATGAAAAAATGCTAGACCAAGCAAAAAGTCTACAAAAGAAGAAGCAAGTCTGAAAAGAGAGAGAAAAAAGTTTACATAAATACTATAGAGTCCACTTTGTGTTGGTCATCAATTCTTGGGCATGGGGCCTACTTTGAAATGTGGTTGAAATATCCAGTGAGACACCATGGGTTAAAAACTAATTTTTTCTTTGCAAGTAGGCATCAGGTAGCTTCTCTGTCAGGGGTGGAAGCCCAGTTCCGTTTTCTCTTCTCATTGCTGGGACCCAGTCTGGCTTGAAGCTGTGTAAGCCCTGTCTGTGTGCTACCACAGTCTTCGTGAGTTCATATGTGCATCAGTCTTCTTGTGTTTGGAAGATACTGATTCCTTGGAGTTGTCCATCACCTCTGGTTTTTAAAATCTTTCTGCCTCCTCCTCTTCTGTATAGATCCTGATCTTTGAGGGAAGGGATTTGATGAAGACATCCCATTTAGGACCGATTAATCCAAAGACTCTGTCCAATGTCCAATCGTGGGATCCTGTGTCAGCTCCCATCTGCTGTATAAAGAAGGCTCTCTGATGATGGCTGACGGAGGCACTGATGTGTGGATATGCCAGAATGTCTTTAGGAGTCATTTGATTGCTACATTCCTTTAGTAGAGCAACAGTATTTGATTTTCCCCCTGGGTCCATGGCCTATCTAGTCTCAGATTCTTGGCCACTGAAGCAGCATTAGGAATGTGTTCCATCTCATGGAGTGGGCCTTAAATTCAACCAGAGAGTGGTTGGTTACACTGACAATGTTTGTGCCACTATTGTACCACCAGCACATCTCACGGGCAGGTCACAGAGTTTGTAGCTAAGTTAATGATTACCCTTCTTTGGTATCGTGCAGTACCACGTGCTTGTCAGTAGGGATAAAGCCTTTAGTTAAGCAGTAGTTCAACTTCTCTTTTTTGATGAGATATATAAATGTTGTCTTCAGCAATAGGGCCTTGGCATCAGTTTGTGGAGAGCAGCCAATAGGCTTTATAACTTTTAAAATCAAAAGTCAACTAGGAACATAGCTTATGATAGAGCACTGACTGGCCTTAAACATGAAGAACCTGGATTCAATTGCCAGCATAGTGGTGGGACTGGGGAGAGGCATAGAGTGACAACAGTCTGGAAAAGTGAGACTAAGGCTACAAACAACTATATAGTAGCTTGTTCTGCACATGACAGTTCATTTTGGTACAAGGCTGGCAAGGGTAGACAGCACCACAGGCATACTATCTGGGAACAGATGATAGATCCAAATCTTCCCATGGATGAGCCCCCAGGCTAGAGCTCCTCAGACTGACTCCCTCTAGCCCAGATCTGGAAGGTACAGAAACCCATCCTCAGTGAGTGTGCCTCCACTGCCCCAGCAAGGGACTCCTGGCACAATCCCAGGTGCCACTTCACAAGTGGGTTTCTAGAAGTCTTATCCCTACTGCAGAGTGCTAAGACTATCCCCTAGGAACATTCCCATAACTTCAAGATGACAGCAATGGCAAAGTCGTCCTTATTCCAGCTGTTCCCACAATGCTCTTAAGGCATCCGCACATCACTGCATTCTGCACCCCATGGTTCTCTTTCGGTCATTGTGAAGGGGTCCCAGCAGTCACATTCTGAAAGAAATGTCCAGGTCCACTGAACTTGGTAATGGAGTACGGAAACCACAGGCCACATGACCTTACAGGAGCTGCCTTTTGCTGGATGTAACTTAAAAAATAGCTAGAAAGGGCAAATAAGGGATAGATATGACCATAGTTCACTGTATACGTGTTTAGAATTCTCAATTGTAAAGAAAATTTTTAAATCAAAAGTATATAATATTATATAAAATAGTAACAAATTAATAATAAACCACAATTTAAGTGAAAATTAGGGAATAAGATAAAGACCCACATAAGAAGCAAGAAGAGATCCTGGGGAAGATAGCCACCATCAATCTTGTACCTCCATGTGCATGTGCACATACGTGCAACCACATACTTGTGAACATGCACACACACATGCTTGAAGCATGTACACCATACTCACAGACACACACACACACACACACCCCTAAGAAGTGAACTCTACCCACACAAAGACAAATACCTTCTGCCTACAATTAAGGCAGCTGTGTAAAGTAATACTTAGCGTTTCTGAGTGGGTTAAATAGTCAAGCCTCAACTTGGGGCTTGAGGTTGGAAAGGTACTTTCATGTCACAGACACTGGGTGTTTGATCAGGAGTGTGGTCTGGGAGCCTTCCAGGAAAGTCTGTGCCAGGCTGGCAGGTTCTCAGCATGGCCCAGCACCTCTCTCCCCTGGCTTCTTGGAGGGAAACGAAACCATTTAAGTCTGAAAACACCTCAAAGCACTGGATCCATCTGTGGACACAAGGAGTCTGGAATGAGAGGCTATTAGAACTCAATCCAGACTAGTGATGACCTAGCTCTCCTCACTGCTTAAGAAGCAGGGGCTATGGGATTCAGAAAGCTTCATTACATACATGGGAAGCATTAAATTTGGGTTGAGTCATGACCAGTGAGCCTCACACTTCATCTTATCTCTGGTCCAAGCCTTGCCCTAGGGATAGAAAATAGTAAAAACGAAGCATTGGCTGATGTGGAAACTTCCGAGGGAGCTTAAGCCAAGGCAAAGGGACCACAGTCCTGCAGCAAAAATGCTTTTAGTACGTTTTAGGATTTTCTTCTCTCTCTACTGCTTCTGCTAGTTTTTGCCCCAAGATCAATGTTTTGAATGTCCGCTTGTCCTCACAAGACAGCAATATTTATGTCTTTGTGGTAATGAAAAGGTTTATTTTTGTCATCAGGGTTTTCCTGATTTGGATGAATTAAAAATTAAACAGTAGTGGATATGGCGGCGCACGCCTTTAGTCCTGGCACTTGGGAGGTGAAGGGAGAGGCAGTGGGATCTCTGGGAGTTCCAGGCTAGCCTGTTCTATGTAAAGAAGTCTAAGCCATCCAGGGAGGCATAGTGAGACCCGTCTAAAAAAGAAAGAAGAAACAAAGAAAGACCAATCCCAAAGACACCATCATGTATGAAATCTTCTTAAATTGTTCATTAAACTGCATTGAAAAGTAATTAATCAAATAGTTGTGTTTTCAGTATTATTTTAAGTACTGGAGATACAGAAGCTTAAAATAAACAAACAACTCTAAAAACAAAAACTTTGAAAGCCTTCCAGTTTTAGACACTGCAATTCACTAGAAAAACTTCTAGGTATGAACACATTTGACGATTTGCAGTTCTTGTCTAAATAAACACACTTTGCCTGTTAACCATCAAACAAAATAATGCTGTGTGTTAACAATGTACCTCAGAACATGCTTTCTTGTCCCTCCAATTTAAAGATGATTTATTTTTATTATTTCTGGTTATGTTTCTCTGAGTGGGTATGAAGTCCTCTGCAAGAGTAAGTAGTACCTGCTCTTAACTGCTGACCCATCTCTAGATAAAACTGTTGAATATGATTGCACACTTCTGGTCCCTTTTAAATAGAAAATCAAACAGAAGAAAAACTGTGGAGTTTTGGGGTTCCTGGATATATTATTTCTCTTAATGAGACGTGTGAGATTTAAAGAGATTGATAGTGGGTGCTTTGGTCTGTGTCTCGTAAGGAAAAAGACACTTGTCCTTAGAGCTTAGAACATTCTAGTCAGCATCCATCTGTTTACAGAGATCAGAGACCCACTTGAATGTGCTTAAGAAAGGAGACCCTGCCTTCACAGTGCAAAAGAAAATACTGAGACATTTGTGGCCGGGGGTCCAACATGGGACTCTTCCTTGACCCCTCTTGGCCTCTCAGCTTTCCCTCAGCATGTCACTTCCTCTTTCTGCTCCCTCTTGGCTTTGTCTGTGTTTAAAATTCTGTTCTCCCACAATCTCACAATGGCTGCCCACCCTCAGCTCTGCCTGGATTTTCAATGACAAGGACACCTTCACCTGATCTTGATAAAAAAAATTTTTTTTGAAAAGTCTTGTTTTAATCTCTCAGTAGAGAAATGCTCTGCCTCATTGAATCAAGTACAGACATCTAAGACAGAGGTTGCTGTCTGACTTAGGAATGAATGGCCTCCCCTTGGGTTCCCCATCACTTCTTGTTCCATTAACTGTGGTCAGAGGCAGGTGGTACAGAATGCTCACTAAGAACAGCAGCCCCCATGAAAGAGGATGATTCCCCCACAAGGCAGTGTTTGGGGACACTTACTATAATGATAGCGACTTTTGTGTCACTTTGACCACTGGGCAGAAAGAACTTCGGAGGGCAATGATTTAGTTTGGTTCACAGTTTTGTGTGGCTCTCAGTGCCTGGTGGCAGGGAAGGCACAAAAGAAGATTTTATCCCTGGCAGCAGGATGTGAGACAGCTGCTGTTCACATGGCAGGAGACCAGGAAAGAGAGAATGGGGGAACCAGGAGACCCACCCTAGTGACCTACTCCTGCCAGCTAAGCCCACTTCCTGAAGGTTCCATGAATTCCACGGACAGCACAACCAGCTGGAAAACAAGTGCACAAAACATGAACATTTCAGAAACGGGAAAAATGTGGTTTGAAATGTCCCCTTCACGCTCATGCTTTGAGTCTTAGTTCCCTGGCTGGTAAGGTGATGGAGCCTTTAGTGGACCAGGAAGTGGACCCAGTTGGCAGGAGTAGGTCACTAGGGAGAGATAGGCTTTTCGGGTTATAGCTCTGCCCCTGGTTCCCATTGCCCTCTGCTCTCTGGTCCATTGTAATGTAATTAACCCCATTTGAGGCTCCTGTTACTATAGACAGAGCTACTTTTCCATGTCCTCCCAGTCAGGATGGACTGAAATCTCCCGAATCTATGAACTAAAACAACTCTTTCCTCCCCCTGGTGTTTTTGTCCAGTATTTTGATGACAGGGTTACAAAAGCAACAATAAACAGAAAGTGGCTTAATATTGTATTGGCATTGATAATTGAATTGGGACCTTCAGGGATGACTATGCTTGCTCCTGAATCCCATGGTGTTTAACTATGTGTGTGAGAGTACAAAATTAGGAGATGGGGGTCCCCCCAAGAGAAACCAGAAATGGAACCAGGAACCCGGTCTTCTTTCTCATTTTAAAAAAGTCCATCTGATTCTTTCATGCCCTTTGCGTGTGACTCACTGACAAATCATGATTTTTGTAGACACATATGAAAGCAAACTAGGGAGAAGCTGCCTGGTTGGTATTCCCTAGCATCCTCAATTGCTTTTGATTTTTAAATATTTATTTTACTTACAATTGTGTGTATGTGTGCATGTGTGTGAGTATGTATGTGTGTGTGTGTGTGTGTGTGTGTGTGTGTGTGCATGTGGAGCTGGAGTTATAGATGGTTGTGAGCTACTCAATGTGGATGCTTGGAACGGAATTCAGGTCCGATGTAGGATAAATACCTGCTCCTATCCATTGAGCCATCTCTTCAGGCTCTTCAATCACTTTGGAATTCACAGATAATCTCAAACATCTTATTCAGAGTAAGGTTGGACCAGGGTGAACCCTTGTTGAGGTTAAAAAAAAAAAGTACTTCATTAGGTAATTTTTAGGCTGAGATCATGGTAGAATGATGGTCAGGGTTGTCAACACTGGCATTTCTACTAATAGATTTCTGTTTAGAACTGGGACCAAGGGATGAGATAAGTATAGTTTACAAGATCATAGTATAGTCAACCTAGAGGGAACGGTGGGTCATGGCAAAGTATAAAAGACTAAAAATTAAGCTCTGAATATTCTTCTTGGTGGAGAGAAAATAGCTGAGTATTTAGTCCCAGAAACCCAAGTGATCCAAGAAAAAGAGGAGAGATGATGAGAGGGCTTTAGTGTATCCCTTGAGGGAAGGTGACAGACTGCAGGCTTTGAAGAGCTGGTGATCAAGACCTGCACAGACCCTGGGGATGCAGAGTCAGCCAAGCTAACTGATAACTTTGGATCAGTCAGAGTTTATATAACTGAGGATCAGATAGAACTTAGACTCCTTTTCTGGAGACACAGAGACAATATCCACTTGTTAGAATTGTCTGAAGGGTTAAGCATGATGTCATCTGTCGTTGAGATCTCAGCTATTGCTTAACTAACTGCAACCTTCAGAATATTTGCCCTTGGTCTTCGACAAAACACATCATCTGGTAGTATTTCACTTGGCTTTGGCCATTCAGATCTGTAGTTCTTGACACAACAATGAACAAAAATAAAAAGGGAAGGAAAACATTCTTATTGCTTCCTTTGAGGTTACCTCTTCTTTGTAGAATCCTCTTTAATCTGGGCTCCAAGCTTTATTCTGGAGTTGATGGCTGAAACCTCTGGAAAAGGCAAGACTTGACTAATAATAACCATTTTGAGATGGTTTTTTTCATAGTAAGAACATGGATGAGGAAAACAGCTCAAAGGAAACAACAGTGAATGAAAATAGAACTGGAGCCCAAATCCTTGTCTTCTCTGGAGACAACTTGGCCTTCAAGTTTCTTAAAAAGTACACTTTTAAGTTGTGACCTCTCTCAGAAGTCCATAGTGTGGGCTGCTGCAGTGACACTTCTGAGAAACTCTGTAGATAAGAAAGACATCTCAATGCTTCAGCTTAGATGGCCTGGCGTGCTGTATACAGAAGCACTGTTATCAATCAGTCCTCTCACCCCCTGAAGGATGTTCTGCTCCACATCTGATTAAGGGAGGAAAATACACCCAACCCCAATTCTCTCTCCATTTCATCTTCTTGAAGGGCATTGGATAAGTAAGTCAACTGCCTTCAAACTCATGTCAGAGTGCAGTATTCTTGCCTGGTCCATGCAGCATCAAAAACCCAGTGAAGGCCATTGGTCAGATTTAGAAAGTAGATGTCATTTATTGCTATTTTAAAAATATAAATCACATGATATAAAATTTAACAGGTGTTATCATTACATAAGATGGGGTTCATGGTGCATTTCTAAATGGTTGGTAGAATAGCCACATAAAAAAGCAACATACTTCACAACTCGACCATCTCTAGGCTTATAAACCAGAGAAATTCTTCTGTATCTATATCATAGGTGCACTAGAATGCTCTAGGAAAAACAGTAAGCACCAGATGTCTTCCAGTGGGAGAATGGGTAAGTAAATTATAGTATTTGTATAGGAAATAATGGTCTATAGTGATGAGAATGAAAACACTAGACACTAGCAACATGGAAATAGGATTGCTAAGAGACAAATTAGAACAGCCTACAGATAACCTATACAGTTTTCTCTTTGTTTGCAGTGCTGGATGTCAAACTCAGGGCTTGAACACATGGGGCAAACCCTCTGCCACTAAGCTATATCATCACCCCATCACACAGGTTAGGTTTAGTCTGCTTTTTGGGATAGGGTTTCCTATCCCTATCTGGCCTGGTCTCAAACTCACCAAGTAGGAAAGGATGACCTTGAACCTCCTGGCTCCACCTGAGTGGCTTTTCCATTCAGAACTGTATTTCTTAAAACAACAATTGTATGTCACAAGGCCTGGATGATAGTCTTTTGTTTGTTTGTTTGGTTTTTCAAGACAGGGTTTCTCTGTGTAGCCATGGCTGTCCTGGAACTCACTCTGTAGACCAGGTTGGCCTCGAACTCAGAAATCCGCCTGCCTCTGCCTCCCAAGTGCTGGGATTAAAGGTGTGTGCCACCACTGCCCGGCAGGATGATAGTTTTTATTCACCCCAAATCAAGCCAGATGAAGCAATATATCACATAAAGGTGTTTATATAATAAAATTATTTTTAAAAGACAATAAGAAGTAATATTATTTGTAATGTGACTGAGCAAGACAGTGCAAAGTTTCTTCCATCTTGTATTCTTGCTGAGACCACTTCAGGCTTAACTAAAATTTGCTCTCCTTGAAAGAGAATCCCATGGAATATTACCAAACTCTATTCTAGGTCCTAAGGTCAGGATGCCCCAGTTAGCTTGTCTTAGCTTCTGTTAAACTGCTATCTTGTGCAAAACTTCCTGTGTGGCTGCTGAGTGAGATAACAGATGTGGCCTGTCTTTAAAAGTGTTTTGATCTAAATGATTGGGGCTACACTTTGGTCCCTGAAATCCTCAGTGTAGTCCTAGCTGACTGAATAAAGACTTTCAGTTGGCTATAAACTGTGGCAGAGTAGTCATCTCTGGTGGGCTCCCTGTAATAGTAATAACCCCAAATTAAAAACTATTTTTTAACTGTTGGATGGATTAATAAAATATGATCTAGTCACAATGTAGATGAATGTCCAAAGCATTATACTTGACATGAAACAAACAAGCTAGGGACAAAGGACCATGAACTATTACATATATTGCTAACATTCTGCTGAAGATAGCTATAAATGCAGTGCAACAAAACCATAAAGTTACTCAAAATATTGTGAGGTGTTTCAGCAATTGGGGATGAGCGTCAGATTAATCATATGTAACATTCACAAGTGTAAACTTTGTAGATGACAATTTTGTTTCACAATGTCAAGAGGCTGGACACACCTAGCATATGGGATTTCTGACTAAGAAAGAGAAAAATAAATTCCTGGTCGTCTTGATGGGTGGGAGGCTGATAGTGAGGAGATAAAGGTGGCTGCAGTTGGGCATAGCATTTCTTGGAGTGGGGATGAAAGGGTCCAAACTTGATGGTGGTAACAATTGTCCAAGCTTCTAAAGACCACTAACTATGCATTTCAAATGGGAAGATTATGTGAGATACAGCTGGTTTACATCTCACTAAAGCTCTAAAGAATATCAAGAGACTCTTAGACAGGGAATACAGAAAGGGATAGTGACAGGATTGTTGTGGAGACAGGCCACATGCAAAGATGAGACAGGATGAGGAGAGGCGGCAGATAGAGCATCTGCCCTACACATGCGTTAGGAGGAAGCACTGGCCTTCTTGGTTTTTCTATAATTATACCACATAACTTACACATAGGTTGTTCATATCTTTTTTTTTTTGAGATCTATTTATTCATTTAATGTATATGAGTGCCCCGTTACTATCCTGAGACACACCAGAAGAGGACATTGGATCCCATTACAGATGGTTGTGAGCCACCATGTGGTTACTAGGAATTGAACTCAAGACCTCTGGAAGAGCAGTCAGTGCTCTTAACTGCTGAGCCATCTCTGTAGCCCACTCACATCTTTTTGTAGGTGTTAAATAGTCCATAATAAAATTCTATTACAACATTAGGAAGAAATAGAAAAGCGAGTTTGCCCAGCCACTGTTCTTAGCTTTCAGCATGTTCTTCAGAAGTGTCAGTGTGTTCCACAAACACACACACACACACACACACACACACACACACAAATGTGCATTTCTAAAAGTGGCTGTATTCTCTGCAGTCTACCATTCCTACTGTTTTTGTCTCATAGGCTTTGTAGAACTTTCCAAAGCTGGGCAGAGCAGCCTCTGTTATGTAGAGGGCCAGGACTCTTTTACTGTTCAGGAAGAATGTCTGGTCTAGAGTCAGTCTGTCCTGGTTAACCCACAGCTTGCCCATTTACTCCATTCATATTTAGGAGACAATGTCTACCTGAACCAGAGTGGCGCCTTCCATCATTCTCTGCCCCCAGCCAACACTGTTTCTTCTTGGCATAACCTGCCCACAGATCTATGTTTGCTCAGCAAGCTCTACGACAAGTCCCTTCACCACGTATATATAGAATAGTACACTGGACACAGATATCAAGCACATTTAGACACTGAAAACATTTAGAACAGGACCTGGCACACAGTCACATGCACTATGTGTGGGATCTTGCTCTCAGAGGACAGGGGTGTCTTGGGCTCTTTAACTGGTCTTCTGGATAGATTTTTATACTGGGGGCTGCAATTCAGATATTTGTGTATAATGCCACCTTGCATATGAACAGTTCTAGGTGTTGAATAAATTTCTTGAAATGAAGTAGCTGGGCCAGAGGAACACAGACATTCATTTTTAAAAGACAAAGCCTGTGAATGTGGGGGGTGTGGGCCTGTGGTCCCAGCATTTGGAAAACAGAGGCAAGAAGATCCTAAGTTCAAGGCCATATTCCCTTATGTAGCCAGCTTCAGACCAGCCCAGGCTTTGTGAAAACTTGTCTCAAAACAATACCACATAGAGAAGAAGGGTAGACAGTTGAAAAGATAAGGTAAATAATGAAAAGAATCAGGGAAAGTTCTACCTGACAAGAGACATATTTGATCACTAGGCTACATGATTAGGTCTCTTTGGGCTACGGGAGTAATTACTTCTGCAGGTTTAGGCTGGACTGTGTATGCAGCAAGCTCCTTCACATCCAGATGTAAAGGAATGGTCCCTGCTACCTCAGATCCAAATATAAAGAAATGGTCCTTGCTGAGTGCCAGATATATTTGTACAAAATGCAAGCCCACTATATTTTCTGTCCAATTTGCAGTTTAGAAGGAGAGAGAATCTTTTCACTTAAGCCCATTCCTATTCTGAACTGTACTGTTTTCAATTTTAAAATGTCCAAAGTTTTCAATTCTGGACATTTCTGAAGGTATTTGTTGTAAAACAAAATGTGAAAAGATCCAACATGCCTTTAAAAAGAAAGTGGGGTCCGTTATTATTTGAGCTTTCCCTATACAAATTAAACTTTTGTATAATGTTTGGGGTGGAAGGTGGGTCAAGGAATACTGTATTTCTTTCTCTCTCTTATTTTTTACTTTATTGGATTTTTTTGTTGTTGTTGAGTCTAGTCAATAATCCACATTCTGCAGCCACTCAAATGTCAAAATGTTTCAAAAATATATTAAAAAAAATAAAGAAAGGAATAGAGGCGGTCTTGTTCTTTAAGTTAGTTCTGTGTTCCCTTGAACTGTAGGTGAACTCGCCTTGCTTAGAAAGGAGCAGCTGTTCCTGCAATTGAAACCATGGTTCATTACAAGCTGACCTCGGATTCGGGACTAAAACTTCCTCTATTTTACTACGACTATTCAGACAGGGACTGGAGATAAACAATAATCAAAATCAGGATGGAACTTGACTGGGAAACTCTCTATGTGCTTTGGCTGAATTATAGCAGCTCACAAATTGCCAGGAGTGAGGCAATGCGAAATGACCCCCTGAACATTCCCTTTTGAAATGCCGTGGTCCAGGCTGCCAACTTGAGCACACAAAGGCTGATTGTAGCAACTGCTCAAGCATATACTTATAGAAACATTAATTATCACCAATCCTATTTTAAACATTTATAGAGTTGAGATGAAAGGACTCTTTTATATCATTCATTTCTCTCTCTCTCTCTCTCTCTCTCTCTCCCCCCCCCCCCCCCCCGTGTGTGTGTGTGTGTGTGTGTGTGTGTGTGTGTGTGCATTCCCCCTTGTTAAAAATAAAGTATGATTACAGAGTGTTTGGGGTTTGATTCTTCCCCCTGGAAATGTCTTATTTCTAGGTCTCATTCCTAAAATGCTGAGCTCAGTTTGAGGCCTATATGCTAATCAAGTTAGATGAGAGAAGGCCTCAGGAAAGTGAATAGGGAATCCAGTGTGATGGAGGGCACCAGGTGGGGGCTCATGCAACGTGGGAGGTATAGGCACCTTCCGTGTGGGGAGTATGGAACTTCAGTGACCTAGTTTGGAACTGGAAATATTCAGTTTGTTACGAAGACAAATCTAGAGCAAAGACAATGATTCTCATGGGTTAGAGGTTCCTTTACAAATCACATAATAGTCGGGTGTGATGTCACATTTCTTGAAACCCAGTACTCAGGAGTCAGAGGTGGTAGGATATCTGTGAGTTCTAGGTCAGTCTGGTCTACTTAGTGAGTGCCAGGCCATTCAGGAAACTGTAGTGAGTCTCTCCCTTCTTCCCTGTGTGTACATACACACACACACACACACACACACACACACTTGGGCTGATGAGATGGTTCAGTGGGTAAAGGCACTTGCCTTGCAAGCCTACCTACTTGAATTTGATCACTAGATCTCACATAGAAGGTAGAAGGCAGGATGACAGAACAGACTCAACAAAGCTGTCCTCTGACCTCTAAACACACCAGATATGTCTTGTTCTCCAATAGATAGATAGATAGATAGATAGATAGATAGATAGATAGATGATTTTAAAAGATACACACTAAGGAGTCTGTCCTACAGAATATGTGTTTGTGTGCTTGCTTGCTTAGAATATGATCTCACTATGCAGCTCAGGCTGGTCCAAACTGACAATCCTTTGTCAACCTCCTAAGTGCTGAGATTGCAGGTGCATGCTAAAGTTGGCTTTAAAAATGGTCTGTGGCAAACTGTGTGGGAGGCATCTTTACTCTTAAGGAATATCTTGACTTCCTGAAATTGATCATTATTCATCATGGGGTGAGGGAGAGAGCAGCCTGAGCTATCCACTGACAGGGCCTAGCTGTCCTTGGCATGTAGGATGTGGAGCTGGGCATGGTGGTTTGACTCTACATTGGTAGTGCTGATGGTTTCATGGGCCTTGTGTGGTTGTGGAGACCTAGATAAAAGCGGAGCTGCTTGAAGATATCACAGAACTGCACATTGTCCTGAGTTACAAACTGAGACCTGGCTCCGTTTCAGTTTCCCAGGGACCTTTGCTTCCCTTCTGCCTTCCTTTCCTGTACCTGCATCTCCAGAGAGCATATGTCTGCCAAAAGATTATCATCCCATCCTCAGACCTGTGCATGTGGACATGAATAATTAGAAAAAGCAAGGTGTCAGGAGGCCAGGATGAAACACCATGACCAAAGTAATTTATAAAGGAAGGCGTTGAATTGGGGTTACAGTTTCAGAAGGTTGGAGTCTGTCTTAGCGAGGGTTTCTGTTGCTGTGATGAAAAACTATGACCAAAAAGCAACTTGGGAGGGAAAAGGTTTATTTGGCTTACACTTTTTTTTGTTTGTTTTTTTTTTCTAGGCAGGGTTTCTCTGTGTAGCCCTGGCTGTCCTGGAACTCACTTTGTAGACCAGGCTGGCCTCAAACTCAGAAATCTGCCTGCCTCTGCCTCCCAAGTGCTAGGATTAAAGGCGTGCGCCACCACTGCCTGCCTGCCTTACACTTCTGTATCTCTCTGTTAATCAGCAAAGGAAATCGGGACAGAAATTCATACAGGGCAGAAACCCGGATACAGGAACAGATGTGGAGGCCATGGAAGGGTTCTGCTTATTGGCTTGCTCTTCATAGGTAGCTTCTTCAGCCTGTTTTCCAATAGAACTCAGGACCACCAGTCCAGGGTTGGAACCACCCACAGTGTGATGGGCCCTCTCCAATCAATAACTAGTTAAGAAAATGCCTTATAGATAGATCTGATGGAGGCATTTTCTTAACTACTTTCTGAGCCTTCCTTTCAGATAGCTCTAGTTGTGTGTCAAATTGACATAAACTAGCCAGCACAGAATCCATGGTGGCTGAACAGAGGCATGGTGGCAGAAACAGCTGAGAACTTGCATATTAATCCAAAAGTAGGAGGCAATGAGTTAGCTACTGGGAATGGCACCTCAAAGCCCATCACCAGTGACACACCTCCTCCGACAGAACCACATCTCCTAATCCTTCCCAACCAGTTCTATCAGCTGGGAACCAAGTATTCAAGTATATGAGCATATGGGGGCCATTCTCATTCAGACCATCACATGTTCATTCCATGGTTCCCAGCATCTGACCCATCCAATTCCATAGCACCCAAGAGTGACCACCAGACTGAGCCAGCATAGGCTGCTGCTCTCCTCCCTTCTTCTGCCACCAACTTTCTGCACAGGACACCATTATTAAATCAGATGGGAATCTGTGTCATTCACTGCAAGATCAAGTTCCTTACTGTTATTGCCAAGGCCAACAGGTTCCAATTTAAGAGTATAAGAGGCAGCTATGGTTTATAATATACTTACTAGGTCAAGCACATTGTCTTCTCATTGTATTTAACCCTGACAATAAACCTGCAAGGTTATTTCTGTCACAGGTTGGGAACATGAGAGGCCACGGACGTACCTCAGCTGGTGAAGTGCTTGCATAGTCTATACAAAGTCCAGGGTCCTCAGTGCTGAATAAACTTAGCATGGTGGTATATGCCTCCAATGTCAGCACGCAGGAAGTAGATCAGAAGTTCAAGGTTGTCCATAGTTACATAGCTAATTTGAGGCCAGACAAGGCTACATAAGACTCTGTCTCAAAAAGAGAGAGAAAGATGGAGAAACTGAGGCTAAGAAAGTCTGTGCCCTTTCCTGGGTTGTGTTCTTTGAAGTAGGGTGGGTATGATAGAGGGAGGGCTTTATGGTTTGATTTCACATTCCTTTTTGGGGTGTTGAGACAGGGTTTCTCTATGTTGCCCTGGCTGTCCTGGAACTCACTCTGTAGACCAGGCTGGCCTCGAACTCACAGAAATCCAACTACCTCTGCCTCCTGAGTGCTGAGATTAAAGGTGTGCATCACTACTTCCTGGCTCATGTTGCTCTTATGATGTGCCCAACTCCTGTGTTCCCCGTGGCTTTATTTACACCCAATTAAGAGGTGGTGTGGAATAGGGAGAGTTCAGAGGTGTCTTCTGGAGCAGAATTCTTGGAGCTCTGATGCTTATTTAGTGGTTATGTGTATTAGTTACTCTTATGTAGCTGTGAGAAAAATACAATTGAGCACATGTACACCAGGGAAGCATTATTTATTTTTGCTCAGAGTTTCAAAGATTTCAGACCCTGGTCCTTGGTGTTGTTGATGGTGGCCTCACGATGAGGAAGGGTGCCGTGGTGGTTTGTGGAGCTCGTGGAAGAGGAGGCAGTTAACTGCACCTTGGGCAGGAAGCAGACAGTGAGGAAAAGGGTGAGGGACAGGCCACGGACAAAATGGTCCATCTTGTTTACCCACCTCCTCCAACTAAGTCCCATCTTCTAGAGTTTCCAAAGTTTCTCCAATGCATCCACCAGCTGGGAGCCAAGAACTGAATTCACCAGCCTGTGGGAGACCTTTTATATTTAAACCATAATACCACTTAAATCCTGGCGTGCCTCCTTCTCCGTCTTTCATTGCTGGGGCGACAACAGAAGCAGCAACAAGACTAACACTTTATAGAGTTAACTGACAAGAGGCAACTGGATACTTAGCGTATACAGCACAGGCCCTTTACTAGGAAAAGCTAATTATCTTCATATATGATCATTATTAACATTTTTGCAAGCTCAGTACAAGTTGAAAAAAATGGAGAACATTCATAGAACAAACACATGAGCAATACTTGTAGGAGCAGAAGAGTTCTGGTGAAAGTTGCCTGGTGGGCCGGAGACTTGGGTCACAGGATGGCTCAGGTGTAGAGCTGGGCCTCCTGAGGTAGCTCCAACTCCCCAGTACAAAGAGCCCAGCGGGCGGTCTAGATAAATGGAGGTCAAATGAGCCCAGGTCCCTGCAGGGGTTACTCTGGGGCCTCAGGAGTCTATCGCCAGTTAAGAGTCTGGAAATGACCCTTACAGTTTCAGGTTCTTGCTGGGAGTATTGAAGTGGGGCTGTAGAGGTGTAAGGGGGTGACTCTCAGAGGCTAAAGAGATAGGAAGTGCCTGCCCTTGCCCCACTGGGCAGATCCTGGGTCAGGTTTTTGTATCAGAGATCTACCGTTCAGAGACTGAGCCCTGGCCTGGACACCCAGAGGAGGAAGAATAAGACAATACCGGATCCTCAGTGTTAATTAGATCAGGCAGGGAAGGTTTGCTGAGTGGTAAAAAGCATTCACGTTTTCAATTCATTACCCAAGTAGCAAATCAAAGATTAGAAAACTAAGTCTCTTACTAAGAAAGGCAGAGCCCTGAGCAGGACGCTTAGGGATCTTCCAGCCTCTAATCTCACACTACCTGGACAAGTCAGCTGTATCTCTCAACTTCATCTACCATGTCTAGAGATTTGTGGAGATATAAATTTTCTACCCATTTATTGTCTAAGACCAATAGCGGTGTGAGTTGCTGCTTATTACATTTCTGCTGTGGTCTGAGCTAAATAATTAGATATGTTTATGATTGAATGAATTGTTACAATTCTAATGGGGTGTTTTATTTTCTGCCAATCTGGTAGATAAAGAAAGAGGTTTAGGGAGGTTGAGTGATGTGCTGGCCACTGAAAACATAGAACTTTGGGTCAGTGCCAAGGTCATGATTCGTGCCCAGATTCTGGCTAACTCCAAAGTCCTGTTCTTGATTATTGGTTGGCTGGGGTATACACATATGGGATTGGTAACCAAAGGTGGAATTGTATCTGACTCTGAAGACAGCCTTGTAGATTGAGAAGGGTGCAGGAAAGAAAGACCCGGTGGCTGGAAGAAGATGAATTTCACTCAGAAGAGTCAGTGAGGGGGATCAGAGACAGGGTGGACAATGAGGATGGCAACAGATGCCATGGCCTCCACTGATATGTTTAGTAATATGGTGGCATGATGCAGCAGGAGGGGGTGCCTTAGCAGGCCCATGTCAAGGTATCCCCACATGAAGTTTATTTGCCGCATGGGAAGGGGGTGTGTGAAAAGGGAGTAGAGGCAGAGAAAAAGATGGACAGAGAAGAACAGAAAGAGAGGAGAGAGAAAGAAGGGAAGAGGCCAGCCAGGAACACTTGGAGAGAGAGAAAAGGAGGAGATGACAGAGATGAGAGAGAGAGAGAGAGAGAGAGAGAGAGAGAGATTGAGAGAGATTCCTTTGGCAGCCTTAAAGTCTATGGATCTTTGGTCAAAAACTTGTTTTTATTTTTGTTATTTTTATGCCCTGATAAACATGATAAGATCACACAATTTCAAAGTTGACATTTTTTTTAACCACTTGGGCTCAGCTTGCACCTCATTCTGACCATCCAAAGCTCCTTTGTTTTGCAAAATTGAAACTTTTTCCAGCTCCCACCTCCCCCAGTCTCCCTGGCAACCATCCTCCTATTTCCAGGCTCCAGGAGGGTGATCACCCTGGGTGTCTCATCTGAGTGGGATCACACAGGGCCTTGGGGGCCTTGGTTCAC
>JADRCH010000142.1:5499249-5516281 GCA_019843965.1 Rhynchomys soricoides | reverse complement strand
AGAAGAAGAAGAAGAAGAAGAAGAAGAAGAAGAAGAAGAAGAAGAAGAAGAAGAAGAAGAAGAAGAAGAAGAAGAAGAAATTAACAGCCAAGTTTAGTCAACTGCCCAGCCATCCCCTGAATGCCACCCACTTCTTTCTTCTGTCATCTATTGTTGAGCTCCATCCTGAAAGCTCTGTCCTGCCCTGGAGTTTACTGCTCTTCTTTGAAGTTGCTCTTCTTTATGCCAAGAATAAGTGCACTTGTGCACCTTGAATTTTAAATAACCATATTTAGACTCCAGTACAAATTCATTAATAGAAAGAGAAACTATCACAATCAGCATACTTTGACAATAATGAATAAATTTGTTCGTGTAGCATAGACGTTCAAGTCTGAAGATTAGACTGGTTGTGAGAGCATTCTCCCCGCAGAAAGCTGTCAAGATGCCTGAAGAAGTAGGTGGGTTGGGAGAGGTTAGATGCAATGACAAGTGGGTAACCTGACCCTCAGACCCCGACCACTGTATCTGAGGGCGGGTACTCCCTGTGTTATTTACAATAGGGCTCACACATCTTTGTCTAATTGATAATAGCTTTTGCAGTCTGCCTGTGACATATTTGTAGCACCCAAACTGCCAAGCCAGAAAAAGCATAAGTCTGACTTGGGCATTCTTGTTTACTAGGTATGAGCTGTGAGCACGTTTCATGTCCTTAAAATGGGATCAATATAGATTCCTGTTGATCACTCTGCACAAAACTCAACTCCATAGATCAAGAGTCTCAGCATAAGACCAAAGACCCTGAAATGGATAGAAGAAAAAGTGGGGAGTAGTCTTGAACTCATTGGCACAGGAGAGGACTTTCTAAACAGGACCCTAACTGCACAAGCTCTAAGACCAACAGTCAATAAATGGGACCTCATAAAGCTAAAAAGCTTCTGTTTGACAAAAGACACTGCTATTCATGAAAAGTGGCAGCCCACAGAATGGGCGAAACCTTTACTAATTATTCATCCCATAAAGAATCAGCTATCAGATTCCATGATCAATCTTCATCAGAGAAGTCTCCTCCTGTTGTAGACGGGAATTAACATAGAGACCCACAACTGGACAATGTGTAGACTCGGAGAACCCTCAGTCCTAAATGGGATGTCCCTGTCCTTCAAGGCTCAGGAATCTGTGTGGAAGAAGAGGCAGAAAGATTGTAAGAGCCAGAGGTGTTGGATGAGTCCAAGGAAGCAGCACCTTCCAGACACAGCAGGACTGATGACACACATATGAACTCACAGGGACTGTGGCGGCATACACAGGGACTACACAGGGCCTGCACAGGTTCAAGCCAGATGGAGTTCCAGCACTGAGAGGGGCCAATAGAAGCCAGGTCCCACCCATAACGAGAAGCTACCTCTCCTTGATACCTGCTGACAAAGGGAAAAGGCCATTTTCTCCAGTGGATTGTCAGTGGCTTTATCAAGCATATTTCAGGGTAGGCTCCATGCCTAGGACTTGTTGGCCCCAACACAAAAACAACTCTTTTGTTGCTGTTGTTTTCATCTTGGCATTTTGTTGTTGTGGTTTTATTGAGTTTTTGTTTGTTTTGATTTTCTTTTAAGACAGGGTGGGGAGGAGAATAGAAAGTTGTGTGGGGTAGGGAGGATCTAGGAAGAGTTGGGGGAGGGGAGACATGATCAAAACATTGAAAAAACACACTAAAAGGTGGGATCAATAGCACCTAGCTCACAGAGCTACTGATGGAATTAAGAAGGCTCTAGCACACTGCCTGGTGCAGTGGTACACGCTCAATGAATGCAGAGCCTTTGAAGTAACAGTGAAGGACTGCGAAGAGACCCTTAGTGACTCTGCAAGGAAGTAACAGGCTATGAATTCCAATCAGGGGTGGGAACACTTGCTTAGCTTGAGCAAAGCCCTGGGCTTGATTCTGAGCACAGGAAACAAACAAAACCTCAGCAACAAAACAGTAAGAATGCACTAACTGCACCAGGCATGATGACACAGGCCTTTAGTCTCAGCAATATGCAAACAGAGGAAGCATGTCTCAGTGAATTCAAGGCCAGCCTGGTCTACAACCAAAGCCCTGTCTTAAGACATACACACACATGCATGTACGCTCGCTCACATGTACATTGAAAAAAGAGCTAAAAATTTCAAAAGTTTCGGCTTGTTTTGAATGACAAAGACATCTCATGATTGAAAGAAGAGTATTGTTCTGGGCAATGGTGGCTCACATCTATAATCCTAGCACTCAGGAGGCAGATCTCTTAGTCTGAAACCAACCTGATCTACAGAGTGAGTTTGAGAACAACCAGGGCTACACAGAGAAACCCTGTCTTGAAAATGGAGAAGAAAGAGAAGGAGAAGAAGGAGGAGGAGGAAGAAGAAGAGGAAGAGAAGGAAGAGGAGGAGGGAGAGGAGGAGGAGAAGGAGGAGGAGAAGAGGAGGAGTAGTTAAAAAGGGAAATCAATGGATACGACTTTGTCTGTGTCTTTGGTAATTTTCAGTGCTAACTGATGTCATGTGAGTAACACAGCTTATAAATGATGAGTCATTATGGTTTGCTTTTGGGGCTGAATATAACTGGGCTGTGGAATCCATGCTTAGCATACATGAGGCCTGGGATTCATCCCCAGAGTTCTTCTTAAGAGAATGTATCTCAAACTTGGGAATAACCAAAGAAGTTATTGCATGCCCTTTTTCAAATGACACTGGAGAACTATCTGAAGCTCACCTGTAGATCTTCTGATGCTACAGAAATTATAATTTTGTTTAGCTTACTGTTTATTCTCTGCTCAGGTCTGGATATTTGTATTTCTCTCCAAATTCATATGCTGAAGTCTTAACTCCCAGTGTAATTGCACTTGGAGGTGTCCTGGTTTGTTCTCTAATGCTCTGATAAACGCCATGACCAAAAGCAACTTGGGGAATAAAGGGTTTGTTTCTTCTTACTGTTCTAGTCCATCATGGCAGGAAATTAGGACTGCAACTCAAGGCAGGAGCTGAAGCAGAGACGTTAGAGGAACACAGCTTATTGGCTTGCTCTTCATGGCTCACTCACCTTGCTTCTGATGCAATCCATGACCACCTGCCTAGGGGTGACACTGCCCACAGTGGGCTGGGCCTTCTCACATCAATCATTAATCAAGAAAATCGACCCCAAAGACTTGCCTACAGGGCAAACTCTCAGTTGAGTTTTCCTCTTCTTAGCTGACTCAGGTTTCTGTCAAGTTGACAAAAATATAAAAAATAAATAAATAAACAGCACAGGAGGTATGTGACTCTAGGGAAGCAAATTAGGTTAAGTAAGGCTGAAAGGGGGGGGGGGGGCTCTGATCTAATAAGACTCAGTCCATATGAAAGACTCCAGGCTGTACAGACTGAAGAAAGGCCAGGTGAGGATGCAGCAAAAAACCAGACACATGAAAGGCATAGAGTCATCACCAGAAACAGTCACCAAAACCTTGATTTTGGAATTCTGAATCTGTGAGAGGATGCATTTCTACAAGAAGCCACCCAGCCTTGGGACTTGGTCTTGACAGCTTGTGTTGACTGCACTATTGCTTAAGGTTTGGTTAGAGTGCTTTAGATATTAACTTGTTGAAGATTGATAAGTTGTTTGTGAGCTGTTCCAGTAAAGACACAGATTGTTTCCATTTGTAAAGTGAAAGCCTCCAAGGTCACTCTTAATGTTTTGGTTGTGAGCCTAACCTTTAACAGATGAATCATCTCTCCAGCCCTAAGGTCACTTTGATTGACATGTAGAACATTAACTAGTATATCGAACTTCGTAAGCTAAGTCTGTTTTTCTGCTTTGTGAAATGCCATTGACAGTCTCACTGGACTGGGCACAATGGTTTATAGTCCCAGATACTGGAGAGCTCAAGATTTCCCGAGGTTAGCCTGGTCTTCATGGTGAGCCCTTCCTCCATCTCTTAAAAAAAAAAAAAAAATTAACACATAAATGGCTTCTCTCCTTCAAGGTTGCTATAAGATTGAGTGAGGCACATAGAAGACCCGGCGGGCACTGCTACACACAAAGTAAGCTCTCAATCAAATGATGGCCACTGCAGCGTTTAGATAGGCGGCCCACAGGTGCACTTACAGAGTTCTGTGGTGTCAAAGGTATGAATGGTCAATAGGTAAAAGGCAGGGCACTTCATAGTTTGAATTTCAAGATCTCTTTAAAAAGTAAAAGGTTGGGGAATATCGGGCTCAGTTATTGTCCATCAGCTAAGAAGTCTAAGTGGGTGGCATTTGGGATGGGCAGGCCCTGCTCTGTTTGCTGTCAGCCACACACCCACGTCCCTTTGTTCCTCTGCATTACCTGCCTGGCCCTCGGGGTTTTGGTGCAGAATGCAGAACATCCTCTTCTTGTTTCCTAGTTGAAATAACCTTTGGCACAGATTCAAGGAGCCCTGGAACCAGAACCACCTAATAGGTGAATCTCAGAGCTTTATGGTTCAACCTGCTAATGTAGAGTGTCTTCACATTACACTAGCTCTTGTGTTTTCCATGCAGAGCATGAAAGAGTACACTGTATGCATAGACAAGACACAAGGTTGGGAAAAGCTTCTTCCTGGGGCATGCTAAGGCCAACCCACCTGTGAGATACTCTCCATGACTTGAAAGCTTATGAGGGTGTGGGCCAGCAGTGGACTAGCCAATAGTAACAGTTGACTTGAATATAGAGATCCAACCTCTCAATGTTTAATGACTGAATGAAGACTTTTGTGCATGTTTGTGTGTGGCAAGACTCTAGAAATTGAACCCAGGGCTTTGCATATGTTGAGCTCTACCACTGAGCTATACCTCTATCCCCCTGAACTTTATCTTGAGACAGTGTCTTGCCAAATTGCCTGGGCTATCTATCCTCTGACTTGTGATTCTTAACATTTCTGGTAGCTGGGGTCTAGGGCATGTACTCCCAGAAATCCCATGTCATTTAGAGTTTTAGGAGGTAGTTTTGTAGATCTACAGCCTAAAAAATTTGAAACTACAAACACACGCACAAACACACACACACAAACATACACAACAAACACACATGGGAGAGAGAAGGGGGCAGTCCCATGTAGCTTAGATTGGCTTCAATTTCAACTTACTATGGAGCTGACGATGACCTTGAATTCTTGATCCTCCTGCCTCCACCCCCGAAGTGCTGGGCTTACAGATGTGCGCCACTGTCCCTGCCCCTGTTGTGAAGTCTAATCTGAACTATACTTCTCCCCCACACACACCACACACCCTTTATTTTTCCCCTTTCATGTAACTACCCCATATTTTTCTGAAGAAATATTGATGGAATTGATCCCTGGGTCTTGCCCTGGCTCATCTGCAGGCGTGTTATTCCCACAGAAACCTGACTCTGAGGGTTTCAGAGAAAATATTGACAGCTGTCCGGAGTCAAACCCGTGAGATGCTGAGAGCCAAACCCATGAAATTACCCGCTGTTCTGTGAAGCTTAGTCAGTTAAGATGCAAGGTTAGAAAGCACAGGGCGTCTGTGGTCTTGGGTCCCCGGAAATTGAAAGAACATCTGGTATTTCCTGAAAACCGTTAAGGTAGTGGGTTGGCCTTGGACCATGTGTAACCTTTCCACCTGCCTGTCTTTTTAAGCTGCTGTCCTGAAATAAACTTCAAGAGCTTGATCAGAATATAGACTTGCTCTCCTTCTTCGCATCTCCTGTCCCCATACTTTCGACCCCTCTTCAGGTTCCTGCAGAACCCCAGCAGGCCGGGGCAATTGGCACCCAATGTGGGGCCTGGGTACAGGGGTCCAACTGAACGTTGCTCGCTCAGGGACGTCCCCCCACCCATAGGATTGCCGCGATTCCCCGAGGTCACGTAAGGAGATCCTCGAATTGTGATCGCTGAAGATCACCCATCTGCAAGTCTGATCTGTTGAGGTAAGATAGAACAATGAAAATATGGGACATGAATTGAGTAAGTATGACTTATTCTTACAGGGTCTCAAGGGTCCCTCAAGACAGAGGAACTTGGGTAAAGAAAAAAGGATCTTATTAAGTTTTTTTGAATTTGTTAATTGATGTCTGTCCTTGGTTTCCTCAAGAAGGAACTATTGATGAAAAAAGACGAGCCAGCAGTGAATAAACCTTGTAGAAGGACAAGGTAATGGTAAAATGTGTTTTATGTATGAGTTTAGAGTTATGCTAAAATCTAGAGAAGCGAAGGTAATTCTCATAGGTGCTTTTAGTCTTTGGACCCTGACTAGAGATAGTTTACACCCTAGACATGAGAGAATGGGTTTGAGGAAAGCAATCCTCCCCGACTATCCGGGGAAGGAAAATGAATGTAAGCTGTTTCAGAGCTCTCCTAGGGACAGAAGGAGGTCGGCTACAGGAGAAATGCTTAGTTCTAGTTCTGGCTTTCTTGGGTAGGATATCTGAGTCCCTCTGGGACATCTAATTCTCTTTCCTCTCTGTGTATTGTATGTTCTTGGTACACCAATCTGTCCGTGTCTGTCAGTTTATGTTTGTTTTTGTTCATTGCTTAAATGTTGCTCTGTGTTTCGTGTTCAAAGGGGGGTGGGGGGTGGGGGAGTGAAGCAGTCTCAGTGGCCTTTGGAGCCCTGCACCTGTAGCTAGGAGTCAAGCACAGCTGGAGAAGTCCTGCCAGGGGCTGATTGTCTGCACAAGGTGCTCTTGAAGGGGCCAGCAGCTTCTCAGCTTCTATGGTAAGGGAGCTGATGGTTGTTTCTCCTAGGAAAATCTCTGTGATTGTGATTATTGGGTTCAGTAGGTGACAAGGTGCTCCTCTCTTGAAATTACAACTAGAAAAAGTAAAATTTTGTCTGGTCTAAATAAGTAAATGTGTAGCTACTTCATTTTTGTTTCTGACTGGTTTTAAAAGTATAAATATGCTTTGCATGTCTTGGTTATAGAGTATTGGCTTATAAGTTGTTGGGTATTATTAAAAATTTGTAACATTGGTAACAGAAAGTTGACTTAAAACTGATAACTCAGGATTGGAGTCATTCTAGACAGCAACACATGGCATGAGCCAACCCAGGGAAACAGGTCTCTAAAGATACGTTTAAACTGGGTAAAATTTTATGTAATTCTCACCCTAGAAACCAGACTTATAAAAGATAGGATTTAGGGCAGTGTCTCTGGTGAGGTATTAGAGGCTGCACCATCATGAGTTCCTGTGCATGAATTGGCAACCAAAACTTTGTAGTATGGGGGTGAATCCCTTGACTTTGGAGAGACTGGATTGTTTGTTGAAGGTTGAGTTTTGCTTTCCAAAGTTATGGTTGTGCTCTGGTGTTGCAAGGGAAACTTGAAAATTATAGTTAAACTGTCAGTGTTCCATTGGCTGCAGTTTGCAGTTCAATCACAAGCTCAGGATTCTAAACTCACGCATATTTGTAATTAAGAAAAAATCGGGCAGGTGGAGATTGTTGCAGGATTTGTGAAGGGTTGCTGAGGATTGGAACTTGCAGAGGCATTGCAGCCTGGCTGCCTACTCTAGCTGTCATTCCAGGAAATGCTTATAGAATTATTATGGATTTAGAGAATTGTTTTTATACTGTTTCTTTGCATCCTGGTGATTATAAAAGGTTAGCATTTAGTGAGTTTGCTGGTAATTTTAAAGAACCCATGAAACAATATCATTGGAAAGTTTTACCTCAAGGAATGGCTAATAGCCCTACATTACTTTTAAAAAGTTTTCAAAAGTTGTTAGGAGATATTAATTGGCTAAGACCTCATCTTAAGCTTACCACAGGAGAACTTAGACTTCTGTTTGATATTCTCAAGGGAGATGCAAATCCTAATTCCCCTCAACAACTAACTGATGAGGGACTGATAGCTTTGCAGAAAGTAGAGGAGGCTATGAGCCAACAACAGACACATTGTATAGCCTGCGATCATTTGTTGGCTGTTCACATCCCTGCTACAGCTCACCTGCCCACAGCAGTTCCTTGGCAAAAGAGACCGTTAATGTGGATTCATCCTTCTTCATCTCCAAGTAAAGTTTGTACACCCTATTATGACGCTGTTGCTGTGTTAACACAGAATTGTAGGATAGAATCAAGAAAATATTTTGGCAAAGAACCTGATGAAATAATTATTCCTTATTCCAAACAGCAATTAAATTGGTTATTGCAAACCACTGATATTTGGCCTATTGTATGCACAAACTTTTCAGGGAAAATTGATAATCATTATCCAAAAGATAAGTTGTTGCGATTTGCTTCTATGCATGCTTTTGTATTTCCTGTAAATCTACACATGCAGCCCATAGAAAATGCACTTACTGTATTTACGGATAGCTCATCTAATGGGAAGGCAGGATATGTGATTGAATCACACGTTCATTCTCTTGCGTTTCCCCCTGCTTCAGCACAAGTAATTGAACTATGCACTGTAGCTGTTGTTTTTGAAATGCTAAAAAATCAAGCTTTTAATTTATATACTGATAGCCAATATACAGCTCATGGTTTACAATTACTTGAAATTCTTCCTTTTTTAGTTAATTCTCAAATTTTGCAATTATTTATGCAAATACAACTCAATTTAAGAGAACATAAGTTCCTTATTTTGTAGGACATTTAAGAGCTCATACTAAATTGCCTGGACCCCTTAGTGAGGGCAATGCCACAGCAGATTTGTATACCAAGAAGGTTATAGGCCTTACACAGAAACAATTGGCCAAACAATCTCACTCTTTACATCATCAAAATAGTAATAGCTTCAGACAATAATTTGGTATTTCTAGAAAATGTGCATGTCAAATTGCAACGACTTGTTCTGAATGTCCTCAGTTTCTACCTGTACCACATAATGGTGTTACTCCTCGAGGACTTATACCTAACCAATTATGGCAAATGGATGTTACTCATATTTCTGATTTTGGAAAATTAAAATATGTACCTGTGAGCATTGATACCTTCTCAGGCTTTCTAGTTGCAACTGCTTTAACAGGAAAAGCAACTAAAAACATAATTAGTCATTGCCTGCGTTGTTTTTCTGTACTGGGTGTTCCCAATCAGATTAAAACAGATAATGGAACTGGCTATTGCAGGCACGCATTGGGGACTTTTTGTCAACAACTTAATATTTCCATATTATTTGGATTCCTTGTAATTCTTGAGGACAAGGTATTGTGGAACTTTAAAATAATATCTTCATAAAATAAAAAAGGGGGAGTTATATCCCTGTACACCACAAAATTATTTAAATCATGCTTTTTATTTTAAATTTTAAAAATTTGGATGCCAAGGAACTCTCTGCTAAGTGCTTATGGCACCCTACAACTAGGCATACTTATGCCTAGGTGAAATGGAAGGATCCACTTACATGCATATGGCATGATCCAGATCAGGTATTTAATATGGGGATGTTTGTGTTTTTTCTACAGGATGCTAAAGGTGCATGCTAGCTGCCAGAGTGATTGGTGAGACATGCTGATGCTGCGACAAAGAATGATGCTGACCTGTGAACTTGCTGAGTGCCCTCACAATGGTGACAGTAAAGCTGTATTAGACATCTGTTCCTGACCTATATCCCAGATTGGACAAGATGTCTTGCCTCAAGCCTTTAGACCTCGTGGGACAGAGAACATGGAGACTGTGGAAACTGCCTTCAAAAAATTAATTAGTAGAGAAGTCCTTATAATGGGACCAGATATTCTGACTCAATCATGGACTGGTATAGAAATCAATCCAATATTGGAAATGACAGTCTTCATTGGGAAGGCTGGTTCTGGACATTTTCAAAGACATATTTGGAAGTTAGCTGAAGTTCTCGATGATGTTATGTTAGCAAGAGATAAAGTTGGGACAGGATCTGGACTTTGAACAAGTGTTAGCGCATATGTTAAGGTTCCATTTATTTATTTATTTATTTATTTATTTATTTATTTATTTTCCGAGACAGGGTTTCTCTGTGTAGCCCTGGCTGTCCTGGAACTCACTCTGTAGACCAGGCTGGCCTCGAACTCAGAAATCCACCTGCCTCTGCCTCCTGAGTGCTGGGATTAAAGGCGTGTGCCACCACTGCCCGGCCTAATCTTTTTTTAATTGGTCATGTTAAAATTTTCATTCTTCTACAGTATTTAATGTAAGTTGTATTGATTGTACACTTTCTAATTGTATCAGAGTGTTGAAATCTGGCACATCTGTTATGGTGGTCTATCAACTAGCTTTTGTTTTATTGCCTGTGAGTATATTACAGGACCTTGGTATTCTGAAAAAGGCTTGCAAGTACTGGACTATAAGCAGAAGTACTTTTGGAGTTTGCAAGTACTGAGTCAGACTTTAAGCAGAAGCAAGAGGGTAGTGGGCTTGATTTTCACTGATATAGCAGCTTTAATTACATTAATAGCTAGCACCACTGCTTCTACAATTGCTTTGACAGCTACTTTTGTTAATCGTTTAGCAAAAAATGTTACTAATGTTCTGAGTATTCGAGGGCATTTAGATTGGCATTTAGAACAACAGATTGACTCCCTGGCATCCAAACTTCTACAAGTTCATTATCATAAACTTGATTTGACTGATAGAGGCCTGGCTGAACCCTAAAATGACGTGTCTCCTTTGGAAGCTGCATAAAACTCAGATTTATACTCGCCTGCCTTGGCGTGGGCACCTGCAAGGGGTGCAAGACTAAGTACCGCAGGGGGAAGACCCAAATGTCCATTTCTGAGTACCCCGTGAAGCAAACCTGATTGCATAGAGGTTGGTGTCTGCCCTTCCTTTGATCATACTCTGTGGAGATACCTACAGAAATTGACGAAGGCTAACCTCTCCTCCCCAAAAGACACCGATGACATATAAAGTCCTTGGAGGATCTGGTCAATACTTCCCCCTCTGGTTAATGCCCATTCATCTTCATAGTGCGATCATCTCTAACTACTCAATGGCCTCATAAAAATTGTAAAAAGGGAGGAGATGTCGGGAGCCAAACCCATAAAATTACCCGCTGTTCTGTGAAGCTTAGTCAGTTAAGGTGCAA
The DNA here is from genome assembly GCA_019843965.1 of Rhynchomys soricoides. Taxonomy (NCBI): domain Eukaryota; kingdom Metazoa; phylum Chordata; class Mammalia; order Rodentia; family Muridae; genus Rhynchomys; species Rhynchomys soricoides. The sequence goes on along the minus strand of JADRCH010000142.1, from coordinate 5,505,312 downwards.
GGTTAGAAAGGACAGGGCGTCTGCAGTCTTGGGTCCCAGAAATTCAAAGAACATCTGGTATTTCCTGAAAACCGGTTAAGGTAGTGGGTTGGCCTTGGGCCATGTGTAACCTTCCCACCTGCCTGTCTTTTTAAGCTGCTGTCCTGAAATAAACTTTGAGAGCTTGATCAGAATACAGGCTTGCTCTCTTTCTTTGAGTCTCCTGTCCCCCATTCTTTTGCCCCCCTCCCCAGGTTCCCACTGAATCCCCAAAGGCTGGGGCAGACAGCATGTATTTCATAGCCCTTCTGAAGACGAAGACACCGAATCCTTGAGAAATGAACAGTGAGCACAGTGCTTCATCATGATATTATATTAGGCTTTGGTAGTATTTCCCAAATGCTGGGCAGCATCACGAGCTGTGTGCCATACATTTACAGGGTGGTGGGGTCATTCCATTCTTTTAACACCATACTACAACAGGGGCATTGCTCTATCTTTATTTAATGAACCAAAAAACAAGTGTCCTGAGGTTCCCCTGCCAGTCCTTGTCCTGCATGGGAGAGATGCCCCATGAACCAGATCTACTACCTTCGTGGTCACTGGGTCCACAGTTCTCATAATTACAAAAGTAATCTTTATTAAACACATCCAAACCAGACTTCTTCACTGGAAAATTAAACACCTGGGCCACTCTGTCTGAATCCACCCATGCCAGCAGCCAGGAGTTTGACAAAAGGGACAGGACATCTTTGAAAAGGCTTTTACTGTCTCCAAAATGACCAAAATGTCAATTTTCTGGCTATTGCCAGCATTTTCTAGGACTTCACCTCAGAGGCCTGTCTCTCTAACTTCCTGCTGTAAGGAGTTCTACAAGTAGGTGTGACATTTCTCTACAGGCTTTTAACCCCAGTAGGTCTGAACCCAATAGACCTAGGCTCCTGGTAATGAGGTCTGTCCCTCCCCCTTCCTCCCATCTTTCCTTGATGAGTGTTCTCACCTCAGTTGGTGGACACAGGAGAAATCACAGGAGTTTCTGGCTTCCAGGGCTGGGAACCCTGGCTTCATTTAGAAAGAGTTGAGCTCTGAGTCTCAGGCCATTTCAGCTGTCTAAGGCAAGGTGGCTCCTTCCATCATAGCCTGGTTCCCAGCCCAGTATCCAGCATTTGGGAATTCAGGTTCCTGTGATCATGAGCATGGGGGATTCACTAGCCAGGGAGGTGCCTGGGGCAAAGGAGGAACTCATGGGACTGGCATCCCCATGTCCACCATTGACCCCTCTGACTCTGGGGAAGACATGCCCTCAGTGCATAGGCTTCCTTGTTTGGCAACAGGTAGGAAATAGGGAGAATGGCAGCAGTAATGGATTTGACAACTTGATAGATATTACATACAGTCATCGTGTAAGCCTGAGGGAAGAAAGTGAATTATGGCTCAGGATGGAAGAGTGAGGACCACAGTGAGCTGCACAGAGACAAGATTAAAGCAGTAGGTTGAGCTGCAACAGACTTGGATAAGTTATTCTGGGATCCAACACGTATATTTTCAAAGCTTTTTTTCTCCTGCTTCAAGATGACTGAATGGTTGAGACTTAAGAATGACCAGAGAGTTTTGTTTCCATGAGTCATTTGAAAGCATATTGTGTGATTTAAGATTGTGGCTAGGGCACAAAATGTAATGGAGCTCAAAATTAAGGGGAATAATATGAGAAGCTGGGCTAAAGTTCAGTGGTGTAGTTTTGCCTAGCATAGCCCAAGTGAGGTGTGTGTGTGTGAGAGAGAGAGAGAGAGAGACAGACAGACAGACAGAGAAACAGAGACAGAAAGACAGAGACAGACAGAAAGATAGACAGAGAGAGAGAGAGAGAGACAGGGTCAGACACACACACACACACACACACACACACACACAGAGCCTATATCTATTTCTGATATCAGCAAAGATAAGCTATAAAAATGCTTCTTTACTGTGTAAATTACTAACTTGGACATATTAGAAAGGGCCAGCGTATGGAAAAAACTATAGCAGATGTGAAGAAAACAAAGACAAACAGAACTTCCAAATAGAACATGGGGGTCTAAGTATGCTGGGAGGCTTGGTCTTATTCAAGGAAGATGAGAGGCAAGGTCCTAGCATAAGAAAGGCCTGGTGTGACTGAAACTGTTGTGGGGAGCAAGGGAGGGAACATAAATGAGCTGAGGATATCCCAGGCTGGCCTCACACCCATGATCCTCTTGCCTCTGGAGTGAGGATTACAGGTGGAGGCTACCACAGCTGTTTCCCAATTTTAGACACTTAAAATTGGAGCCAGGAATTCAGACTCATGAAGTTTTCTTGGGGGGCAACACGGTTTTCACGGTTTGTGAAACTGAACATTTATATCAGGTCCTGGCCTTTGGGTGGAGATTTAGTGAGGTGAACAGTTACAGTTAATGAATGGACTCTTTCTCTCTCTCTCTCTCTCTCTCTCTCTCTCTCTCTCTCTCTCTCTCTCTCTTATATGGTTAGCTGTAAAATGTGATCTATTTGGTGAATGGTGAGTTGGTAAGAGCTAAGAACGTGAGCCTGCCAGGAAAGCCTTAGAGAAGATGAATGTCCAAGCGTACTTTGTCCATTTATCCCATTCAAATACTAACCTGGCCAGACCCTACTTAGCTTCTGAGACCAGCTGAGCTTGGGCACCTTTGTTGTGATAAAGTGATCCCATTTCTATGATAAAGTACCCAAGACAGTAATTTATAAAGAAGAGAAGTTTGCTTTGGCTTACGTTTCTGGAGGATGGGAATTTCAAAATCATGGTACTGACATCTTGGCTTCTGGCAAGAATGTCATGATGCTTCAATTTATGACAGAAAGACCAAATGTGTGTGTGTGCGCGTGTGTGTGTGTGTGTGTGTGTAAGACAAAACACAATGGATAAGCTTGTTTGCTTTCTTCTTTCTTTCTTTTAACTTTTCTTGTAGCAATTATTTCAGTCCCTCCATAAAGATAGTCAATCCACTTAAGCAAATAAGAGGACATTAATTTGTGTGTTGGTCTTTCCTCAGAGTTCTCACCACCTCTTAAGCAACTGCTGGGGATTGAACACCAACATGAATTTGGGAGGGGACAAACCACTTTTTGATCACAGATTATGTGAAGAAACGGAAGCATGCTTCAGGTTGGGGGAAATGCTATGAGCCAAGGGAGTGAGACACACAGAGAGATTGGTGGAGCCCAGGCATTTACTCAGTCTGCATCCTGGATGGTCTGTTCATTATCCTGGTGGCTGGTAAGGGTGTAAGAGACTGGACAATCGGTGAGAGTTCCATGTCAAGCTGTTGAATACTTCTCCATATATTCCTGGGGAAGAAGATCAGCAAAAGGGTCTGGCAGATGTAAGGACAAGGACTTCCAGCTGTCAGCCTTGGGAAAAAGCAGAACACATCTGGCCTAGAGTGTCAGGGACAAGTGAACCTTCATGTCACATCAACCTCCTTATCCATTCTTGGCGGCAAGGTTCTCCACTGGAGGTAATGTCTGTCTTAGTACTAAGCCCCTGGTGAGAGCTCCCTTCCTCCTGACATTCATGGTCCACAGACCAAACAGATCAAAGTGAAGGGATTATAGATGCCTTGGGATTCTTCTCTATTTATTTATTTATTTATTTATTTATTTATTTTTAGCATTTTCTACAGGTACTTCTTAGCTATTCATTGCTTTTGAAATCAGTAAAACAAAACCAAACTTTTATAGAGCATTTAAGCTACTGTCGAACACATTTCTATAGAGAGATGTCCGCAGTGTATCTGGGTGAGGAACCATAGTGAACCACAAAAGGCACCCAGCACCATCTCATTGCTGTAAGAAAAGAGCCTGCCCTGAAGTCTAGGGGTGGATTGTTCTCTCTGTGATTCTTGTGAATTTTAAGACCCCCCCCCTCCTCCACTCACACCCATTTTGTCTTCAGGAGTCCTTCATTGCATTTGTTATGTCAAGGGCTGAATTAAGTCCTTGCACTTTCTCCTCCTGGAGGCTTCCGCTGGTTTCCAGCCTTTGTTCTCTGAGGCCGCTGGGAACAAGATCCTTTGACTGGATTGGGCAGTCTTCCGCCCTTTGGATTTTCCTTCCAAAGCTTGCACATCCTCCACGTGTGGTTATGATTGAGAAGCAGAAGACAGGGTCCTGGGGGTATTTTTAGGCTTCTTTTGTCCCCTGGCTTAACTTTCTTTTCCTGGAGTCATGTTTGCCGTGAAGAAGGTGCCAGGAGGGAGCCACAAGCTCTGCCTCTAGCAAACCCAGTTTAGAGCAGAGGAGGATTTGGAACCGCCCTCACCACTACCCCGGCTCTCACCTCTGGCCAAGGGTCCTACCAGGCTTTGTTCCTCTGGAGTCCTTCCCAGGAAGGTGATCGTAATTAACACTTAAGTGGAAATGCTTCTAGTGAGGTTAAAGTCCTTCAGGAATTTGCATTTGAAAGCCTGGCTGCTAATTTCGGAATGCCAGGCTTTATCTACCCAGAAAGGAAGGGCAGGCACTGGAAGTCTGGTGAAGAAAAGAGGGGTCCCTCTACCTCTCCACCCCACTTCCACTCTGGACTTTCACTTCCAAGCGTGGTGCAGGAGAAACTGGGGAGCAGGGGATCTCCAAATATTGTTTTTCTTTCCAAATCACAGAGTTTCTGAAAATGAAGTCCATTCTAGAGAAAGCCTGTCTTCTGTAACCTGGAGCCCTCAGCTCTACTCCCAAAGCAAGCCAGGCCAAGTGTGGCACCCAGCCCCTAGATAGCCTACGGTGTAGATAGTAATTATTATTAGTAGTAGTAGTATACCTAGAACACCAGCAAGAGGATTGCTGTGGTTGATCTGCAAAATAGTGACAGTGACAACACACAAGCATACACATAGAAGCACAGGTGCCCACACACACACACACACACACACACACACACACACACACACACGTTGTCACTAGAATTGATTTTTTTTTTTCTTCAGGGTAAAATATGCCTTTGGTTTGGTGTTTTGGGCCTTGGACAGACCTGCAATCAGCCAGTTCCTTGTGGCAGACCCGAACTTGTCTGCAATCTTTAATGTGTTGTTCTCAGAAGAATCTGCAGACACAGTGTTGATGGAAGTGTATATAGAAGCAGGGAGGATCCAGGAGCATCACAGCAATTCTGCTAAGTAATGAGGACCACCTTTTGGTAGAGGGCTTCCTGTCACCAGTCCTGGGTTCTCTGGGCTCTAGGTAGCCCAATGCATGCAGAGCAGGAAATCCACCCACGAACATGGGGCCAGGAGCCCTAGAACGTTGACCTGGACTAGGTAAGGATACAGTAAGGTAGAGTTAGCTCTCCCTTTTCAAATGTGGATAGACAGCTAAGGTCTCTTTCTCCTCCAGTCTGCACGGGCTTGGCCAAAAAGCTCTGTGTTGAGCATCTGACCACTTCCTTAAGGCGTAGCTGTGGATTTCTAGGCAAGCTTTGCTTTCTCAGGAAATGCCTGGAACTCTTTATTCTGAAGAGCTGGTTCAGGGACAGCAAAACCAGCAATGAGCACCCTAAGCAAATGCACAGTTAACAATCCACCAAACATCAGTCACAGGGGACATTGCCTAATGCACTGGAGTGGTATCATTGAGAATTCTGCCCTGCACCCTGGTTCTTTTGTTTTGTGAACAGCCTGCTCACACACTAATTTCGCCATTCTTCTGTTGAGCTGTATACATAGATCCTGCTGATTGGTGTGAGTTCTTTGTAAACCAGGAAGCCTCCAACGGAGCCTCTGGTCCCCCAGCCTACCCAAGTGCTGGGATTGTCTTACTGCTCATGGAAGACAATTATCTTCTCACCAGCCGAAGATTATAAACACTTCCCCAGTTTTATTTATATCATTTTGTTAATTGTTATTGTTATCATATAGACATTACACTTTTTAAAAAAAAATTTTTTTTTTTGGTCAAATCCATCAATTTGCTGGGAAATGATAGCTGAGGCAGGACAATTTTGGGTGAGTTCCAGGCCAGCCTGGGCTACATAGTGAGTCTCTAAGAAAGAAAGAAAGAAAGAAAGAAAGAAAGAAAGAAAGAAAGAAAGAAAGAAAG
>JADRCH010000142.1:5426516-5499239 GCA_019843965.1 Rhynchomys soricoides | reverse complement strand
AAGAAAGAAAGAAAGAAAGAAAGAAAGAAAGAAAGAAAGAAAGAAAGGGAAAGAAAGACACACACACAGAGAGTTAGAGAGAGAGAAAGAGAGAGTTAGAGAGCGAGAGCGAGAGCAAGAGAGAGAGAGAGAGACCAAGCATTAATTCTTTTGGGTTTAATTTCTTGTGATCAGCATAGACAGCTCCTTTCTACACTGAATTGATCAATTTGATATATTTTCATCGGCACATTTTGTTTTCATTTTTAAGATGTAAACTTTAATCCACCTGAAGTTTACTTGATGTTGAAGACTGAAGTGTAATTTCATTTTGTTCCCTGGCATTATCAATGAGCCTCAAATAATTTCTCACTAAGTATCTTTACTAAATGTCCCTTTCATCACAAGTAAAATTTCTAGATATGTTTACTCTCCTCTGGCCCCCTCTATTTTATGACACTGCCCTCTCTCTTCTTCTCATCCCTTCTCCGGGCAGGGTCTAGCTATGTAGCTTAAATGGGCCAGGAACTCTCACCCTGCCTGCTTCTGTCTCCACAGGGCACAGTGATGCCCAATTGCTTCTACGTTTCCTGATCTATATCTTATTTAATATTTAGTAGGAGACTCTTTCCTTCCCATCTCTGAGCTTTTTCTAATCATTTCATACATGTCCATTTCCCCAGTTAAGTTAACCATCTTTTTATTAAGACCTCTGCTCTCTTGATATTTAATTGAAAGGGAGGTGAGATGCAGGTTAATTCTGGGAGTGTGGTCTGAAAAGGGGCTGCTTTCCCAGCCACCTTTTCTTTTTATAGCCCATTGGACCTTTCAAGTATACCCCATTCCTGCCCCCAGTTCCTGCACACTCCTTAGGAGAGGCATCCCTGGGACCCTTTATCTTTTCAGCTCCTTCAACAAATGCAAGACGTACTCGTTGTGTTTTACTTCTGTGAGAATGGGTCTCCCGTTCAGTCACACTTCTCTTATTTTCTGACTGGGATGACTTTAAACAACAGTTCACCTTCTCTAGGCCTCAGGCTTCCTTATTTGTAAGGAGCTGGGCTTAGAGGTTAAGAACAGGTGCTATTCTTTTAGAGGACCAGAGTTCAGTTCTCAGCATCCCAGTGAGGTGGCTCACAACTGCTTCTCTGGCCTCCATGGATCCATGGATACTTGCACTCGTGTGTGTGTGTGTGTGTGTGTGTGTGTGTGTGTGTGTGTGTGTGCATATATATATGAGCTTATCCCTGAGGGATGCTCTTCAGCTTCCCCTGAAGCTACCTAGCCAGGAGCTCTGAGGTGGTCCCCCCACCCCCGTTGGGATTTTTAGGGATAGCTTTACCCTCATTGCATTTTCATGAGAAAGACCCTGGGTCAGCTCAGTGTCTCTGCTCCCAGCTGTGCAAACAAATACCTAGGTCAACCTTAATTGGAGCCCTCTGTGAGTCACTTTCAGGGACTGTGCCCAAACTCTCCCTCAGGGGCACCCCAGCAGGATGGTCACCAGCTTCTCCTACATCCACCATCCGTCAGGTACCAAACCAGCCTCTGGGTGGGCCCATGGGCAGTTTAGCAAGATGAATGGTTTTGGATCACTTAGACCTCCAAATGCAATTTGTGATTGAGCATCGGTTTGAGATTGTTTTTTGTTTTTATTCAAAGGACTCAAAAGAAACTTCAAGGTGTTTTGTTCAGGGAGAAGAAGACACAGACTGGATTCAGCGAGATGCTGCACTTTAGTAGACACTGGGAGAAAATGCCTTGAGAGAGTATTTCTCAGAGAAGTTAAGAATGCTGGCTGGCCAGCTGGCCAGGTCACCAGTTCAACCTCCTACCCAAAGTGGAATCTCTTCCTCGATTTCCTGAGGCCCACCATTGCACCCCACCGTGTTGATGGCTGGGTGACAGGCTCACACTCCCGGCTAATTCCAGCAGAGACACATTTACGGTTTAGTCTAATTGTTTCTCTAATTGAAAGCCAGCAGATAAGCACTAAGTTCTTTCCCATGCAAAAGAAGCTTTAACCAGAAGAAACAGACCAAAGGCAAAAGAAAGCAAGGGCTGGCCCAAGCTGCTTTGGCAACTTGCATCATAATGCATTTGAGTTAATTTGACTGGTGGGGATGCTTAGTTACCCAAACACTTTAATAGGATTGAGGTTGGCTACTCTTGAGCCTTGCTCGGATAAGAATGGACTAGCTAAGCCCTCTTTTCTTTAAGCAAACAGCTCCCACACTTGTACAGGCCAAAATAATTAAGTAATTAGCAAAGGCATTTGTCAAAATGCCCGGTGGGGCTGACCAAAATGACAGCTTTGAGAAGGCTGAAGAGCTTGCAAATGGCATTTTCCTGGAGCCCCGAGTTGGGGGTCAGGCTTGGAGTTCGTGAGTGAGTGCCTGCCTGGGACTCCGGGGTCCCAGCACAACCTTTGGGGTTCAAGTTCACTTCCCCGTGGCAAAAGCCAAGCTCCTATTTCTAAGGAGGCCTTCTTGAAAGGCCTTTGGAACATCAAAGGCCCCTCACTCTGCAGAGACTAAGTAAAAAATAAGGGAGTCATTTTCCTTTTCAAAGGATTGAAACCGTTAGGCAGCCAAGTCCAGGGTGGAAGAAAACATTTGTGGTTTATTGAAATTAAAATACAGGAACTGGCTGAAGGTTACAAAGCAGTCTGCAGCACTCATTTCATACCTACTGTGTGCACAGAAAGCTCCTAGGTTTTCTGGGGGACATAGGGTTTCTACACCAAAGAAGCTTCTACGCCAAGAGAAATTCAGGATCGGGAGAAAAGTCATGCTAACAAGAGTGACAATTGAACCTGCACATGGCGTCTTCAGGGTTCACAACAACCCACTATGTGGTGGTTTCACACCCATCATTAGGGTCCCAGCCCTAAGACAGGTCAACGGGGATAAAAACCAGACTTCAAGTAAAACTTGAAGGACACGAGAGCTTTGGCTGAGGAGACCCAGAGATCAGGGGAAAATCTCTTTTTGTGCTTGAATTCAATGAAGAATGGACAGCCATATTGAAATGTGGTTGGGCAAAGTATACATGATCTGCTGGGCAGATCTGTGGGTGTGTGTAATCTTAGCACTTGGAAGGCAGGAGGTGAAGGTTTTGCTAGCCTGGGCTATAATAGGAAGACCTTGTCCAAGAGAGGGGAGGAGAGAAGAAAGGGGAGAAAGAAGGAAGGGATGGAGAGGGGAGGTGGAAAAGAGGGAGGGGGGTATGATGTAAGGGACCAGCCGGGAGAGGACACCCAGCCAGGCTGGGTGTTCACATTCTCCTTGGTCCCTCTGGGTGCCATTTCTTCCACCTTGTTTAGGTGACTAGTTTAGGTCGCTAGATTTAGGCGATGAGGTTGGTGGCTGAAAAGAGCTATTTCCGGGAAGTCAGGACGGGAGGATAGTCTTCCAGACTGCGTAAGGTGGTGTGTACCTGTAACCCCAGGATTCAGCAGGCTAAGGCAGTAGGATTGCCAGAAATCTGAAGCTAAACTTGGGTTATACAGTGAATTTGAGGCTAGTCTGGGCCACATAGTAAGACCTTGTCTTAAAAGAAACCCAAGCCATGCTGGGTATGGTGGCGCACACCTTTAATCCCAGCACCCAGGAGGCAGAGACAGGAGGATCTCTGTGAGTTTGAGGCCAGTCTGGTTTACATAGAAAGTTCCAGGCAAGCCAGGGCTACATAGTGAGACCTTGTCTCAAAAGAGGAAGGGAGGTGGGGGGGGGGGGGCAGGACTGATGTGGTAGTTAAGAGCACTGGGCTGCTCTTCTGGAAGATCCCTGTTTAATTCCCAGCACCCACACGAAGGCTCTCAATCATCTGATGCAACTGTAGGTTCCAGGGGATCCAACACCCTCTTCTGACTCCTAAGGGGCACCAGGTACATGGTACACAGACATACACACAGGCAAAACACCCATAACACAAAAAATAAAAGTAACAAACACTTTCAAAAAGGAAACAGAGGTCCACATAAGCTTTGGGGCAGGCAAAAAGAGACGGGAGGCCTAAGGTAGGAGTAAGATGGACATTGGAAGTTCTGTGGGTGAAGGCAAAGAAGGACCAGGAGCAACCTGGAGCTCAGGGCGACTAGGCTGAGAACAGCCAGAGGTCATGCATGTGATAAGCAGGTGCCTCAGGGCTGGGGTGGTAGGGAGTTACAGGCTCGGCATTCTAAGTCTTGGAGGTAGAGTTTCTTTATAGGACATCAACGGTGTCTGGGTTGGATGGGAGAGGCACAATTAAAAATTACAGGACCTTAGAGGGCCGGAGGTCAAGGGGTCAGGGAACATCGATATTAGTTAGCTTCTGAAGCTTTCCAGAAACAAAGGCATGGGAGGCAGAGAGTACGGTGAAGGGATGAGACCGGAGACCAGTGAGCGAGTGGCTCATTTTAGGGGAGGTTGAGAAACACTGAGGCTTTGATAGTGGGTGTTATCAACTAAATGCTCATGTCCCCCAAAATTTACATGTTGAAACACAATCCCTGACACAAGGGTATCTGCAAATAAGGCCTTAGGGGGAGGGGATCTTCCTCTCATGAATGAGCTTAGTGCCCTGTAGTAAAATGCAGCCTTTGAAACAGGAAGCTGATCTGTAAGGGTGCTTACTTGGAAGTTTGTTTGCAGAAAGACTCCTCAGCTGGGCCCACAAGCTAACTGAAAGCACAATGAAGTAAAGCCAGCTTTGTCTTTATTTTGAATCTGACCCCTCTGCCCTGGGTCACATGCTCTCCGCGCATCCCCATGTTAAACACTCACTGAGCATCTATCTATCTAGGATCCTAGGTACCTAGCCTATCTGAGTCCTCCTCCAGGTTGAAAACACACAGATAAGAGTAACAGAGGAATCTTAAAATGTCCTGTTCCAGACCTCTAAAAGGTGCCTGAGGGTCTTCAGCCCAAATCCTAACCCTGCAATCACCTTAGATTCCAGAAACAGCAGAGGCTTGCAGGATTCGCTGCCCCAGATGAGGGCGATTATCTGTGAAGGCAAGGCTGGACTTTGGAGCAGGGCTAATCATCTCTCAAGAAGGACGGGGATCTGTCAAGCAATAAGGGCTGCCTCAGACCACCTTGCAAGAGCAGACATGCCAGTGACCCACCAGACCACACTTTGACCAGGGCTGCTTAATTTCCCATGTTATTTGACCCTCACCAGGATTCTACCATTTAAACCTAAATCTCATGTTGGAATCCAAAAGATAGGCGAGGGGTCACTGTGCTCTTGGTCTGTTTCTTGTCCCTCTCTGTTACATTGACCAAGTCTCCTTTCTCTGCCTTTTGACATTTCCTATCCCTTTAATTGATATATTGGAATTGGAGCAGGACAGAGCTAAGTCTTCTGAGACTCCTGAAGTTAAAGTTTTGCTCAAATACTCAATCAACAAACTTTCATCAGACACAGAGACACCTTCCACCACCAACACCCCTCCTTGGACTTCCCAGCTCCCAGAATTGTGAGATACAAATATCTGTTGCTTATAAGCCCCTCAGTTCTGGGTATTTTGCTCATTAACCCAGAAAGGCTCAAAAGGGTCATCTACTCGGTTGCTACTGATGGCTTTCCATTTGTGTGCTCCAGGAGAAGTCCTGGATTCTTATCTCTAAATCTTGTTTTCCCTATCTACAAAGCCCTCACTGTGTGTATGGGAAGAGGGAGAGAGGTGAAGATTGTGAAAACCTGAACCCACCCACCCCCTACCCCACTTCACAGTGCATGGGTCATAAATTGTAGCCCTGAAAGGTATCTCAGGTCATCTGACCTGATAGACCAGGAAGGAGACTCAGAAAGGTCACAGGTTAGGACAAATGATAGAGTCCCAGTGCTGGTCATGAAGTGTGGGACTCTGATTGAAGTGACACTCATGCAGAAGTTCAGGAGTGGGAAGTTCTTGATTCTAGAATCTTTGAGGTCCCCAGTCAGGCTGGTATTGGGTACAGAATGGTATGTACCTGTGCACATGTGTGCATGCAAGTATGCACGTATGTGCGTGTTAGTATTTTTAGTGATGTGATTGGCCAGCTAAGCATGCTGTCTGCCCGTAAAGACACTGACCATTCGTTTGCAGTTCATTTGAACACTAGGGACTGGCTTCTCTCCCTGGTGCATGAGAAGTACAGAGCTAAAGTAGTTTCCAACCTCTAAGCTCAGAGTTAAGCTTTTGTGAGGACAAGTCTTACTATTCACCTCTATAGTTGGCTGCCTGAATGGGACTGAGGAAGCCAGGAGGTTGACAAATGAGGTTCAAACTCCACTCTTTTCTTGCTCCAAAGATCCTTCATCTATGATGACTATAGTGTCTCTTTCACCACAGAGGATTGGATGCTGTGTCTACATCAGCACCACCCTGTTCAACACTTTCATCACTGACCAGGTATGACAGTGTACACAGACTCACCTCTCTTTGGAGCCTTTGAGCGCCATTCTGCCAAGCTCTAGAAAGTGCTACAAGAAAGGTGAGGGGCTAAAAAGATGGGCTTTGCACTTCCCTCAGTACCCCCACTAATGCCCATCTGGTTTGGCACTTCAGAGGGAAGACTGCCATTCTTTGACTGCAGCCCCAAGGTGCATCTAACCTCAGGTGTGGTGGCCCTGGGGATGGGAGACAGGTCACAGCTTGCCGCAAACGCCCTAGTGTTTTGGGTGCTCACTGCCAGCAGGAGAAACCTTCTGTGTGGAAATTACTTTAATTTGCAGTTGACAAAAGGCAAATTGCTGGCATTTTTCTGCTAGGAGCCTGGAATGTAACCTTGTACTACTGCTCCAGACATTCCAGGTTGGCAACTTCCATTAGCCGGCCCAGATTTTTAACTTCAAGCAGGCTATAGAAAAAAAAGAAGAACTTAAGTCGTTTTACAGGTGGGCAAACCTGCAGTTGTGATTTAACTCCACAGGTTCTCTCCCTTTGAACTCTCCGCTGTTTTCAGCTTAGAGAGCATTCTTTGTGAGTTTTCCATCCTGGGGTTTCATTGTGCTCTGCTGTAGTCTGCAGGATGGTGATTTTTAATCGGATGGAAGACCCTTCTGATTTAGTAGACTGTGTGTAAACTGCCTGCGAGGCCACGGAACAGATCTCTATTGCAGCTTTTTGCAGGGAGCATGGGATTCAGCAGGATCTCAGTTCCTTCACAAGTGAACATACGTGAATGAATGGGCGGTTTCCCGGTTTTTCTCAAGACCAGAGCATTTTTGTCTGTCTAGTCGTAAACTTGCAGAGCATTCCAAAAGAAAGGGCATCCTTTAGATGCGGTGGTGCTGGTCACCTTCCACTTAAAATATGTCCCAGAGATGCCTGTCTTGGGTGGGGTTCCCGGGAATGCAGACTGAATGGAATGCTTCTTGTGCCAACTGAGAACCTGAGGATGCTGCTGCCATCTTGTGGATAGTATGTGAAATACACGTCTGAGTTTTCCCAAGACTGATCCATTCTATAATGGAATATTTTCCTTTGCAAAGCCATCCTTAACTTATTTCTGTTCTCTTGTGGAAGTAACAAAAATGACCCAATATCAATAAATATATTTATTGTGTTTTAAAAAGCTTAATAAGACCAAGATCTGACTCCCAACCTATCTACTTTGACCTAACTCTTGGCCATTTATGCTACACTTTTCCTCTCTGCTTCTTTTTCTTCTTCCTCTGTCAAGGCCAGTGTGGCAGGACATTGGTATCCATGATCACACTGTGTCTCAGTGATTTGCTTCCCTAGTGACAGGGATCTGAGATCTGGTCAAAGTTTTGGGGTACAGATTTTAAAAATTAAATCATTCATTTATGTTTTGTGGTGCTGTGTGAACGTAGGACTTCACACTTGCTAAACACACACTCATTCAACAACTGAACTACATCCTTGACTGATGAGTACAGAGATATCGTTGACCTCTGTGCACCAATTACGTATAAGGTTCTGTGTTAGATTAGGACATACAAAATCTGATAAATTGAGGTTTGGAAATGCCCAATGTAGTGTGTGTGTGTGTGTGTGTGTGTGTGTGTGGTGTGTGTGTGTGTGTGGTGTGTGTGTGTGTGTGTGTGGTGTGTGTGTGTGTGTGTGTGTGTGGTGTGTGTGTGTGTGGTGTGTGTGTGTGTGGTGTGTGTGGTGTGTGTGTGTGTGTGGTGTGTGTGGTGTGTGTGTGTGTGTGTGTGTGTGTGTGTGTGTAGAAATCCTTAGGAGATGTATGCAATATGTTCCTGGAATATATTCTTTGGCTTTTGTTTGTTTTCTTTTGCTTTGTTTTGAGACAGGATCTCACTGTATAGCTCTGGCTGGTCTGGAAACCAATATGTAGACCATGTTGGTCTCAAACTCACAAAGGCATAAGCCACCACATCCAGTCCTTCCAAAATATATTCTAATTGAAGATTGATATAGATTTTTTAATGTAGTTCTTAGCAACCCCATTAGTTACTTGTAAGCTCATTTTTACAGGAATCGGTGTCCCCAGGACTGCCCAGGTGAGCTGTAACCATTATTTAAACTGTTGCTTTACTATTTTTAACTACATGTATATGTCTCTGTGTGGGTCTAGGCATGCTGCAGGTGTCCAAGAGCCCAGGGGTGGATGCTCCTGGAGCTGGGGTCACAAGTGGTCATGAGTCAAGTGGTGTGGGGTCTGGGAATCAAACTCAGGTCCTCTGGAAGAGTAATGCGTGTGCTTAACCACTGAGCCATCTCTCCAGGCAGAGCAGTAACCATTATTAAATTCATATCTGCACCCTTTTTGGAGCTCTTGACACACAGTTGCTCATGTGAGAAGTCTTTTGAATGTACCTGGTGGTGGGAGGGAGGAGCAGCAGCCCATAGATGGAGGCACACAACCAGTCTTACATATACCACAGAGTCTGTGTTTTAGCTGAGCCACCCAAGTGCAACCTCTGGGTTGATGAAGACTCTTGAGCAGGTTTTTTTTTTTTTTTTTTTTTATTGTACTACATGGAGTCAAAAGTTAGCTTTTTAGAAGCCTTTGTGGTGGGATACAACATTTAGAATACATTTATCAAAGAAAGACATTGGAAAGCTTTAGACCTGCAGGTACACACTTTGCGGCTGTAACTGTGTCCCTGTGTGTTAGTGCATTTGCAGAAACCATTTCCAAAGTGACCATATGGCCTGCTGTCTCTAGTGAGAGCAGCCTCTGTACAGAGAAGGCTGGGTCCCCTCAGAGGCCAGCCCTGTGTCACATCCCAATCTGCACACAAGCCTCAGGGAGACTTCTGCAGTCTCCAGCAACTTGGCCTTGAGGCTAGACTTTCCCGGAGAGTGAGGCTTTGTTCTCTTCTGTACCCTCCTCACCCTGCAAACGCCTGGTGGAAATGAACAGTACCTTGGGAAGAATTCAGGAGATAGGCTCTTCATCATAGGAGCATACTGCAGCCAGATCAGCAAAACCCTTTGAGGGATTATTCGCTATGATTGTGCTCTTTGTTAATAAGAAGCCCTTCTGTACTGTCCCAATAAAAAACATACCAGCCAGCCTTGGGCTGAGCAACTGTAGAAACCATATTGAAATTTTGAGAAGAAAATTTTTACCTTCAGTATGTGTATGGGTGGGGGTGGGGGTGTGCCGGCCTGTGTGCCCACATGTGGAGGGCAGAGCTAGACGTCAGGCGCCTGTCTATCTACCACTCTTTATTTTAGATTTTGAGAGAGCTTCTCTCACTAGATGTTTTCAGTCACTTTAAAATTCTAAATCTGAAGAATTCCACCCAACTGTACCCACAGTCACTTCTCTCCTCTTGCCTATTTTACAGTTGATTCTGCCCCCTTTCCTCTGTTCGAGCTAAGCAAAAGAAAACCCTCCCCCTTTAAAAGGAATGTGCAGCTTAATTTTTATTTTAAAATAAAATGTATTATTTTAATAATTGGTGAGACAATAGGACGAGTGTGCAAGTCTTAGTATAGAGGCTAGAGACACTTTCAGGGCATTTGAAACACATTGACGTATTCTCTTTGGGGGTGGTTGTGGTTGTCAAGGAATCACATTTTTTTTTTTTAAGTAAAAGAAAGCTACCTGCTTCTTTTTGAAAGATGTTAAAGGATTTCTTTTCTTTTCCATTTGAAAAAGGGAGACTCCAGATGCCACAGAAGACCCTCCAAGCAGACCTGTGTGTTTCTTGGCTTTCTACGATGCTCTTGAGGTCCAACAATCAGGACATGGGGAAGGAAAGACTCACAAGAATGGACTAAGGAAAGAGACACTGGGTTTGGTTGGAGGGTTTCAGCTCTGCTGGGAGCTGTGTGCACACAACAGCCAGGAAGCAACTGGCAATTCCCTTCTGGAGATTTGATAACTTAAGGGATGAATGAGAAAGTCATTCAGCCATTCAACAATGGCTGCTCCACCGCAGATATAAATGTGGGTGAACCAATCAAATATCATCTCTGCCCTTGTGATATTAATGATTTAAGAGATCCAAAACCCCCAAATATAAGCAGTGATCTTTGGTCACGGATGTTTAAGGAGGGGCTGTAAATAGCAAAGAATTGGAAATGAAGTATGTCTAACGATAGAGGAAGTAGTTAACCTAGAGCAGGTCAGTATGGAAGAATTATTATTATTTTGTTTTTGTAGTTCCAGGGATCGATACAATGGACTACTATCCCCCATGCTGTGGAAAAATGCTTATGAAATATAATTTTAGAGGGGAAGAAAAGCAAGACACAAAACTAAAGTATTATAAAACAAACCCTGTGAAGTCCTGGCGTAGGGCTCCAATCTTCTGTCCTGAACAACAGAACAACAGAATAGAAGGAAGTACTACAAAATATTACTGAGATTACCTTATGATAATGACATCACAGACATCTTAATTTTCCTAAGCTAATTTTCTTTTTCTTTTTTGGTGTGTCCTTTCAAGTTTCTGCAATGAATGTAACCACATTAATTTTTAAAAAATTATTTTATTTTAAATTGTGGTATGTGTATTGTATGTGTGAGTGTGTGGGTGTGTATCTGTGTGTGGGTGTGTACCTGAGTGTGGGTGTCCACAGAGGCCGGAAGAGGCTATCAGATTTCCTGGAGCTGGAGGGACAAGTGATCGTAAGCTGCCCAAAATGAGTGCTGGGATCAGAGTGTGGTCCTCTCTAAGAGCAGTAAGTGGTCCTAAGCTTTGGATCATCGCCCAGGCACCATTTTAAAATCCTCAAAATGATCATCAAAACATAGAATTTATAGGAACTATTCTCAGCCCTCCACAATGTGGTATAGAAAGGGTGATGGTTTGCTTTACCCTGCTGCAACGTGCCTTCCAGAATTTCCCTGCAGGACTGACCTGTGCACATCAGAGCTTCATGTTACTCACTGGCTCAGCTACTGAGTGCTGTCTTATGGTTTTACTGCTGTGAACAGACACCATGACCAAGGCAAGTCTTATAAAGGACAACATTTAATTGGGGCTGGGTTACAGGTTCAAAGGCTCAGTCCATTATCCTCAAGGCAAGAATTTAGCAGCATCCAGGCAGGCATGGTGCAGGAGGTGCTGAGAATTCTACATCTTCATCTGAAGGCTGCAAACAGAATACTGGCTTCCAGGCAGCTAGGAGTAGGGTCTTAAAGCCCACACCCACAGTGGCACACCTATTCCAACAGGGCCACACCTTCTAATAGTGCTACTCCCTGGGCTGAGCATACACAAACCATCACAGGTGCCAAGTGTGGAAACGGAGCAAAAAGCCAGATGAGAACTGATAGGTCTCAGACATTGGATCTGCTGTGGAAGTCCTGCCCCTACACAGAGACCAGTGTGAGCAGGATCCACGAACACGATGGCATGCAAATTACAGGAAAACTTGAAATATAATGCTTTGGGGAATTGTCCAAGGCAGTTTTGTGGTAGCAAACTGAGCAAGCTGAGGGAGAGTGAAGCGCTAAGCAGTGATCCTCCATGTCTCTGCTTCAGTTTCTGCTTCCAGGTCTCTGCCTTGAGCTCCTGTCATGGTCTGCCTTGAAGATGGACCGTGACATATAACCCAAACAAACCCTTTCTTCCTCAGGTTGTTTTTGGTCACAGTGTTTATCACAGTCACAGAAAACAAACCAAGGTAGTTGTTAAGTAACTTAATTTAATCTTTAGATATTTTTCCTTTTGTTTGATTCTGTTAATAGTACATCCGACTTGACTATAATTTCAAAGTGGTGTTAGCAGATCAGAGAGGCTTTGGGGCCAGATTGTTCAGGCCCAAATCTTAGTTTCACAAGTAAGTTGTTGCAAAATTTGTGACCTCTTGTGTAATTCTTCAGAACTTTCTTCAGATGTAAGACGGGAAAATGGAGGGCTGTAATGATGCCATGCACACTAAGTGACTGGGCTTTGTAGCTGCTCAGGTGCCCTCCCCACCTGGGTGTGCTCAAGCCACCCTGACTTTCTGTCTTCTCTCTGGCAAAGAGCTACCCTGGGCAAATGTTCTCAGGCTTGGTTTGGCTGGAGGGTGGTGGGTGGAAGGGAACACAGGACATTGCTCACTCTCTTCCTCTGCTATCTGGCACTATTTGAAAGTCATCTGAAATCCCCGTTCCTATTAAGCAGTACAGTTCTGTCTATTCCTTTCTCTGCATGGGAGAGGTGCCTTTTTAATCAGTTACTTCTGTTAAAGTCCCTCACAGGACCTGTTTCATGGCTAGAGTTGACACTCTGGTGTTTCATCTACCTGTAGCTCTGAATGATCACAAAAACAAAGCTTGTGATTTGTTTCATTCTTAGATCACCTATGCAATGTATTTTTTTTTTAACCTAAAAATAAGATATTTATTTATTTATTTAGAGACAGGGCTTCACTATGTAGCTTTGGCTGGCTTGGAAGTTGCCATATAGATCAGGCTGGCCTAAACTCAGAAATCTGCCTGCCTTTGCCTTTGAGTTCTGTGACTAAAAGTGTGTATCACTATGCCTTGCACGGTCTTTATTTTTAACCTTAATGTATTGTTCAGAGACCCAGATGTTTTAGGAAGGGAAGAAACTCTAATCTTCTCCAAGCTGAAAACTGGGGACAAAAAGCTGTAGGATTTATGTGGTATAAGACATCATGATGCAGGAGGTAACCATGGAGATGAGTACCTGTAATCTCGCACTCAGGAGGCAGAGGCAGAGGGATTGAGGATTTAAAGATAGACTGGGCTACATAGTGAAACTTTGTATCAAAACACTTGGGCCTATGGCTGCAGCTCAGTAGTAGAACGCTTGACTCACAAGTAGAAGACCTTGTCTTTGGTTCCCCAGACCCATACCTGCTATACACGCAATTTGTTAATTTGTGTGATATCTCCTCTTTACATTTTCTACCCTTTAACAAGATTGGGCATCTGATCGTACTGACCATATGAATTTGCATTCTGAGATACCTTGCTGGACTCAATTAACTGCATTGCCCTGGAACCCAGAGGTCGTGGTCCAACTGGGGCACCTGGGAATATACTGAGCATCTAACAGGAAGGGAGATACTTCTCTGAAGTCTAGAGTAGATTGATGCAGGAGCTGCATTGGCAGAGACAGGCTGAGAGCTGCCTAACCTGGGAGTTTCCAGGTCATTCTGCCTTGGATGGAGACCACTGTTCTGTATGTTGTGAGCAAACTGCCTGAGTCCCACACCCAGAGTCCTGAGGGTTTGGGTATCAAGAGTCCCTGGCACAAAGGTCTGTGTTGACCTGGTGACATATGTCTCTAACCCATTTTGTGCTGTGGAGTTCCAGCAGACCTTTCAATATATCAAAATTTTAAAAAGTCTAGTAAATTATTTTATAAATGTGACTTTCCCCAATTCTTAAACATCAGCAGCTATCTTTAAAAGGGAAAGGGTCAGTTTGGGTCAAACAAAGGGGATTTAGCCACCAAAAGACCAAAAGACCTGTGTGCTGAATCAAGATCCCTTCCAAATCAATCAACAAGGACCACCTGTCTGTCCTTGGGAGCCTGAGCACAAACTTTTCTGTAGGAAGTGAGAAGGAGAGTAGATTCCCAGATCCACAGAGTGGTATGAAGAAGAACTTTTATTACTTGTAGTGTTTTTTGAGGAAAAATACACATGGCATAAGATTTACTGTTTTCAGCTCATAGTTCAACGGCACTAAGCACACTCATTCGTGTACACCATCACAGTCTAGCCACAAAGCTCTGAATCTTATGAAACTGAAACTGTATCACCCAGTTCCCTCCTTCCACTTTCCCCAGCCTCTGG
The DNA here is from genome assembly GCA_019843965.1 of Rhynchomys soricoides. Taxonomy (NCBI): domain Eukaryota; kingdom Metazoa; phylum Chordata; class Mammalia; order Rodentia; family Muridae; genus Rhynchomys; species Rhynchomys soricoides. The sequence goes on along the minus strand of JADRCH010000142.1, from coordinate 5,485,078 downwards.
TTACCACCCCCTCTATTTTATAAATGTCTCTATTAGCCCACAGGGTATTTTATATATGATTATTTGATCTTCTGTGCATGGCTTGTTGACTTAGTTTTCTCAAGCCTTGTTCCTACTATAGGATGTCACAATGTCCTTGCTTTTGATGGCTGTGCCGTATTCCATTGCTTGTATATGCCATGCTTTATTTGTTTATTTATTCATCAATGGAGAGTGCTGTCCATTGCTTTTCTATATCACAATACCATGGACTTGGAGCTTTTCTTACAGTGATGGAGGTTGGGAAATCTCTGCTCAGGGCGACAGCAGATTCTATATCTGGTGAGGACCTGCTTTTTGTCCATAGCTTTTGCCTACTGTGTCCTCACAAGAAGAAGGGAAAGGAACCTACTTTGGACTTCTTTTAAGATGTATTTATTTATTTTATGTATATGAGTGCTCTATCTACATGTATACCTGCTTGCCAGAAAAGGGCATCAGATCATATGATAGATGGTTGTAAGCTAGCATGTAGTTGCTGGGAATTGAACTCAGGACCTCTGGAAGAGCAGCCAGTGCTCTTAACCATTGAGCCATCTCTCCAGCCCTGGATTTCTTTTATAAGGACACTGATTACCTAATCATGAGTGTTCCACCTTTGCAACCTAATCGCCTCTTGAAGGTCCTAACTTCCTAAAATCATTACTGGGGGATTAGCATTTCACTGTGTAAATTTTGGTGGATGGCACCGATATTCATTGTACAGTACTTACTCTGACCTTTGATGATTTGACTGCAAAAGTGGTTTTGAGTCCTTATTTCTGTTCCTTCGAGCACACATCCAGAAGTAGACTTGCTGGCCATTTAGTGCATCTATATTCAATGTTTTGGGATAGTGATTCACTACTCTCTGCAACCCCCTTCCTTTCCTTCCTCCTTCTACCCTTTCACTCAGTGCTGGGGACTGAACCCTGGGCTTTGCACTTGCTAAGAATACACTCAACCATTGAGCTACCCTACCTGTTTTCTTTAATTAAGATTGTGCAGTCGGAACTTGGGATGGCCTCACTTGGAAGAGCAATGATTTTGTATGACTTGTTTCTTAGAGACAGATTCTTACTAAGTAGCCCAGGCTGGCCTCCTCAAATCTTGAACCTCTTGCCTTTGCCTCTTGAGTGTGGGAATTATGAGCCTATCTTTGTGTCACTTTTTATGGCAACATTTGTCACATGTGTCACCACAGCTCTGTTTTCTCGTAATGAAGGTACTGTCCAGGATGACGGCTAAAGGATACCAATGGCTTACTCTGTCCTAAACACCTCTGTATGTTAAATCACTCTATCTTTGCAATCTATGAAAACTATTGTCGCTATTTTACATACAAGACAAACTGTGCCACAAAGAATCAGAAGCCTGAACCGATGTGAGGACAGGCAAGAGCATTGACCTCTGGACTCACTTTCTCAGGTTGGGAACTGTGGACCCCTGGGGGAGATACCCCAGTTCTTGGGGTTATGTTATGACCGAGCTGTGCTGAGCTCACAGGCTTGCAGACGTCTGGAATCCCCTGGCCCCCTGTTCTTGCCGCTCTAAGACAGGATTCCATCATTTATTTTGTTTATCCCGTTGACCCAGGTGAAACCTTGTCTGCGAGGCTGCCGTGCTGCATCTGGATCCAGCTGGATATCCCTGGTCCTCCTCCTGGTAATTACCCAGGCAGGACTTCACTGAAATATGAGGGGAGAGGATTACAGGTTTGGCTTTAGGACTTTGTGAAAATACATGGCAGTGGTACATTAATACTAGTCAGAGGCTGAAAGAGCCTTTGTGAGAAGTTGAGATGAATTTTGGCAAAATTGGGTTGCCCTTAGAAGCATTTCGTATGCTAGGAAGGAGTCATTCTGAAATTATGACTTTTCTTTTCATTGCTTCTCAGCTTTTTGGTTGAGATCAAATGCAAAAGTTACACACACACACACACACACACACCTTATTCAGTTTATTCAGATCATTAAAACCTGGGGCTGAGCCTCTCTTGGAAATGTGCACCCCTGTCAGCAGAGCACCCCGCACACATGGGCCTGCGTTTCCCATTATGTCCCCACAGTCTTTAGGCCTCAAAGTTAGTCCCAGCTACATGCCTTTCTTGTGTTTTTCTTGAACTGCATGAACTCTGGCATTTCACTTCACGGATGTATATCCAGGGGGAGAGTGGCCCTCCCTTTCATCTTCCTTGGGACCTCATCATGTTTAACTGAAGGAAGATTAGGGAGCTCTCATTCAATGCTGAACAAACACAGCACTCGGCTTCGAAGATGGTGGGCGCTTAATCTCTTTACAACCTCGAGTCATTATGAACTCATTTCACATAGGCAGACTCTACAAAGCATCCCTCTGAATGGAATTCCCATCTGCCGGCAGAAGCTGCATGCTTACGTTCCAGAGTGTTCTGTGAATTGGCCCCGCCAAAGAAGCTCTTTAGCACAAAATGTTTTTGCTGTAGAGGGTTTAAAACTTTGAAATCAGGTTGTTATATCAAACGATCAGCAGTTCGTATTTTCTGCTGCTTCTCTTCTCTCTGGACTGAAAGGGGAATTTCTAGAAGGGACTCTCTTTTTTTAGCTTTAGTGAAATCATTTGTTCCTCAGTCAATTGAGACAGCTCTAGTCCTTGGGCAAATGACTTTAGAGCCAGCGTGGGACTCGGGAGAAGTACAGGACTGTGACATGTCCAGCAACTGGAAAACCAGGCAAATAGCTCCTTTCTGCCCCATAATGGGTTAATGGGTTTCAGAACTTTGCCCACTTAGTATGTGGCTCTTTAACCTACAGGAAGGTCTAAAGGTGAAATATTTTATTTTCCAATCTTACAATAAAAAAAAAAAATGAAAGATAAAACCAAACCAAGTGTTAGCCTGTCAGGATCTCTACTTCCCTCTCCCCACCTGTGCTGAGATTCGTTTTCCTAATGAATGCTCCAGCCTTAATGGTGGCCCTTGCTTCAGTCAGTTAGGACTGAGTGTTATTTAATTCACAGTGAAGCGACAATCTAACTGGATAGGGATTAGTTCCACCTTTTAGCTATCATTTATAGGTCACTAGGCCACTAACAACCTCAGTGGAGGGAGTTTTTTTTTTGTTTTTTGTTTTTGACAAGATGAAGCTTTTTTTCGTTTTCTTTCTTTCTTTCTTTCTTTCTTTCTTTCTTTTTTTTTTTTTTGGTTTTTCAAGACAGGGTTTCTCAGTATAGCCCTGTTTGTAGACCAGGCTGGCCTTGAACTCGGAAATCCACCTGCCTCTACCTCCCAAGTGCTGGGATTAAAGGTGTGTGCCACCACTGCCCTGCTTGAAGCTTTTTTTTCCCCCTAAGGGAGAGAAAGAAGAGGTCTTTTATCCAGAAAGCCAACCCATGAATCATGTCATTCCAGCAGAACTCTGCTGCCATTTACTCCAAAGGAGGATGCTAGTGACTCCAGAGAGATATGGCAATGGCAAGGAAGAGACTCTCCTTGTCTAGTTGGCAAGTGTTCCTCCAGTGAAGGTGGCATGAGTCCCCGTTGCTGGCTGCTCTAGAATGTTAAACCCTGCATTCATCAAGACGGGTAAAGACATCCTTTCTGACTAGCCCATACCAGTACTATACTAGTTTTGAAAATCTTCAAATAACATCCCACATCAGGAACAATGAAAACTCTTTTGTGAATTGACTTTTCTTTCCTCTAAGACTATATCACCTTAACAAACAAACAAACAAACAAACAAAAACTGTCTTGAAATTAGATGGACGCCGTGGGCCTGCATCTAGATCTAAGCAGGATGATGTCATAGAGTTAGGATGTAATTGTCTGGATGTGAGTTCAGTATGACTTGGAAGGTTGGAAGGCAAAGTATTCCTAAAGCCCTCCTGTGGGTAGTAGGCTGCTCTTAATTCAAATGTTGATAACACCAGTGAGCTCCACATAGGGGTGGGTCTACTGGTATAGCCAGAGGTAGATAGGACATGTGCCTCTTTGTTCCTTGAATAACGTAAGTGTCCCTGCTACTGCTGAGCTCACCCTATCTATGAGTTTGACATTCCCCTGTCTTGCAGCTGTGGCTTGGAAAGAGAGAGGCATCCTATCACCTGATGTGTTCCTCCTACTTAGAGAGTCTGTATCCTGTGTAAAGCTCCGTGTGATTAGATGACGGAGAATCCATTCTTAGTTCCATATTTGGAATGACAATATCCAGCTTTAATCGGTTGTCTGCACTACTAAAGCTATCTGCACTGAGAACCTTCTGGACACTTAGTGCTCTCACCTCTGTTTAGAGGCGGCACTATTTCTGCCAAGTGAGACATGAGGCCTGGTCCAGGATGCAAATCCAAGCCTGCTGTTCCATAGCACCTTGAGGTGCAGGTCCCCGTCCCTCAAGGAACCTCCAGTCAGCTGTGAAGATGAGCCACAGCTCATGGCTACCAGGAGTAACATATAATAGCAGTGCTCACATTCAGCTCAGGATCTGTAGGAAGAAAACGCCAATCCACCCTCGTAAACTGTACTCTCAGTATGTACAAATCTAAACTTTGTGCAAACTCTTTGGGCTAGTACCATTGTGATGCATTTCATTTGTGTATCCTGAAGATTCAAATCCTTATTTTATGTGGATATGCAACCCGAGAAATGATAATTTTTAAATTCTTGTCTATACAAAATCTGTACCATCCATTGCTTCATAATGGATACTTAGGAAGCTCGAAGCTGGCACCATTAGCAAGAAGCTGGCACCATTAGCAAGAAGCTGGCACCAATAGCAAGAAGCTGGCACCATTAGCAAGCACACTGTTGTGTGGGTTTTGTACATGGACCTTCCTCCACCCTTCTGATTATTTCCTGGGAGTTCATACTTAGGAGTAAAATTTATGGAGCCAAAGGGCTCAGAGTCTAAGTCTTTCATTGTCTACATTTCTCTAGAAAGGTTGAAGTAACCAGCTCACATCTGAGACTGAAGAGCCAATTGAAGCCTAGGTGTGAAGGACAGAGTAGTGGTCAGGAGTTCAATGGGTAAATAGGAGGGGTGGCTTTTCCAAAGGGTGACTGCCACATGCAGCCTCACTGGGGGAGGGTTCAGGTGACAAGAGGCTGAGAAGCATGCCAATTCATCCAGGGCTGTTGTTTCTTAACAGTTTGTTGTGATTGAGTATACTTGGACTGCTAGGAATTTTGGCAAGACACTGGAGGGAATTAAAATATCAAAACCATGAAACACCTCAGCAGTGAGGGTGACAGTCACCTTAGCTGTGCAAACTGGCTAATTTCTTTTCTTTTTTTTTATACTTTATTTACATTTCAAATGTTTTCCCCTTTCCAGATCTCCCCTTTGGAATCCCCCTATCCCTTACCCCTTCCCCTGCCTCTAGGAGGGTATTCCCACACCCACCTACCCACTCTCGTCTTCCCTCCCTGGCATTCTCCTATACTGGGGCATCTAACACCCTCAGGCCCGAGGGCCTCTCTTCCCCTGATGGCTAACAAGATCCCCCTCTGTCACTTATGTGGCCAGCATCATGGGTCCCTCCATGTGTATTCTTTGGTTGGTGATCCAGTCTCCGGGAGCATCGGAAGCTCACGCCAGTGGACACTGTTGCTCCCTTCATGGGGCTCCCAACACCCTCAGCTCCTTCAGTCCCTTCTCCAACTCCTCCATCTGGGACCTCACGCTCAGCCCAATGATTGCTGTGAAGTGAATCTTGGGTATTCTGAACTTTTGGGCTAATAACCACTTATCAGTGAGTACATACCGTGTTCATTCTTTTGTGACTGTGTTACCTGGCTCAGGATATTTTCAAGTTCCATCCATTTGCCTAAGAATTTCATTGTTTTTAATAGCAGAGAAGTATTCCATTGTGTAAATGTACCATTGTGTAAACTGGCTAATTTCTAAGTACAAGGAATCATTGCACCATTTCTTGCTCTTTAGTCTTAAGCTGTAGTTTGACTGTCTGTGGTTGAGCTGTTGGTGACTTTACTACATCCTCATGTATATGATAGGTTCTCACTTGTTCTTGCAGACATGCTGACATCTTTGGTATTGGCACGGAGTCACACTGTGATGTACCTGTCTTTCCTTTCTGTAGTGTTGGTTTAAGAGATCTGTCTTTTGTTTTGTTTTGTTTTATTTTGAGGCAGAGTTTCTTTGTTTAGCCCTGGCTGTCCTGGAACTCGCTCTATAGAAAAGGCTGGCCTCAAACTCATAGAGATCCACCTGCCTCTGCCTCCCAAGTGCTGGGATTAAAGGCATGTGCCATCACAGCTCTTCAGAGTAAGAGACCTTAAGAGAGGCTGGGGATATTCCTTGGTTAGTAGAGTACTTGCCTAGTACCCATGAAGCACCACATACATGCGGGCGGCAGATCTGTAATTCCTGGGTGTAAATCCTGGCTCTATCATTTATTGGTTGTGTGGTCTTGGAAAAGCTACTTATCTCCTTTGACCCTCAATTTCTTCTTCTATAAAACAGGACTAATAGCATTGTGGGCCTAAAGTTATAAGACATATTGCAGATTTACTGAGTAACACACATGAAGATGTAAAAGGCAGCTGGCTGTTACAACACTATTCATAAGTGTTAGCTTTATTTTTGGACCCACGGGCTCACGTTGGCAGTACACTCATAAAAGGCTTGTGGTCAACTGGAATGCTGTAGCATTCTGCTCACTAGGACCAGAGACTGAACCTGCCTCCCTCCTAACTTAGAATAGAGGACATACACCCATGTGAACAAGTGAGATAATTTTATTTACACACAAGTTGCAAAGAGTCTCATGACATTCGTCCATACAAAATACTGCAACAATGGTTGCTGGCACAAATAAGAGCTACTCTAACTATGAGCTCTATTCTTTTAATGCAGTCTTTCCTCTTGATTACAAATAGGATATATGACGTTAAGATACAAGACATTTCAAATTCATTTCACTAACTTCCCAAATTTGACTCATAGAATGCAGAACACATTAAAAGAAGATTTTAAAATGGAACCAGCCACCTTAGAAATACTCTGAAAATATGCGTAAAGTTTAGAAAATAAAGTTTTTTAGTACTTCAAAAGATAACATGATAAAAATGTTGCCTGTTGTCTGACTTTCTGGGATTCGGCCCCTGTAGGAGCCGGTGTGCCTTGGTGAAGTCACCTGAGATGGTTTTGAAGTTGACATCACACGTAGGTGTGTGAGGCAGGAGTCCTTCATTGCCAAGTGATTGAAGGCTTTGCTTTCATTACGCATTTGGCCTCACGATCTTCATGGATAAATAGTTCTGAAAGGGAAATAGAAATGGTGTCAACCATGGATATGGCTTCTCAGTCAGCTATGTTCCCATTTAGCATGGCTGGGCAAGCCTGTGAACCACTGAACACTGATAGCCACTCCTGGCCTCCACCTGAGTGCCCATAGAGTTCCAGGTGTCTCTAAACACTGATAAACATCCTCTGGGTGACATCACGTTCTTAAATGAGAGACAGTGGTTCACATGGGCAGAACTTGAATCAAGAAGAAACAACTATATGTTTTTTTTTTTTAAAAAAATAGTCAATAAAATTAGAAAACACTGTGCATATAATCAATGTCAATTTTGAAAATATCACACAGGAGAAAATAGAAGACATGAATATAGATGGCTGTATGACCATGCCTCCAAACTCAGAATGTTTAGGGTCAGTCGGATAATGGAAATGAGGAAAACGTCTTTGAGATGCATGCTGCTGCTGCATCTAGGGCCATGATCTTTGCCTCTGCTCACGGCTTCCCCGTCTGGACCATCACTTCTCCGCTGACTAAACTTCACACAGGTGCTTCCTCAGTGAAAATATCCTTCACAATGGGCTACTATAATCAACTGTTCCCAGCCCTCTCAGACCTTCCTGCCCGCACGGCCAGTGTGTATTTATGCAGACTTCCCTTAGGCTGCTTCTTCTCATCTCTGTATTTTGATTAGATGTTCCATTAATTCCCTTAATGGGGGAATAAAAATACAGCATCGGGGCTGGAGAGATGGCTCAGTGGTTAAGAGCACTGACTGATCTTCCAGAGGTCCTGAGTTCAATTCCCAGCAACCACATGGTGGCTCACAACCATTCCGGATCAGAACCCGATGTCCTCTTCTGGTGTCTGAAGACAGCTACAGTGCACTTACATACATAAAATAAGTAATCTTTTTTTTTTTTTTTTTTTTTTAAAGTACAAGCATCTATACACACAGCCAAATTTTTAATTTGGATTTTGTTTACAACTAAGGTATCTGAGAAATTACTATATGAGAGAAACTACTGTGGGGTTTGTTTGTTTGTTTGGTGATACGGGCCACAAAGAGTAAGATTTTGAAAGGCAAAATGTGGTCCAAAGTGCCCAGGGAGACAAAAGCAGTAACTCTTTGGGGTGGAGTGTGAGGTTTGTTGAGGTCTTGGGGATCCCCAGTGTCTAGATCAGAAGTCTGAGAGTCTAAGTACAGGATTGTTGGAACAAGAAAGGCGAAAGCGGGGGCCTGGGGAGATGGCTTTCTGGGTGAAGTGCTTATGGTGTAAGCACAAGGACCAGGACTCAGATCCCCAGCACCCACATAATACCAGGGTATGGGTGTTCCAGTGCAGAGACAGCAGAGACAAGTGGATCTCAGTGCTCTCTGGGAGGCCATCTTAGCAGACACAGTTAGCCCCAGGTTAGTGAGAGACCCCCATCCCTAAAATAACATGGAGATTGACAGAGGAATACACATGTCATTGACCTTTGGCCTCCATACACATATGCATGGGTGAGTACAGCCACAAACACAGATGTACACATATGTATCCTACACCCCCTTCCTCCATACAATTGAAGGCATTAAGTCATCTGGAAATACTGCCCAGATCTAGGCAAACACTGATAGCACCTGAGGACTTTCTCCTAGAATTCTCAAAGTCAGTGGTTTTTGTTTGTTTGTTTGTTTGTTTTTGCTTTTGTTTTGTTTTTAACATAATAGCTGTTGGTAACTTGTTAAAACCTAAGGATGTAACTTCCACCACCAGACACTGGGTTAAACTTTTCAAAAGCAGAAGGGTCATGACAGGGTCTCTGCTTAGGGGATTTGGAGCCACAGGGCTGCAGAAGCCAAGGCCCGGGCTTCGTACCGGTAGTGAGTACAGGAGCACAGCCACGAACAGCAGCAGGATGAGCAGCAGAAGCAGGCCGATGATCACCCACTTGAACCGGCGCCACACGATGAAGCGCATGGTCTTGCAAGGGTTCGTGAACCAGAGGAAGGAGGTTTCCGGTCGGCTACAATACAGGGAAGTTTCTCTCCTTAATTCATGAAGGACTATCTACCAGAGTGTAGCAGTTCAGGAATGGTGAATTAATCAATTTGGGACAAGATACTATTCAACTATCAACTTCAGCCTCCCCTTTCTGATGTGCCCTAACATCTTCCCAGTCTCTGCTATGTTAGCATCTTTTGTTAGCGTCCGTAGTTGGCTGGGGATAGCTTAGGTCCCCCACATCAGTTTCCCAGATGCCAAGGATGCCAAACTCTGGTTTTAATGGGGAAGGAGAATAGTTAAAACAAGACTACAACCCCCAACCCTTCCATCCCCCACAGCCCACCATGAAGAACAAAATTAGAGGGCCAATAATCCAGCCCATTAAACCAATTGGAAGAGGGCTTTCGGACTGCAGGTGTTTGGGGACCAGACAACTTGGAGAACAAAGAAGGCCTCTCACTTTGGTGGGTCAAGCTTGGGGTTCATGTTGGGTTCACTCCGCCCTTTCCCGGCCGGCCTCTCATCTGCCTCCCTTTCGTTGAGGACCTCCAGTGTCATCTCCACTTTCCCCTTCAGTAAAGCAGAACAGGTTAAACACATGACATCACGTTTCACAAATATTTTTACTTCAACCCAAGGAATATTCCCCTAGCCACGATTTTTATTCTTGTAAAACAATCCTTAGATTGCCTTCAATTTTCCTCCCGAGGTTTCTTCACATTTCCCCTCCCATGTGTTTCTAAGCCGACTCCGTGTGGGAAACTGAGAGGAAAAATTGCTTCCCCTCCTTCGGCTCCCCTTCTTGAGCATCCCCGTGGCCTCTGCACTGGCACATCAATCTCCTTGCCTTCCTTCTCACTTCCTTTGTAACTTTATGGCTAAGAACAACACCAGACATTTCTGTAGGCTCCGAGAGATGGGGCCATGTTTCTTCTTGCTATCCTGCAGCCCTACAGTGTGCAGCCGAGCTTGTGCTTAGTAGGAACTCAAGGTGTCTTAGCTGCATCAGTGAGCAGATGGAGGCTGCTCTTCTGCTGACAGCTCCCTGCATGGTGCATCCTCACAGAGAGGGACCCTGTGGGGATAACCTGTGAACAGAATGCTCATGAGCCTTCAGAAAGTTGCTGTTGTCTCTGTCTGCAGAAGAGGACAGCAAGGTCGAAAAGGTCTTACACTCTAACATTTTATTTTTATTATTTGAGACAAGGTCTTACTATGTAGTTCTGGCCTGGAAATTACCATGTAGACCAGGCTGGCAGAATCCAATAAGAAGGTGAAAACTAAACTCTATGGTGACAGGTCACCATTAACAGTTTCCTAAAGAACTTCCAGGGATGAATTAGCCAGACACAAGCATATGATCTCATATGTAAAAGCACAGTCCCCGGCCCCCATGAAGCCTAAAGACTAGAAAGGGTGTGTGATGGACAGGATAGAACAAAGAGATGGAATTTGACAGTACATGGTACACTGCACTAATAAGCAATTACCATACTAATATGCAACATACCAAACTCCACTAATATGCAGTTAATATGGACTGGTAAACTACTGTAGAAACAAGATCACACATGTGAGAGTTAACATGCTACCTGGCTCACAAGTGTTAGCTAGTAACAATGCGTACCCTATAAGGTAGTGTCAGTAACATGGTGACCTGCTCTGCTGCTTCTTTCTAAAGCTTATTTTGAATTCTCCAAGAGGCTTGTCAAATGTGGGTTTTGTTTCAGCATCTTTACTCTCTTCTCTTTAAGGTGTGAAAAGCTCTCCCTGGGGGTTCTAATCTTACTGTAAATGCTCAGCATAAAGTAACTTCCCTTGTGAAGGAAAAAATAACACCACTTGGTTCCTGAATTTTGACCATTCCCATCCGCACCTGCCCCCAACTTCAAGCACATGCCCACAGTGTCTTCCATCTTTATCACTGTCTCATCTTACTTGGAGTAAATCTACCCATAAGGAACAGAAATCATTCCCAACAGAAAATATTCATACAGTCATCACACGGGAGCCATCTTTGTCTGCGTAGCATGGCCACCATCCCTTCATGGACTTCTGTTCAAAGAGTGAGGCAGTCTTAGCTTTAAGAGGGTCCATGGCTTTGAGGTCTGGAATCATGTCCAAACTGCATTTCTCTGATGACTTGGCTGGGATGAATGTATTATGCAAGTCAAGTTCCAGAAAACCTGGCAAGAACACAACATGAGGTCCTGATAAGCTTCAAGTGGTTCATCCATTGTTCTTAGGTGAACAGAATGTTCTTGTCCAGGGGAAACAGACAGTGATTTTGACCAGGTGATGGGTGAGTTAGCAAAAGGGATCATGTTAGATGTTTAAATTCTTTCCACATAGAATGGGAGATGGCAGAAGAAATAGCCATCCACTGTTCAGTGTCTCACAGAGGGCTCCATGCCTCCTTTCTCAAAGGCACGAGCATAAACAGTTCTGCTATAAATCCCAAGTGATTAAACATCTACACACAAAAATTTCCACTGAACTTGGGGCCTTTGTATTTGAGAGGTACTAGTTGTGATTTTTGAGCAACCCTGAACAGAGGCCATTGCCTTTGGGGAAAGACAATTAGGTGCTTGAAGCATGGGATGCTCCTCAAAACTATTCTGGTACAGCTCTTTCCTGGAGTGACCCCAGAAACAGGATCTTTAAAGAACATAACTCAACAGAAAATCCCCACCAGGAAATGAGAAATCCCAGCCAGGATCAGGGTGTCTGGAGAGACACACTTTCTGTTGTGGCTTGGAAGGAGGCATTAAGTCTCCAGCCCCTGAATAGTTTCATATAGGTCTTGTGAAGGGCTTCGAGAGGCCGGCTTGTTTTCTCTGGTTTAGGAGCTATGCATAGTTTGGTGATGGGTGAAAGTGGAACTTTGCCTTTAGCTGAAGTCCAGTGTGTGCATCACTGGGGCTGGAGGGCTGCAGAAGAACCAGGAGACTTTCCAGGAAAGATTGGATTTAAGATGTGGAAGGGAGAGAGAGCAAGTCAAGAAGGGGAGGGGTTACTTAGGGTTCATGCATTGAGTGACTCAGGGCCAGAGGAGGGTGGGCTGAGGGAAAAGAATAGTGTGAGGAAGGACATGATATAGAGGCCTTGGGGACCTTAGTAACTGATGAGAGCAAGGAGAGGGTTGGTGAGAATAGTTCCAAAGTACCAAGAAGAGAGAGAAAGTAGGTCATTGGAAATGCAGGCAGAGCTGTGGTGATCTCTCTGTGCCGGGGCTGGCCTCTAACTCACTACATGGTCAAGGATAACCTTGAATTCCTTAGCCTCCTGTCTTCACCTCCCAGGTGCTGGGGTTATAGGCAAGTGGCACCATTCCCTGTGCATGAAGTCCTGAGAATTGAGCCCATGGCTTTGTACATGCTAGGCAAGCCAAGAACTTGCCTTTCTAGCTTATTAATGAGGTCTTAAGAGTGAACAGGGCCCCATGAAATGGGGTAACATTCACAAGCAGACCACACAGCTTGGAGGATACCCAGTCACATCCCCTACCTCCCCCATTACAGGTGTTAGAGAACTGCTTCCAAATTGTAATTGATTTCAGCAATTAATTCCAAGTGCAGTGTTAGAGGGGTGACTGGAAGTAAGCAATACCCAAGTAGTCATCCAGGGAAAACTTGTCATTGTCCCATATCTGAATGATCAGCCGAGGGGGCACTCGAAATTCTGTTTGATCAATACTCCAGAAATGCTCCTAAAATAAGAAGAGACATGAATAGGTCACATGATCACCATCAGACCCTTACTTTTAGCTGTAGACACAGCAATGAGACTGAGGCCTCAGCCTTCACACCCTGTGGGACAGTCTGTTCCCCATCTCCACAAATTTGGAAGGGCATCCGGCTCCCCAGGAATTCTCAAGGCCACCAACTGTGTGACAAAATGGATGTCCCAGGTAGTCTCCAAACACCAGGTTTCTCACCACATTCTTAACAGTGTGACTTCCAGCTGCCACCCCTGTAGGGTGGGGAGAGCCTAACCTTTCCCCTGAATACCACTGTGACTCCCCTAAAGCTAGGTGTTCTAGGCCAGCCCACAGTGTCATCATCGCTGAGTCTTTATCCCTGTTGAACAAATTCACACCCAATTCTCCAAGGTTTGATTGACAGTCTTTCATTTTACATACAGTGGGCTTGATCTGGGGCTCAGGTTCTAATCTTGCTTCAGTATAGATTCTAAGATGTCCCAGAATTTTTAGCTTTTGAATTATACTATGAACTTTTACATACTTGGGACCACCTAAGACCTTCTGGACAGATCAGGAATTCTACCAGTGATTTGGTAATTCTAAAGATCATGGGGTTGGTTCTCACTTTTCATATTCTTGGAAGGTTCTCTTTCTGAGAGCTCCTAGGGCTCTAGAAAGCCCTCACAGCTAGTCCTTGCCTGGCTGTCCTATGTGTGGGGTCATGCTCTAAGCTCCACTAAGGGAGTGAGGAGAGGTCTAACCTTAGACGTCAGTAAACAGGAAAAGTAACCATCTTTCAGGTCCTACCTGACCCCAAATATCCCCAGCTCTGTCCTGCTCTGCTTCACCTCTGAAAGGATGCACAATTCAACACCAATTTGAGCCTCTGAACTTCTGGAAAGTCCCATCACCCCACCCTACCCCCATAAACTCCATTCTACCTGGCACAGGCAAAGTGCTTACTATAGCAGACATAGAAAGGTCGGATATCAGAGGGCAATTGGGACTCGAGGTGAGTGCATTTTTGTAGGGTGTAGGGAGCCAGTGGTGAGTGGATGGAATAAGGATGACTGATGGGTTATGGAAGGCAGGAGTGGGACAGGACACCACTGGGATCATAGGATCGTCTGCCAAGGTCGAAGGCCCCAAGCTTTCCTTGGAGAACTTTTCCTTCTCCATTTGGTACAGTCTGGGTAGGGGTGGGGCTGGGCTTGGGATAGGGTAGACAAAGACTGACTCCATCTCTAGTTCCAGTGCCTGGCCTGAGCAAGGCATCCTGGGCAGCAGTGCTTGGTTCAGGGAGGGACACTAGTTACTCTGAGTCCCAGTTCTAGAATGCTCACTGGTGCCATCCTGGCTTGATTCTATCTATGCTGAAGTTTTCTGGGGTCATAGGTGATGGTGTGGGATGCTGGCTACCACGTTTCCTCCCCTAGGGAAGAGCCTGCCTAGAAGTGAGGTCCATGGAGGACGGAGAGCAGAGGGAGTAGGACGTGGAACTAGCTTCCAAAGACATTGCTTCTGCATGGGCTCCAGACGTTCTTAAAATGAGCCAACCTTGGAGTTGCTAGGAATGGGAACCCATAAATCATGTTTTTGGTCTAAGTTCTGTAACTGAACATCTTTCTAATTAAGTCCACTGGGGCTCTCAATTCTCCTAGAAGTGTTTCTGAGTGAGGGAACGCAGATGCCGAGGCTTAACAAGGGAAGCAAAAAGGGACAATTCACCTTTAATATTTAGCTTGTGTTTGGCCTAAGACGGAGAATAGCCATCTATGCATTCCATAAAGAACACATGTGTACAGTGATACAAAAGCCTTTGTTCTATAATGTCTCTCATCTTGTCACCAATAGCTTAGAAGAAAGGAAGCTAAATAGGCAAATAAATACCTGTCATAGCTATGTGACCATGGACAAGGCTTTACCCCTCTGTGGGTCTCAGATTCCCTGTCTGTACCAAGAGGGAGTTGGAGTCAGTGACCTCCCAGGTCCCGAGCAGCTCTGACCTCCTCTGACTTTCTGAATCAAGCAGACCTGAAATGTCCACATCCCGCCCACATCTTTCAGGGCTTACTTTTTTAGCGACAATACAGAGCTGCTCAGCAGGGAGGTAGTCAAATGGGAAAACAAATCTCCAGTTAAAATTGCCTTCACCATCCAAGGACCTGTAATGGACATCTGTTTTCTGTTTGTTTTCTTCGCCTCCGGAAATCCAGCTGTAAAGCAGAGGCAAACAGACTCAGTTGGCTGTGATTGACAAGGGATCTAGCTGCAAAACTGCAGTGATTAAGGGGGTGGGGGCGGGGAAGAGCAAAAGTGATACATTTTCCCTGGGCAGGGTCCAGTGATCCACAGGCTGGGGTGATTTATGAAGGGGAGGCACTCGGTTGCATCCAACCCAGCTTAGAGCCAAATAAAATAGAATTCCTTTCAAACCAAAGCAGGAAACCCTTTAGACTGTAGTTAGCAGGGCTAAGGTGAAATTTTCTGGAAAATATCATCAACAATGTAGCTTCTATTTTGGGTAAGCTGCAGCTTGCTGGCTATGATTTTGGGCTTTGCAACTATGACTCATTAGCATCTGTCATCAGGGCTGGTAGGCTCACCGAATGCAAGTTAGCTCAGAATTTTAGCATTTCCCTCCACATATTTTACTCAAGCAAACAAAAAGAGGCACCTAGCAAGTAATCTTGCTGCTTCCTTTTTTATTATTCTTAAAAGTCACTATGATCTCATTAATGAGACAGGCAAGGAAGAGACAAGCTGTTATTTCCAGATGCCTAGCTGAGAACATTCCTCTCATCAAAAGCATCTTAACTGATACCGTTGGAAACCTTTTCGTTTGCTTGTACCTGGCAGGGAGTGGATATAAGATAAACTGTCTGTTGATGGGATGAATGGTGTGCGGAAGGAAGTTGCTTCCACATCTGCCTGCCTCTGGTTTAAGACTAAGAATTCACTTCTCAGACAGGCATGGTGGTACACACACCTTTCATTAAAGCATTTGGGAGGCAGACAGGTGGATCTCTGAGTTGGAGGCCACACTGGTGTACAAAGTGAGTTCGAGGACAGCCAGAGAAGCCTACACAGAGAAACTTTGTCTTAAAAATAAGACTGCAAAATAGAACCAAACAAAAGGAAAAAAAGAATTGATACTTTTCAATGGGCAGAGGAGTAGGGCTGCTTGAAACACTTGGGGAACTTTGAAAAGTAACAATGCCCAGACCCACAGGGAAGCTTCTGGACTCTCGTTCCACCTGTCCTCTCTGCTGGTGATAAGTCAGTGGGAAGACAGAGTTCGAGACTGTCACTCAGGGAAGCCAATCCTCAACTCAGGCTTACAAGTTTTACCTATGAACTTAGTGTCATTTCACCTCTCCCAACAGCTCTGACGCTATTTCCATCTCCCAGATAGGGAAATGGAGCTTCAGAGCTGACATGAGACTCATAGCAGCTCCCGTGGCCAGGAATTGACAGAATGAAGTATTACTCCTCCAGGCTGGTCGAATTCAAAGTTTGCAACTGATAGTCTCCTCAGAAGACTAAGGTAATGTCATCTGCTAACTTTAAGTCCTGTGGTTAGCAACAAGGGCATCATCGGTCAACAATCAGAGCATTCTTTGTTGCTAGTTAATTGACTAGATAAATCAGTGTGAAGATGGGCAGGGGTTGGGTGTCTGTGAGTCAGTGGCATACACAGTTTTCCCTTCCCTTCCCCATCCCAGGCCCCTCCATCCTCATGTCGCCACCTTCATTTTGATTGTTAACTTGGATATGAACCTTGGTTTCACCCCTTGGCCAAGCCCTAAATCCTCACCATCATCTGACCCAAGATTTCTCAGATTCTTGGGATTTTTTTTTAAAACCTTCTCTCATTTTAATTTTAAGATATGTTAACGAGGCAAGTACTTTAGCTACATGTGCTTGTGTGTGAGCATGTATCACTTCATATGTAACACTAACATGTGTCACACTAGACGCTGTATTTTTACAGCATTCATCTTTTCAGATGTCATATTGAGCAGTGTCCCCCTCTGCCTTTCCATCTCCCTTTCTGCACTTCTGAAGGACAAATCCTGCTTCCTAGGGGTTGGGGATGTAGTTCCATTGGTAGAACACTTGCTTAGCGTGCACAGAGCCCCAGAATATCATGGTGGCCTGCACTTTTAATCCCAATACTTGGGAGGTAAAGGCAGGATGATCAGAAGTTCAAGGCCACCCTTGGCTACACAGCGAGTTTGAGGCCAGCCCAGACTGTATGAAATCCTATCTAAAAGAGAAACTAATAAGCAAGTAGCCAAACTCCAGATTCTCAAGCTAGGTAAGCCTCTACCTCCGAGCTGGGCTCCCAGCCCTGGTTTTCAGATTGTAATTGCAGCTTTACATGTTACTTTCTGTTGAGTTTTCTTTTTGTATTAGTTTTCTCTCAGCCCATCACAGCTTGAGTTTGTTCCCTTGATTTTGAAAAAAAAAAATTCTTATGATAGTTGAATAAATATGCATAGCTATAATTAGCTGGGATTAGTTTTCCTTGGGGAATGATAATGAAGTCCCGAAATGACAGATAATAAGGAAGAACTTGATGAAGCTTACAGTGGGTCTAAATGATAGTCATTACGTCTGTAACTACGATTTGATTGAAGTTCACTAGGGATCATGAGGGAGACTTTGTTCTCATTGACGAATACATTACATTTCAACACGTCTTATCTTCTATATATTAAGGAAGGACTTGGCCCATGTGGAATAGCAATAATTCCAACACCCGAGTAATGCACACCAGCTGCCAGGTGCTAGCCTACATGTCTGGAGTAATGGACTCTTCTGGCTATCTCCAGGACTGTCATTATCTTCACTGCACAGATGACTAACAGTGAGTGTCTGACTTTCCCTAACCAGCAGGGAAGGTGCCAGGATTCTAACACAGGGGTTCTGGCTGCAAAGTCTGGCTATGTAGTTTAGCCACTATGTAGGACCATTCTCAGCATCTATGAATCTATGATCACAGCATAGCAGAAACTAACACCTACACAAATCACCTGAAGTTGAATTATGCAAGTAAGAAAATGATAAGCTTGATATTTTTCATATTGAATTGAATGACGCTCAGCAGATGCCGGGGGAGATGCGTTATTTTTAAAAAGCCTGTCCACGTTACCTACTTTTCACAAGCATTGCCTAGTGTTGATAAAATGTATAGGAAGGAAAGTCTGGGAGCTTTACTGGGCTTTTGATGCTAGTTGTCTGTAATATCACAGAGAAATAAGAAATTCTCTTATGGCTGAGGAGGTTCAGAAAAAAAACCCTGCTTATAGCAGAGTTATAATAATAAACACAATCTAGACAGCTTTCTCTTTTTTCCACTGCCCTGTCTGCATTTAGCTTTCCTGGCACCCCCTAAGCAGATCACACTGTAAATAGCAGCTTCCAGTAACCAAGAACATATCAGTGGGCATGTCAAACATTGGCAACTGGGGAAAGAGGAGGTCTGCTTCATCCCCCGTGTGGGAGTCCCTGTCTCCTCTCCTCACCCTTTGACATAGATGTCACTCATATCCTCTCCGGTGATGCTCTTCTCATCCAAGATAACATCCTTGGTATTCCAGATGATCACACGTAGGTAGTACCTGAAAAATGCACATTTTGAAAGTATGCTTCTTCTAGTCCTGGACCGAGTCCCCACTCCAGGGAAGCAGGGTTTTATTTAGGCTTACTCACTTCTTGGCTTTCCTGGGAGTGATGTTGAAAGGGGGGCCTGGTGGTCCTAAACTCTTAGGGAAGACATCCACCCACATCTGAAGTCTTCCCTAAACAAAGGAAAGAAGGCTGGAGTCACATATGGGGGAAACCATGTTTTTTGTTTGTTTGTTTTTGTTTTCTTGGCAGCATTGAACATAGACCCCAGGGCTTCCCACATGATAGGAGAGCCCTCTGCCACGGAGCTACAAAATCAGTTTCTCCATGCTGGCTTATTACTCCACATGGAAGGCCACAAATGGATAAAAGAGCTAGCCAGGGTGGAACTTGTCTACAATGTCACTAAGGCCACTCACTTTCTGTTCTCACCCGAGAGCTGCATTCATCCATTTGTATCATGGTCTAAAATTGCCTTTGTTAATCCAATGAGGGCATTCCTATTACTAACCCAACTGCTAGTGCAATCTCTCTCTCTCTCTCTCTCTCTCTCTCTCTCTCTCTCTCTCTCTTTCTCTCTCTCTCTCACTTAAAATCAGTTCCTTCCCCTCATGCCCCATTCTATCTACTGTCACAATCCCAGCAGATTTCTCACTTACCTCAAGTGGCAAAAACAAACAAACAAAAAACCCAAACAAACAAACAAATGAGAAACAAAACAGCAAATAGCTTTATAAAAGAAAAACAACACAGTTCTGTGAAGAGCCGCTAAAACAATGGCTTGGTTTCCAGAAAGTGGGGGTGCCCTGTATTAGCAATGTCACCACCCAAGCAGAAGCTCACAGGAGAGGAAGAACAGGGCCTGGACTGACACTTGTGCTGCCATCTTGGGGAGGCCCTGCTCTGATGTTTGACTAGTACGGACTCAGCCTGTCTACTTCACTGGAATGTTCTTCCAGACAGGTTATGAGTGCCAGTAAAAGAAGAAAAAAAAAAAAAAACCACTATCCTACCATTCAAATCGATTTATAGTCTCTACTTTATTTTTGGATCTTGTATGGACTCTGCCTTCAGGCAAACATAGACTGGTCTTTGAGAAGTTTGCCAAGGAAACCACTGGATTGGCTTCCTAATGCATTGCGATCAAAATGAATTACCTGGAACCCTTGAAAGGGAATATATTTTACTATGATCCTGACTCTTTTCCAGCTAATCTCTAGGCTCAGGCCTCTACATCAGGCACCCCGCAGGACACTAAGCATCCAGGCGTCTCCTAAGATTAAGCCACAGACTGCAGGCAGAAGCAAAGGCAGGCTGGTACCTTCTCAGGGAGAAATCTTCCTTACTTTGTCAGTTCTTGAGGCTCCATCTATGATTGATGGGTAGGAGGAAAGAGAGGAGGATGAATAGGCTTGGAGTAGAAAGAAGAAGGAATACGAGCAAGAAGAAAGTGAAATGTAGCACAGGATAAAAGCCAGCTGTGACAAAATTACCTATGAGCCATGGCCACTTCTAAATAATAAGTATGTTTATAGTCTTATAGCAGATATTGATGATATTTGCTTCTAGTAAATTGGTATTTGTTAAAGTGTGAGTTCTTACCTACTTATATCAGAGTCCCTTGAGGTGTGTATTAAAATCCACACTCTTGGCCTTACCCCAGACCTCTGCGGACACAGCCTGAGCATGTACCAAGCTTCTACATGGATTAATTTGTCATTTAATGTATCTTGCTTTCTTTCTCTGGAAACTGGGCCCCATTTTCTCAGAGTTGACTTGATCCTGCCATCATGCCCTTTGACCTATTGTTTGTGCACTGTGCTCACGTTTCCTTGGCTCTCCACACTCACATGGCACCTCTGCCCCAAGCCAGACCAAGCTCAGCTGCTCTCCTTGTTACAGCTGGCTGCTCCATTGGTAGACAACTGGGCCACACTGGCCCTAACCAATCCCCTGGTATACAGGACAGAAGTGAGTACTCAGGAGCTCTCTGTGATCCTCAGACTCATAGATAGGTAATAACAGTAAGAGAGATGAACTAGAACCAGGAACAGAAACAAAGACAAAGACAAAGGGAGACCCTGGCTTGAGTTTGTTCTGAATCTCGGGTAATCAGTATTTTCCGAGATTCCCTGAACATCTTTGCAATAGATTCCTTTTGGATGAGGCTACTTTGAGTTTCTTTCTGTTTCTTGTGTATCTAAAAGTACTCAGACATGTTTCAAGAGGCAAATTCGTCAGTGACTGTTACTGCATTCGGGGAGTGGGCGTGGGTCTTCCATTTTACCTGGGAAATATTGGGCTGGAAGGTGCTGTGCAAAGTCCTTGTCTCCACGTGCTCAGGGACCAGCCCCTGAGTCCTGAGAATATGGAGGGCAAGACGCTCTTCGGGGGGTCCAAGGTGCTGGTGCAGGATTTTGTTGGCCTCTGGAATGCAAAATGGCATTGGCATAGGAGGAACAATGCAGCCAGGTGGCTCCTAGTAGCTTGCAGCATGTCATCCCAGACTTTGTAAAAATGGGCAGGCATCACCAGTATGTACAGGGTCAGTATGGAGTGTGAAGGACTAAATAGATACCAATAGCTCTTGACTGTAGGCTCTTCCATACTGAGCCTCACACCCACTTTGTAGTCTGCCAATAGCAGAGTCCAGAACATACTAGAATTGGGTGAGTGTAGGCTGCATTTATTTTTATAGCACAGGCTCACACCATCTTCTTTCCTAACCTCCCCTGCAGCTAGTCAGATGTGGCCATGAGGACAAGTTCAACTAGAAGATAACAGATCGAATGACATGTGCATCACCTCTGGACTCGGCCCTCTGCATAGGATCTGATCTGAGCCTTTCTCTTCTGGATGTGGAGGAAGATAAAAGCCTAGATAAGTGTACTGAAGAATAGCAGGGCTGTAAGAGGAGAGCACCCCACTCCATGATGCGCTTGCTTAGATGAACCTTAAGTTCATCTAAGTTTCTAAAGCAGAGCAAGCCCCTGAGATGTGAGAGTTCATCTCTCACAGCAGCAAGTACTACTGTAGCATTTAAAAACATGGTCCCCTCCCTCCCCACCTCAGTTCTCAGACATCTCTCCCAGGAAAAAGTGCATGCTGCATCATTTCCCTTTTAATCTTGAGACAGAGTATAACCAGAGCAAAAGAGAAAGGAGGCTGTGTGGGTTTTTTTGAGGGTAAGCACAAAAGGTCAGGAAGCACCTGCCTGGTTCTCTTGGGTCTCTCTGAGGGAAGTTGCTCTTTCTGTGACAAGTGTGTGGACCCAGAGGCCAGAAAGATCTGTGTAGGTACCCTGGCCATCGGCTCCAATGACAAGTGGCAACAAGTTCTAGCTACATGCATGACCTACTGTGGCCAGTGCCCACCAGGGCTCTCAGATGACTGTAGCCTAGTGAGAGATTGTAGGGAGGACTGCTCAGCTGAGCCCTTCCAGAATTCCTGACCCCTCAAAACTGATCGCAAAACAAAACAGTAGCTCCTGATTGCTACATTTGGAAGCAACTGAGCAGTCACCATGACAAACACAGATTTGGGGGTATCTGATAATTTTGAGGTCCCTTTTCATCACCAGACCATGATGTCTTCATGCCTTTTCACTTATTCTCCTTTGCTTTTGTAAGGTTACACATGAACCGTAGTATTGACTGCTCATTAAGCATCAAGTCACCCCTGAGATTGATAATATCGTCTTCAAAATGGGAAGAGAGAACCACGTTTCTTACAGTGTCGAGAATCAAGTTGAAGCTCAGGAACCACTGTCATTCCTACATGTCTTTACTCAGATTCCTCATGCACCTTTAAAGGTCAGACCTACCACAACTCTCTTTGGGATCCCCACCCCTTCTCTCTCCTAGAGGCTGTAGGAGCATCCTATAGTTTCTACACTATGATGTATATCCCTACTGCTGTCCCAGTATGGCTAGCTGGGTATGTGTGGGATAGATGTGTCATGAATGAAGGGGAAGGCCCCCAGGCTTGAGCTTGAGCCAATGGGAACAAAGCAGGTTGTCTGCACTGCCTTCAGCATCCCTGAGGCTTCTCAGGCAAGGGCTCAGATATGAGCCCTCACCTTCTCTCTCTCTTTTATGATTTTTTTGAGATAGGGTTTCTGTATGTAGCCCTGGTTGTCCTGGAACTCATTCTGTAGACCAGGCTGGCCTCAGACACAGAGATCTGCTTGTCTCTGTCTCCTGAGACTAAAGGTGTGCACCACTACAGCTAATTATGAAGGAGTCTCTTTGGGACAGAATTTCTTTCACTGCCATTGAAACATTTTTGAGCTAATTTTGCAATACACAAAAAATGGCTAATTATTAGAACTTTATAGTTAAAGTTCAAATGACTGTGATCTGAAAAGAACAAGTAAAACATAAGACAGGTTAGAGAATGTATCCACTGTGACACCTGATAGACAAAATTCTCTACCCTAGTGAGCTGTTTGTTTTGGTAAGGACGGACATACAGTCTCACACAGAGTCATCAAGGTGCTGCCTTGGCTCATGTCCCTCCCCCAAATGCGGCACAGAAATGGGTTATTATATTGTGTTTACAACCTGCAGCTTTGTGCTCACCAAACTCATCCAGATAGTAGTTTTGTCCTCCGTATCGGATTCTGCTTCCATCTTCAGAAAGGACCGGTGTCGGGAAGCCTTTGAATTTGGCTACATTTTGAAGCAACTGCGTCGGTCTCAGCTGATCTCGCCAGGTGTTTACTCCAGAACTGTGGACAATACCACAGTGCACAATGGTCCGCACAAATGCACGTGTGTCCAAGCATACCCATCTAACTGGGGAGGGGTATGTCTAGCTACTTTGCCTCCCAGACACCTATCTCAGAGGTGTAAAACACATATATGACTTTGGCTTCAGGCAACTCATCATGTCTATTTTGTGTGTGTGTGTGTGTGTGTGTGTGTGTGTGTGTATGTGTGTGTGTGTGTGTATCCAGTTCCCTCCTCAACAAAAATGAGGAATCTGGGATTATTGCAATCATAGAGGCAAATTCAAATACCAGAAGTGGCATGCTGTCTTACTGAAGGCTTAGAGAGCCACTAGTTAGCAGTAGGGGACACTAGGCATCATAGAATCCCGGGGGGGGGAGTGTGAATAATTGGTAGTTATGAATCAATCCTATTCCTAAAGGCTAGAGAATCCCTGCCATAATACCTGCTAACCCCAGAAGCTCAAGAACAGGAGAGGGGACTGTCTGAGCACTAATACTTGTGTCACACACAGGGCACTGCACTGCTCCAGACACCATTTCAACAAGCTATAAATGAGACAGTAAGCTTGCCCTGGTTTGTTCCCAGATAATCTTGTCAAAAATGACACTGGATGGACCAAAAGAGCCATGGCACACTGAGGGAGGCAGAGCCCTCCAGCCTCCCCAGGTCTGAGCCTCAGGTGCAGCAGACCACTTCCACTCATGGGGAAGCAACTTACATACAGTACTGCTCAGGGATGCCACAGTGGGACCCGAACCGGGAAAGGAAGCGGTTCTCCAGGTCAATGGTTGTCTCGCCCACCTTCTCATCTTGGGTGAAGGTGTCATAGTCATAGACAGAGATCTTCAGGTCTTTCTCTTGAGGCAGGTAGCAGCTCAGCTCATACATTCTAAGTAAAGAAATGCACATACAGAGTGATCAGGGGTCTTCTGGCCTGCTCTAGAAACCAAGACTCAAACAAAGAATTGCCAAGCACTGGCAATGTTGGGGGAAGACAACTGTGTGGGTGGGGGGAGATGTTGTAAATAGACACTACTAAGAGGAGGCGAGGGGATGCATGCTTGCTCAGGAGAAAAGCACCGGTGAATACCCGTGTTCAAACCCCAGCTCTGCCACTTACTTAGCCCTTCTGTTTTGTTTTCTTCTCTGTGAAATGATCATAACAATGCATATCATAGGCTGGAGAGATGGCTCAGCGGTTAAGAGCACTGGCTGCTCTTCCAGAGGTCCTGAGTTCAATTCCCAGCAACCACATGGTGACTCACAACCATCTGAAGTGGGATCTGATGCCCTCCTCTAGTGTACACGAGAGCAGAGAATGTATATGTATGTATGTATGTATGTATGTATGTATGTATGTATAACAAATAAATCTTTAAAATATCACCTGTTTTATTCTAACAGCCAATGAAGAGATGTTGGGAAACCATTCAGTAAGAGTGTATTGATTAAAACTTAGTGCTATAACAATAATACATTATTTTGCTAGTTTTAGTACTACACCTGTCTATCACCTAGGATACCTTTCTCCTCACTCCAGGAAGATCAATAAGGCACCTTATTTACAGCCATATTTCTGTACCCTACTTCATTTCTTACTCTGCTCATCAGAGACCCATGAACCCAGGAAACAACTTGACCCATCCCTCTGGAAGGATGCAGGGGCATGCATGAACTTGTATAGTGTGCCATGGAAGGAACCTGCCAGACCTCTGGTCCTGTCACAGACTTCATTCAGCTCTCAAAACTTGTCTATAAAATCTACATTAAAATGTAAATTCTTCAGAGATACAAAGAAATAATCCAGCAGCCATGGATTGTGAGCTGTGTGGTCCAGGGGATGCTGAGGTGCACGCGGCAGCCACAGACAGGTAGGGCTTAGCTTTGGTATTTGCATTGTTCCTGTATTTCCCTTTCATTCCAGGTGCTCAGTTTATTTTGCTCACAGAAAAACTGTGAATGGTCTCCTCCCCTGGGCCTCCTCCTTACATTCTGGTGTGAGGACAGGCTTTTGTCCAGTGAGCCGGGGATGAGTGTTTAATAGCACTCTGAGCAAAGCCTCCTGATATCTCCTGCACCAATCTCAGAGACCTCCCTAGATGCAGCAGCTACCCTGAGGCTTGAGGCAGGCAGAGGGATGCTTGGGTCACAGTTACACACAAAGCATCCCAGCCAACGTGGGCCCCAGGTGTGCACACAGTACACAGATATGCATGCAGCACAAGCACCCCACACAGATATGCATGCAGCACAAGCACCCCTACACTTAATTTTTTTTAATTGAAAAAGAAAATAGCTGGGTGTTGTGGCATACACCTTTAATGCCAGCAGTTGGGAGGCAGAGGCAGGTGGATTGCTGTGAACTAAAGGCCAGTCTGGTCTACACAGTGAATGCCACAATCGGGCTACTTAGAAAGACCCTGTCTCGAGACACAATAAGAACAACAAAAAGAAAACCACCTGGGCATGGTGGTGCACTCCTATACTTGCTCCACTCTAGAGGCAGAAGAGGGGCCAGCCTGGTCTATGTAAGTTTTAGAAGGGTCAGGAATACGCTGTGAGATCCCGTCGCAAGGAAAACAAAAAACAAAACAAACAAACCAACTCCTAGTATCTTGGGTACTTTGGTTTGATTAAGAAATACTTTTCTTCCCCGGAGGCATCAATTATTATTTTATTATTATTATTGTGCAGATGAATATGGGTACCACAATCCAGAGATGGAGGACAATATTCAGGAGTAGAATGTTCTAGAGAAGTCAAGATGAACAATGGCCATGACCACAGGAAATGTGACTTCTTCCTCAAGCCCTGTCTCAGGATCTCTCTGCTGAGAAGCAAGCCACTTCCCAAGACTGAGGGCCCGGCCTGGAGCCACTCCGATGGACCAGCAGAAGTCTGTGATCCCCTTAGACAGCCACTGGCCTAGCTGAGCTTGACAGCATCACTTCCTCCCAGCGTGGCTCTGAGCAAGACTTTTCCTGCCACTTAATTAAGTTTGTGCTTGGCACCTCTGAAACAAGCCATTCAGACAGGGCTGCCTTTCTCCCTTCAAAGCTGGCTCTGCCTGCTTCCCGGTCTCGTTCACACGGAGCCCTCCTGCTCTGCGTGCCTTTTCCTGTCTAGACCTTGGGGCTGGATCAGCGGAAGAAAGGGAAAATGATCACATTGCTGTGCCAGAGGATTACTTCCCCTCCCTGGGCCCAGCACTGGGCCTAGGGCTGTGCAGCATAGAGGGTGTTCGTGTTCAGGTGTCTGAGTACATGCATGTGTGTGCATGTATGCAAACATGCGAGGGGCCAACTGGGTGGTCCTTTGAACACATGTGTTCCTGCCTATAGGGATCGCTTGTTTGAACCTAAAATTGAATGACCAAGAGGTGTGTGTGTGCGTGCGTGCGTGCGTGTGTAGGTGTGTGTGTAGAAGCATGCATGAGAGAGACAGACACACTGAGAGGCAGAGAAAGACCAAGAGGGATAAACATAAGGCATAAACTAATGAGTATGGCAGGAACAGAGCTCTCCCACTTAGCAAAATTTTGAGAGAATACCACCATTTCCCCTTTTGTGCTTATGTATGTATGCGTGCACATATGTGTGCACACTGGTGCAATTGTCTGTGTATGTAGGGACCATAATGTTTTTCTTTGTCATTTACTACCTCTTTTAAAAATTAAGAACAAATATATTTAATTCTTGATTTTGTGATGGGGCAAAGGACAGGTGTGTGCAACAGTTTGTGGATTAAGGTCAGAGGACGATTTGGGGAGTTAGTTCTTGCCTCCCACCCTTTTGAGGCAGGATCTCCCCTGTTTCTGTTCTGTACTGCACACTCCAGGCTAGCTGGCCAGAAAGTTTCTAGGTGATTCTTTTGACTCCATCCCCCATCTGGCTTAGGAGTGCTGG
Source organism: Rhynchomys soricoides (assembly GCA_019843965.1). NCBI lineage: Eukaryota > Metazoa > Chordata > Mammalia > Rodentia > Muridae > Rhynchomys > Rhynchomys soricoides. The sequence goes on along the minus strand of JADRCH010000142.1, from coordinate 5,457,852 downwards.
GGTTATAGATGTACACCGCTGCACCTGAAATTTGGATTGTAGGAATCATGTGACCATGTCTTGTACCCACTGGGCCATGTCCTCTGCCCTCTACCATATCTTACAGCTAGAAGGGGTGGGGATCCAAACTCAGGTCCTCCTGCTTGTCCACCCTTTACCCACAGAATCCCCCCACCCCAGCCCTTCCTCAAGTGTTTCTCATAAAGAACATTTTCCTACAGATGGTGGCTTTGCTGTGAGCATGAAGTACTGCCACGGGCTTGGGAAAGCCTCAGAGTCATGCCATGGATATATACCTCCTCTGTCTCAATCACTTGTCTCACAGCTTGTTGACAGAGATATGAGGCCGCCGTGTCCTTACTTGTGATGTGAGGGCTGTGATGCCTGGCTAGTGAGTCTAACACAGAAGGCAATCAGACAGAACACTCAGAGAGGACAGAACACTCAAACCAGACAGAACAATCAGACAGAACAACAGAGCAGAGGGCAGACACTGGTGTCGAATGGCTTGGGATCACTGCCTCTGCCTGTGATCAGAAAGGTGTTAGACACACACTCTCTTGGGGTCTCAGTTTCTATTCCCATCAGAGTTCTGTGAGATTTCTGACATGTCTTCTACAAAGTGGCTCAGAAGAAAGAGGACTCTGAATGCTCAGCAAATAGTTATTAAATATGGGAGGTGAATAATGCTGGCTTTACTTAGTGATCACGTTGGTAACTGGAAACAGCTCTGCTAAGATTTATATAACATGACTAATGCATAGGTAAAGGCTGCTGCAGTCAAGCCTGACGACTGGAGATCCATCCCTGGGACCCACACTGTAGGAGAGAACCAAGTTGTCCCTGACTGCCACATGCACACAAGTGTTCACAAGGGACATGAATAAAAATGTTTTTAAAATATGCAGATTCTAGACCAGAAACAAGTCAAGGTTATGACCATGAAGAGAACAATGCTGTGTCATGGCTCTTGGGGACATTAAAGACCAAGGAACAGAATATTCATTTTGTGGCTTCTCCCTCAGTGAAACATCCACTGCATCATAAGGAGAGAACTGTAACAGTCCAGGGAACAGAGACCTCATTATCCACTAGACATGAAAACAGGATTTTATAGCAGCTGAGCCCCTCCACAAGCTCAATGCACCCTGGGGCCTTGCTTCCACCCCCAAGGACTTGGAACAGATCTTGACTCAGAGAAACCCATCATGTGACTTTTTTCCTCATGGGACCTTCCAGTTCTTCTACCTATTTCTCTGACAAAGGTATCTTTACGTATTCCTGGTGTTAGGACCTGGAACAGGGCAGAGCCAGTTTCATGCAGAAGGAATGATTTGAACTGTACGTTACCTGCCAAACACTGGGTTGAGTGTGTTGGGGATGTAGTGGTCTCTGTCTTCAATTACTTTTTTGCCCAGGGTTATTTTTATGTAAGGATCACACTGTGGAGACAAGACAGGTGAGATGTTATATCATCCTGGGTGCAAACTGAAGTCAATTTCAGGGATAGACTTGGCTTGCTTCTATACTCTCAACTGATGACAAAGGTGGCCTCTGGGGCACCTAGGGCCTAAGATGAGCTCAGTGCAAGATTCTCCTTCAGGTGGCAGTGGGCCAGCGTGCCTTTAAAGCATCTGTGTGGGTGAAAAGGTGGGGTGGGGTGGAGGTAGGGATGACTCTGTTCATTCTGGTCCTGTGACTGGAGCAAATCTTGTCCTTGGGTCACATCAGTAACATGAGAAGGATGAACTAGAGATCCCTAAGCATCTCCCCCAAAGCCCAGCCAAAGCTCTTGGGTAAATCCCCATGGGGACAATCCTTGTGTTCACATTGTTTTGATAGAGTATCTTTCTCCTTGTGAGATAACAGACGCCCAGAAAGGAAGAAGGTGACAATTACCAAGGCTGATGACTGTAATTATCCTGCTACAGGAGAAGGCCCCACACCCAAACTCTTACCAGGCCATTGTTGTCCTGGGGCTGGAGCTGTAAGCCTTGAACAATGTAAATCCTAACCGTGCATTCCTGTGGGACACTGTCAGGCAGTTCCCGAAACTGCCTAGGAGGGGCCTGCACGCTAGGGTCATCCGGCAAGGGGTAGATCCGGAAGGAGCCCTGAGAGAAAGAGAGAGACACATACTGATGACTTCAGGGACCCTGGCCACTTGGTAGAGGGTACCTGGGAAATGTGCCCCTCTTCAGAGTAAACAGAGCACCGTCCATCTCACACAGTTGGGTGAGGTAGAGCTGTCTTTGTGGAAGACATAATCTGTATCGCCTCTTGAGGGATTCCAGTAGGGAACACACCAGCATGTTATAGCCATCATTTCAGAAGAGCGCACAATAGGAAGCGGGTGATAACCTGGGCAGGAAGTGGAGGTGACTGGTCAGTGTTGGGCGACGTGGTGGCAAAACCAGGGAAAGAGTTGAGATGATTTTGGAGACAGGAAAAAGTCCTGAGGTGATTTCACTGCTGTGTCTGCCTACCTGCCTGGCCCCACTCCCAGGAAAATCTTTGCTCTGCTTCAGGTCTCAGCTAAAAAGGTTTCATACTTTGTTCTGAAACCAGCTTAAGTACAGAGAAAGGTATCGAAGTTGGAATTAGGACGTTTGGGTCTTTATTCTGGCCAGCTGCATCCAGGAACATACCATGAAGCAAGCACCCACTGAATACTGGGTGTGGAACACCCAAAAGTCAAGTGTGGCACAAGATGCTAGATTAGCTTGACTCTATACCCTATTGTGGGCTTAGTGGGAGGCTGGGTGGGGAAGATTTAAGACCCTGTGTTGGGTGTAATCCCCTGATCCATTAGCCATGTCTGCTATTGGCAAAGGATTAGGAAGAGGCAGTGTTAGATGCCCTGGCCCTGCCAAGTGTGCTTGGGAGGAGAAGCAGCAATCAAACCTGACAGGAGGTGAACCCAGACCTGTGGGAGCCCAGAGCATGGGTGAGTCATGCTGCCCAAAGCAGCCAGGGGACTCTTGACAAACACTGACATTTGAGCTGTCATAGGGTATGAATAGGGTTTTATCAGAGGACAGAGGAAAGGAAGGGTACCCAGGAAGGAAGAGTAGCCTGGCCCAAGGCTCCGTGCATCCATAGAGAGGACTTTCAAGGTGTGTTTGGGACTTGGGACTGGTTCTTCCGTATGCGGGAGGGACCCATGGCTTGTGAAAGGTCAGCTTTGGAAGAAGTTGAGACCTGAGCTGTGAAATGCAAGAGGTGTGTTTAAGCCATTCAGATGGAGGATTGGATTTGGTTACAGTGAGGAGAGACTGCTTGGGAGCAGAAAGATGGCTAAGAGCTTGACCTGGGAATTTGCCACAGTGATCCTGCCAAAACCTCAGGAGGGCAGAAAACAGAGGAGAAAGGAGGTCTTGGGAAGATTTGACCCGGGAGGATTTGAGTCTGGCCAGCCCAAGCAGGGAAAAGCAATACCCTGGCTCCCCTGGGGCATTTTCCTTCCTGCAGAGGGTAGAGGACATGTCCAGCTGCAGACATCAGCTGTCTTTATTCGAGATTAACAAAAGAAAAGAAGATGGATTTTAAACAGGACACACACAGATGTACACAGTTGTGCACACATGCACATGTGCGCGTGCACACACACATTTTACTCACTTTAAACTCTCCTACCACAGACGGATCTTCATTCTCATCAGACTTGCCTCTGTACAACTTGAAGGTATCTGTGAAATCTGTCAGGCCTTCAAAGTCGGCTACATCCTCCAGTTCACAGTCATAGATCTGAAAACCATCAGCAGACTCTCAGTTTCTCATTAAGACAAAGGTGGAGTCTCCAGCCGACAGGACTGAGTACCAAAAGGATGGACAGAACTCCTGGGACACTCATGGCAACAGCGTAAAACAGCCACTTGGGAAAAATGGCACACTTCTTTTAGGGAGTTAAATATCCAACTATCCTAGGATCCAGAAATGGTGTTTCTAGGAATTTACCGAAGAGAAACAAGAACATGTCCATGTGATTCAAGAATGTCCAGTGTTGGGAGAATGAGTCAACAAACCATGGAGAGGAGAGAGAGAAAAGAAGGGGAGAGAGGGAGGGCGGAGAGACGGAGGTGAGATAGGGTGTTTATTTAGCAAGAGTAAACGAACTTGTGATATCCACAACATGACAAGTCTTAAAAACGGACTCCTTTAGGACCAAAGGAGCCAAATGCAGAATGAGTATGGTACAAGTCCAGCTATCTGGATCACATGAGCAGGCGAATCCAGCCTATCATGGTAGCTATCAGATCAGCTGTGCACCAGAGGGGTGCAGCTCATGGAGAGTTGGCTTGATAGGAGCACAGAGGAGCTTGCTGTGTGTGAAAATGGTCTTCCCTTTGCTGTGGGTGCTGCTTTACACAGATGTGTTCAACACCAAAGCCTTGTGGGAGGATCAGCTTATGGCACATAAATTATACCTCCATTTTAAAATAAAAGTTGGACAAGAGAGAAAGATGGAAGGGAGAAGAGGAAGAAGGAATGGAAGCCTGTCCCCTCACCCCAGTCTCATCCCTTTTCCATGTGATCTCTAACATGCTGGTGTTCCTTACACTACACAAATACATTATGCCACCAATAAGAAAGATCCTTCTTTGATAGAGGACTAATTTTAATAACTAGATGTTTCTCATTTAATTTCATTTTTTTCCACTACCTCACTCTGACTACTTTGGATTTGCAGCTGACAGGTTAGCAACTGAACAAAGAACTGGAAAACTCAGAACACGAAGAGAGTAGTGCAGAAGGCCATCCCTGGCCAGTTCCGCAGCTTCTGAGTCCCACGGCTGTGATGTGACGAGGCATACATGTAACAGAATCAACTTTTAATTTAGCAAAACTGATCATTGTTTGGAAGACAAAATGAAGCGTGTTGACATCTTTTGTTCTGCAAAGGGCACAGTGGCTTCTGGGTCTCCCTGAGCCAAACAACTATGGATAATTGTTGGTCTAATAAGTATGGTACTAACCCATTCCCGGCCTTCTGCCAGATGCCCCCAAGCCCCAAAGTGGCAGTCACACAACCATAACTCAGCAGCTTTCCTCAATTCCTGGTACTTGCCAAGCCTGTTGCAAGAGGGCTCTTGAGGAGAGCAGGGCACTCTTGGCCCCTCTCCATCAGCACCCACGGTCAGGCCTTGTAACCTAGGGCCTAAGGCATGCTGGAACTGGCTTTTCTCCACCCATAAGAACAGAGGTCCAAGTACCTTGAGTTTAGAATAGCCTTTCTGAATATACTGTCCACATTTTTCATGATCTCCTGAAGAAGCATAAAATTTACTCCACCAGTCGATGATTTCTTCCTCCTAAAGCCACATGCAAATGAGAAAAATAATTTTATTAACACTTTTATTTATTTAATAAGATTTCTGATTTTTTTTTTTTTTCAGAAAAATTGCTAGGGAACAGAAGAGAGAGGGAAGGCTACCAAGGGCTCTGAGATTATCTGCCTCTGTTTACCTACACAGTGGGCAGCACATCCACAGTTCTGCTCAGAAGCAGGAGACCTCAACCAATGACTTGGATGTGGTGTGTGTGCATGTAGATGCTTGTGTGTGGAGGAGTACACGTGTGTAGGAGAACACGTGAAGGCCAGAGAACAACCTCAGGTGACACCGTATGAATGCTGTTCACCTCCTGTGAAACAGGATCTCTTATTGCCTGGGGCTCACTATTTAGTTTAGACTTGCAGGTCAGCAAGCACAATCATCCTTCTGTCTCCATTTCCCCAGTGCCGGAATAAAAGCATGTATCATGACATTCAATGTTTTCATATGACTTCTGGAGATAGAACTCAAGTCCCTGGGATTGTGAGCAAGCACTTTACCCACTGAACTATCTTCCCAGGCCCTGATGAAATGTGTTTGCTTCAATGCCCACATCTGTATTAGATGTTTTTCTTAGACCTGATACATACAAATCTATTAATTTGTCTCCTTTTGTTTCTTTACTGTTAATATTTGTGTCCATAAATCAACTAGAATGGTGTTTTGAACATACGCTTTCTTTGGTCTCATTTCCTTAGCTCTTTCAGCAACAGTACAAATCTCTCTAAGAGTTGGGTGAACTGGTTCTAGTTCTAGCCCTTATGTTATAAGCCACAGTGCCGTGGGCAGGTTTTTCTGCAACTCTGACCCCCAGTTTCTTCATCCAGTGACACCTGCCTCATAGAGTTGATTTGGAAATCAGATAAGATCACTAAGAGAAAGAACTCTGAAACCGTGAAAGTGGGAAACAGAGGTAGGGGAGATTGTGGTTCATGTTCACTAGTGGCTCTCACTCCATCCCTCAGATTCTGATTCAGCCAGTGTGGACTGAAAACTAGGTATTCATTATGTTCACATAAATACCCCCGTGATTTCAGTTATAGCCAGAGCCATGAACCTCTTGTTTTGGTGAGTGGTTCTGGGTTTAGCAGAAGAGATAATGGGGCACTCATAGGCCTGTGCCTGCATAGCTCGGCACATTCTCTCCTTTTCTATTTCTCTTCTTCCCTTTCTCTTCCCCCTCCCCCTGTTGCTTGCTTGCTTCCTTCCTTCCTTCCTTCCTTCCTCCCTCCCTCCTTTTCTGCACAGGGTCTTGATATATAATCCAAGCTGGCCTCAAACTAATCATCCTCCTGCCTCAGTCTCGAAAGAGCTATGATTACAGGTATGAGGTACCACCCCCAACTTCCACCCTGATCTATAACAAGGGCATATCTGGATGAGACTCACTTACTGCTTTTTCTAAGCTGCCTTAGAAAGTGATGCTCTCAAAAATAAGCATCACCTCTTGTAACCCTGCTTCTGTAGAATGGAGAACGACACGTAGTAAGAAAGGCTTTAGGCTGGAGACATGGCTCAGACATTGGGAGCAGTTGTTGCTCTTCCAGACCATCAGAGGTCAACTCCCAACACCCACACAACCACCTGAACTCCAACTCCAGGGAATCTGATGCCCTCTTCTGGCCACCACCAGCACCTGCACATATGTGTGCACACCCCCACATATACACATCCGTACAAATGAAATCACCAAAAACAACAACAACAAAGAGGTTGTTTCCCATTTGTACATGGGGCCAAGCATTTATAGATTTATGTGTATAATTAAATGCTCATATATACGTGCATCTTTGTATATGTCTTTAAATTTTTACTCATGCATACAAGTGTGTGCATGTGTTTGTGTGTGCATGCACACGCACACACAGTTATAATGAATTAAATGTCCTTTGCAGATCATCAATACATCCCTGGAATCAGGAAAAAATGTTATGCTCCAATTATAGGCAGAAAATACATGTTTTGAAAATTAAACCAAGACCCTTGCACATGCAAAGACAAACTCTCTGCTCCCAAGCATCCCTCACCCCATGCATCTTAGATGTGCAAACATCTGTACAGTAGTTACCTTTTCTGACAGCTATGCATGTGAGGTCAGTGGCAGGATACACCATATATATGAGTCACGTGGATGTTTGGTTTAAGATCCAATGAACATTAGGTTTAGAGAGAAAGAGAATAAGAAACATTATTTTCCTGCACACTTATCAACATTTAAACAGGTCACCTAATTATTCTACCTAAGATCATCTTATCATTGGACATATCTTAGAGTTCTTCTCTGAAAACACACATAAGAGCTTAACACAGTACTTGAGTAGCTTGTGCTTTTAGTGGGGTTGGACTCGACTGTGATCAGCTAACACAGTGGATGCTCAGGAGGGGGAGGTGAAAGCTATCTGTCTTCCCACCCCCTCTCATCCCATGTAGCTCCAAAGACGTATCTCCAACGCTACTTCGTCCTCATCCCTTCAAGAACTCTCCTGTCACAAGATGTGCATAGCTGCAGGTCATCGTGTTCGTACCTTGTGTGTTTCCCCTGTCCTATGCAGGAATGCCACTTAAATACAGGTAGGCGAAGACTCTTCTAACACAAGGATGTTGGGGTTCCCACTAGCCAAATCCTTCCACTTGAATTTCTACCTGGAGGATTTGCCCCTCCTGGTGTGAGGGACTGTCCAGTTTATTGGAGTTTGTGTTTTCTCTGGGACACTGGTAAGCTAGCCCCCTGGGCTAGTTTGAGAACACAGTGCCCTTTTCTGAAATCCTGACCTCTCTGCAGCTGTGTGGAGTGCCACCCAGCTTGTTCAGGTCCTCCATATTTCTATCTAGACTGACATTTGTTGCAACAGAACTGCCAAAGGAGGCAGAGAGAAAGAGACAAATCAATTCATTTTGTTAGCTCCATTCCAAAGCAAGATTAGGGTTAAGTAATCACAGTTTAAGTGTGATTTTGGAGAGAGGAATTAAAAAAAACAAACCCTTTTTACAGTCTCAATGATTTTGAATTCAGATATTTAGTCTGTTTCTTCACGCTTGCTTTCAGTTATAAAGAACTGATTTAAGGAAAAGAACAGGCCATGTTTAAAGAGTATCCAAGACAAGTTGCTGACTTTAAATTTCAGGGTTAGCCCAGGAGGATTCTTTCATGCCTGATTGATCATCATCCCCTGTGGGAAAGGAAGGACGGCAACTCGTTGACTTTTTTTTTTTTTTTCAATCTAATAAATGAATTTGAAAATTCAATTCAAAGCACTACATGACTCCAGGCCAGTCTTCCCTTTGGTTTAAAATGAGATTATTCATCTAAATATCACCTTTCACTCCAAAATCCACTAGTAGAACCCAGAGGAATTCAAGTCCTTAGACCAAGCTGCCCCGGTCCCATATGGTCTCATTGCATCATATTATATACATACATGCACTGTCCTTGGAGAAGCCATTTTGCTGAGTGCTGTTGACACACTGCTTAAGCACTGGAATTGGAAGGCAACTGTTGAGACCGCCATGAAGAATGTCTGTGCTGTCTGCCTGGCGCTTGACCAATCAGCCCCACATCCTCATCTCCTGCTTTTCTTTGGATAGTGCCAAGCTCATCTGTTATGCGTTTCCACAGACATCATAGAGCGTGATGCCATCAAGGAAAGACTCGGCCTCCAGCCCTCAGCAACAGTAGTTAGTGTGGACTCATTGAGTTTATCCAGATAAAAAGTCTAAATCAAGTGAGTGGTCATGTTGTATACATTACATGTACGTGTGATACATGTAATAAAGGGCGTTAGTAAGCTTGTCATTGGCTCTTCCAAAAGTTCCACATTGCTCATTGGACTTTATAGAGATATGCAATGTCTCCCTTGACAGAGGGACTTGAGAGTTCAGAGAAGATCCCACCTTTTCTTGCTGACACAGTGTACCTCAACTAGGTATGAGGGGAGCAAGTTGATTTATGGTCAGTTATAGTGTAGTGGGAATGACTTGGCACTATCATCTCCGGCCTGCTGCTCCTCCCAGTGAAAAGCTGATGCACATGGACCTTTCATAGTGTGGCTGAGTACACAGAAGACATGTAGGAAGGACTGATTGGCACGTTATTGAGTAGGATCTTCTACTGCCTTTTCCCAGAGTAGTTGTGGAAATCACCATGGGAAAAAAATCTTAAGTCTATTATACATAACTTCTCCCTAGGCAACTACTGTCTTATGGAGACTAATTGGGGTTCTTTTCAATAAGTGAACATAGTCATGTTGCCCTATGGGCTTGGGAATTTGATATCGTCATCTGTGACCATGTAGAATTGCCACACAGTAGACTCAAACACACAGCCATCCAGTGCCAGCTGTGGAGCCCACATTTAATATGGTCCAATTGTTAGTGAGTTTAATGCAGTGGGAAAGATGTGGGTTTTTTAAAGGTACCGTTTATGGACATAACACATTAAAGGGCAATCGTGTGTGTGTTCCAGCCAGTTTGCATATTAAAACATGCTGTGATAGTTTATCATAAATGCCAAGAGAAACAGTGAGCTATTTGGTGTTTTCTTTTTTCTGGGCTGAAACTTTCTTGTTCCTTCCTGAAGAAGTGGCTGGATGGTTTTCAGACTGGGTCCTGAGTAAGGATTCCCACAAACTTCTTCCACAGTGAATGTAAAAACCTGGGGTGTTCCTTATACTGACAAATAGGGTCATTTCAAATCACAACAATCCTGCCTCACAGAGAAAAAAATTTTGACATGTGTGTTCTGATTGATGCAATGTTTCAATTTTCTCTAGAAACTTCTAACACGATATCACTTGGACTACCCCGATTGGTTCTCAGTAGCTTTTTAAACTGCAGGTTATGACCTCATTTGGGGCTGGGTACCTGAATGTGTGGCACAGTGTGTGTGTGTGTGTGTGTGTGTGTGTGTGTGTGTGTGGTTACAGAATGTGTGGCAATAGTGAAAGATGTACAACAAGTAAAAATGAACTAAATATAAAGTGTGCAACGAGTCCAGTGCATCATTAAAGTGTAATTAGTGATTTACTAGACACCTAGAAAGGTGTTCCTGGGCAATGCTCTCCCGTACTGCATCATGCAACTCCATCGCGGCCTTGGTTTTGAACCCACAACCCATGTGTTTTTGTACTGTATATGTAGTCACACTACACAACACTGAACACACCTCAGCTCAGATCTGGGCCTAGTGTGCACTATGGACTGCAGTATTTTTACACACCAAGTTTTCTGCTCTCATAGAAACACAGTGGTTTAACTATGGGAAAAGAAGATGTGATAGTTTCCATTCTTCACCACGTAAGTATCAAGTTAGTGTATCTTTGGATCACATTATATTAGAATGTTTGATTGCTTAAAGATTGCTCTTTGAGTTGCCGATTTGAGTTTCATTAAAAAAAAAAAAAAGTTAAATGAATTTTGGCTTGGAATTAGGAGAGTTTCCAACTGCCTCTGCAATGGCCCGAGACATACTTGTGCCATTTTGTATTAGTATTATACCTTTATCTGAGTCTCAGCACCAATGACTGTAAAATAAAAATATTAATTAACCCTGAGAAATATTAATGATTCTCTATGTCCTGCAGTATTACATATCCAGCTGAGACTTAAAACTTTAGGTAAAAATGAACAAGCATTAGAATACAAACTTGATTTTATTTCAGACCAATGGTAAAATTATGTCTAGCAAAGAATTATTTGTAAAATGTTTTATAATTAATTATGAGTATATGTTTGATTCGTATACCTTATTTTAATACATATACACCCAAGGTCGTATACAATTTCTCAAGTGAAAAGTGTTTGTAAGTGGGTTTCTCTGTGTAGCCCTGGCTGTCCTGGAACTCACTCTGTAGACCAGGCTGGCCTCCAACTCAGAAATCTGCCTGCCTCTGCCTCCCGAGTGCTGGGATTAAAGGTGTGCACCACCACTGCCCGGCTAGTTGAAAACTTTTAAGAAGCCCTAGTTGATACAATTTCACTGTTAACTGTGGATGAGTACAAGATTCGTATCTTGTGTCTCAGTCCTCGTACATTGGTTTGAAGAGCAATATTTTAATGGCCTTGAATGGCTGCTGGAGTTCACCAATCGCTTAGACATCTGGAATACAACCTACCTTAGAAGCCAGTAATGGTTTGGTGTCTTCTATTTCAATGACGACATCCTGGCATGGGGGCACAGACATAAGGGAGGCTGCAAGGCAAAGAGCTTTGTCATCCAGGACACTTAAAACAACATACTGGTGAACATCTTACTCCATGTTCAAGCTGAGCAGCCACAGGATGGATGATAGAGTTAACCGAGGTGAAATTTTTCAATGGGGCACTACACCTGAATGTGGGAAATGATCCAACCACTTACCACTTTCTCAGAGTAGGATAGGGTTTTAGACATTTTATACGAGACTACGTGGCCCATGTTTCTTGGTTTGGGATAATGAAATCAGTTTCTACACACAACAAGTGCTTGGAAAAGAATTGGGTTGAAGACCAGAGAGACGGCTCTTCAGGTAAAGGTGCTAGATGCCAGGCCTGATGACCTGAGTTTGATTCTCTGACAGTGGAAGGTGGAGAGACTTGATTCCTGCAAATAACCCTCTACCCGCCACCCAGCAACACACACACACACACACACACACACACACACACACACACACACTTAAAAAGATCGTGTTGATCATGTAGGAATGGGTATGGAGATGGTGAATCTGTGTCTAAAAGAGCCTCTTTTTCTTGGGAAATGAGATACAGAAACACAGAAGAGGAGTGGAGGAAGACAGGAGAGAGAAGGTGGATAGAGAGAGAAAGGGAAGGGGAGGGGAGAAGAGAGGAGAGGAAAGCAGGAAGCAGGGCTGCATCTCTTCAGCAGTCTGAAGCTGCGGTTGCCTATCTGACCCTTACTCTCCCATGGCACGCAGAGATAGGAAGGCCATGCCCTGATCTTACATCCCAGATGGATGTAACTCTGGATTTCGGAGTAACAACCATTGCTTAGGAACAGGCTCTGGAGTTACCTGGTTTATCTCAGTTAAAGGTGGGTACCAAGGTCCAGCCTGATGCAGGAGTAGGGGTGGGGTTACCGGAGCATCATATTTTTAAACTGAAAACCCCAAGAGGTTCTAGGTTGGAACCCAGACAGAACAAACTCCACCAAGTCAAAAGAGCTTCCTGTGTCCCACCCAGGCATTGGACATACAAGACATGAAGGCTCCGAAGGAAAGTACTTTGGGGATGAGGTATACCTACTATGTTTAGGTATTGGGCTAATTAAGCACTTTGTTTACATGATCTCATGCAGCCCTTTGATAATCCTTACTACGCTATAATCTCCATTTTAAAGATAAAAACATAAACAGAAGCTACAAGAAAGCAAGTCATTTGCTTCAGGTTAAGCCTTGGATAGAAGTAAACTCATAGCCTAGATCTGTTAGACTCTAGTTTCTTTGCTATCAATTAGACCAGAGCCCAAGGAAGAGTAGGTACTCAATAAGTGTCAATGGACCATTTCAGATAGAAGGAACCTGACATTGACTGAGCATCTATGATACACTGGTTGTTTTAAAGTAGAGTTTTGCATTTACCCGGCACCCTCAGATTGATGAGTAGCTTAGAAACTTCCAAGATATGCTCATCTGCAACTGTAGGCCACTTCAGTCATACAGGACTCAAGAGCCAGAGGGACAAGGATACATGAATACCTCCTTATGCAAATTCATTGCTAAGTGACAGTTCTCCACCATCCTTACTATTCTCCAGTAAGCAAAGTCTGAGGATGAGACAGAAAACACTGCTGTGCCTGATATATATTTTTTCTTCTTCTTCCAGATGGTTTTAAAGTCTTTGTAATATCAATATCAAGCCTTCTGGTGGTTTAACCAGGACTGGCTTGTGACTTACCTGCTTAAACAGAAGACATCTATTTCAATCTCGATAGCTTGAATAGAATTTTCAGTGATAGATGAATAGAATTTTCTAGTCCTCTACTGACAGTTTTAAAGCCAAACTGTCTGGGATCTTAGGCACTAAAGTGACTGAGCCCCAAAGACCTTAGCACAGTGTTAAATATATGGTAAACTAAAAGCAAGTGTCTATGGAATGGGAAAGAGCAAAACACTATATCATTAGCTATTTATTATAGACTCTAAGTTAAATATTATAGCCTGCCCTATCCTTACATAATAACTAAATGATCTAAGGTAAATCATTTAATGTTCCTGTATGTATAACAATGGAATGGCTTTCAAACGACCTCACATCTTTGTTAAACTTGGATGAAGTGGGCCCATAGACACTTAACTTGGTATTGCAATCTCCTCCTTAGAGCTGGTCAGGAAAAACAAACCTAGGATTTTGAAGGGAGAAGTAGGAGAAAGCAGAGTCCAAGGCCATCCTGTATTACTTTCATTTAGAAAGAAAAATCTCCTTCTTTGAGGCTCGTGGATGGGATCTCCGTCTCCACACACAGGAGGCCCTGAATCTCTACACTGAAGTATTTAGACTACTGACCTACATACACTCATTTTCTTGCTGGGATCTTGCACTTTGAGGACAAGACTGTTTTGGTCTCTTCATCTCCCCAACATTTAGATCAATTGATGGCATTCTATGAATGCTCAATGGCAGCTTGCTTGAGGCTGAATGCCTCCGTCCCTGTTGCTGATGTGGGAATTTTGAGGATCCTTCTTCAAAGGCAAATAGGAAAGTTCATGCAGCAGGCAACATTGCCTCAAAGGACATCCTGTGTTTATTCAGGAGCAAGGCATGCCAGAGTGTGGCCTCTTAAGCACTGGATTCTGCCCCTCAAAGTACCTCAAGAGTCCAGGCTGGCTACACCACTATTTCCCTGGAAGAATTACCTACTACTCTGTAAATCAGGCCTTACCTTTTCTGTAGCATCTAGAATATGGTTTGTGAAGATTCGATCAGACCAGGCATAAGAAAAGTTCAAAAATGTAACATATAGTCTTGTCTACAGACATACCTTTTAGTTGTGGTACAATATCTTCCTTTCCTGCATACGGATCACACCGAAAGCGGTCCAGATGGTCAATGGTGCACTGGCCGACCACAGGCTTCCGCCCAAACTGCCTGTGATCAATGACCTTGATCACCAGAGGAGGCATGTACAATTCTTCCTTGGGCAAGAACTAGGGATCACAAAAACAGACGTCCTTTTTCTTTTCCAGATCTGATAGGAATAGCTTTGCCAGTCAGTTCCCCCAAGGGACTAGCCCAGATTCTTTTTGCCCATTAAATATAACCCAGGGGGACCTTTCTTAGGTATTTCAGTGACTGAGGTGCTTAGTAATTTCAGCCTGGCTCTGGAAGATCAAATTCTACCTCTGCTGTCATAGAGTACATGGCCTTCGGGAACTTTTCTTTCTTTCTTTCTTTCTTTTTTTTTTTTTTTTTTTTTTTGGTTTTTCAAGACAGGATTTCTTTGTGTAACCCTGGCTGTCCTGGAACTCACTCTGTAGACCAGGCTGGCCTAGAACTCAGAAATCCACCTGTCTCTGCCTCCCAAGTGTTGGGATTAATGGAGTTCGCCACCACCACCTGACCTTCAGGAACTTTTCTAACCCTGTATGTCTGGTCACTTCATCATTAACAGTAGAGTTGTGGAATCCAAATGTGAAGTGCTTAGACTACCTAGCAAGCAAAATGTGGAATGAGATTTCATCACTGAGCCTATCCCCCTCCTACAATCTTCTTCTTGAGGGAGAATTTCAAGGGACAAGATCATTTTGGTCCCTTGATCTCTTCAACATTTAGGTCAATTGATGACATTCTATGAATGCTCAATAACCACTTGCTGGAGGCTGAATGCCTCTATCCCTGTTGCTGATGTGGGAACAGCATCCCCTGAATTTTGAGAATCCTTCTTCAAAAGAGAAGAGGAAAGTTCATACAGCAGGTAGAACTTTGGTCATCTACTAGCCAGGGCTTAAGCGGAATTTAGGAATGGCGGAGCCATAAATGAAACTTCAAGGGAAAGAGCAAGGTGGGATTCCTTCCATGCTGGATGTTCAAAGCCAAAATGGGATGCTTATTTTGCCTTCAGTGCTTCTGGGATGTGGGGGTCTTGAAGACACTGCCCTGATTGGAGAACATGGGCTGGCCTGGAAGCTTGACTGTGGTTTGGGTTAACGTCTGCCGCTCGCCTTGCACTGGAATAGAGCATGGGGTGTTCCCTCAGTGCCTCCTCTCATGGCTGTTGACCAAGGCTAGGTTCTAGAATAGAACTGGGGAGGGGAGGAGGAGGGAGAGTGGATGAGGATGGGCAGAGTTAGGGATTCTGCTTCTACGTGTCCATATGACTGTCCATCTGCAGAATCATGGAGTGGAAGGACCCCAGGCCAAGCTCTGGCTGCTCGCTTGCTGGGTCCTCCTGTATATATTATGTAACCTTTTCCTTTCTTCCAAAGGGAAGGAAGGAGTTGTAACTGAAGTTATAGCACTGAGCTGGAGTTGTTGTAGATGAAGCTAGACCATGGCCCCAAGCACAGAAGGTGCACACTTGCTGTGAAGCCAGGCAAGCCATTTCTTCTCTCTAGGCCTCAACTGCCTCAGATGCAAAATGAGAGGTTAAAACCACATGGCCCCAGTGTTCAATGTTGGGGATACGAAGGAAAATGACTGAATTAGGGAAAGGAATTGGAAAATTCTAGTCTTTCATCCTTGTAAGTTAAAAAATGTCCTCATTGAAATCTTCTATATAGCATTGTAAAGATGAATTTTTTTTATTTATAAAAGTTAAGGATTGCTGGGTGGTGGTGGTGCACGCTTTTGATCCTAGCACTCGCTAGGCAGAGGCAGGCAGATCTCTGAGTTTAAGGCCAGCCTGGTCTACAGAATGAGTTCCAGGACAGCCAGGGATAACCAAAAAAGTTAAGGATTTAACTTCTTTCAAAATGGACAAGTTGGATGGTTTCCTCTCGCTCTGGTTATAACCGGTGGAGGTGTGTGAGTCCCATCTGATACCTCACAATTCTGATAAAGGATCAAAGGAGGATCCAGGACATGGACTCAGTTGAAGACTACTAGGGCCATGCCCCATTACCTGCACTCAAGTCCCCCGCAACTGATCCTTCCCTAGACATCCACTAATCAACACTGGCCTTGAGGTGTTGACTAAGAGCCTATAACAGAGACCAAACACTTACTGGAAAAACAAGTATTGTTCATAGATACCTCCCCATCACTGGGGCTGCTTGGAGCTTTCAGTAACTGGCTACAGATGATCTAAGGAGGGAGATGTCTCGGACACATTTACTGTAAGGCTGGGTTTTTCTGTCTGTCGGATTCCAGAACTGAATCAATTGTCAGGGAGCATACGTTCACATTTTAGAAACGGACACAGATGGGCTCATGCAGAGTCTAGATACCGTACCACTTTCATGAAGAGAACAGAACTTGGGAAGTTGGGTGTCTTCTTGAGGCTTTTGATCACCACCGATTCTACTCTCTCTCCTCCGCACTCCACCACGAGACTGGGCGACGTGATGGAAGCCATCTGGTAGTTTTTCATATTTCTTAAGCCCCAAGCTAGGATCTGGGGAAACAAGTTAAAGAGAAAGGAAGGAAACCTGCCACATTACACATGCGCGCGCACACACACACACACACACACACGCACGCACGCACACGCACACACACACACATGTGCGAGCGCATACATACACACATATGGAAAAATCCAATCTCAATCACAGTACAGTCTTTAAGATGGAGCGATGCACATTTGTCTAAAATACCAGTGCATATTATCTTCAGGTGCTTGTGGAAATGCAGAGAAAGTGGTTTTGGCCCTTCCCTTCTGTCCGATAGCTAAAGACAAAGCAGAGCATCAACTGTAAATGCTGATGAGTCAGTAAGTGTCTCTAGATCTCTGCTAACAGGACTCATGTGATCTACTGTGGAGCAATTTGGAGGATCAAGTATAAACCTCTTGCACGGAAGTGACCTGCAAGCACTCCAAACTGGTAGCTGCTGTTTGAAGCTACCTCTGTCGGTTTTTGAGAACGCCCAGCAGAACAGAGTAGCTAACAATGCTTCCCTTATCAGGATCCTGTCTATCTAGCCATGAGGTTATCTCCACCAGCCTCTGTCTGCCCTAATTATCTCCACAGTCCAGATGCATTCCTAACCCCGCCCCCTCCTTTGCAGACCTTCTTGTTCACACAGCACTTTCTCTTGAGCTGTCTTCTCTTTCTCTGGTGAAAATTTCCCCCAAAAGCAAGCCATCTTGGAAATCTGCTTCTAGTTGCTTTGTTAAGATTTCCATTTTCGATGACTATTTCTTTTGGGCAGGGGAGCAGATTTTATAGAAGTTAGAGACAGCAAGGAAGCATGCAGCATGATGCATGCCCTACGATGCAAGGTCCTTGCTCTTAGCCACACCCTTTGGTTTGGTCAAGTAAAACTCGGAGAGAATACATACCTCAATCGCAGTGAGCTGAACCACGGGTCTGATCCCCTGAGGGACCATGAATAAGTTTGGTGCTCTCTGAGAGGGGAGGATGGGAAGGTTGGAGCCATCCTGTGAAACAAACGTAAGCTGTCAACATTTCCCTTTCATTAAAGGAGAGAGTGCCTAGAATTACTGAGATGCTCTAAGCAGCTCAAGGAATCCATGAGCAAGAACAAAGCAATACCTTGTTCCTCAGAATCAGCTCTGCTGTTACAAGGACATCCCCACAGGCCTTGTCTCCATTCATAACAGGATGCCAGAGAAGCTTAGGTGTGATGTCTGTTTCTGAGTTCAGTTTCACCAAAGGAGAGCAAATGCTTCGACCTAAAAATTCATCTTTGCCCTAGAGAAGAAAACCACACTCAAACTCCCAGTCAACTAGCCCTGAAGACTACTGTCATGTCCCCAAGTCATCTTTCATATTACCTACCACTTGGTCATTGTCAAAAAGTTCTATGATAACTTTGGGTGGGTTCTGTAGAACTGTTTGGGGTTCCCCAAAGATTTCAACCTCATCAAATATAATGGTTTGGTCCCAGGTGGGATTCAGGGTGGAGTGAATGATCTCAGTGGTTTTGCTTCGATGGAGGAAGGAGACATGAGCGTATGGGTCTGTGGACAGAAAAAAATATTAACAGTAGAGTAATTCCTACGACAGCACATTTCAACCAAAGACTTTCCTTCTGGACATAGTGGTCATATGCTCTCACCACCCCTTTGAAGACAAGGAGTCCAGAAAGCGAGACACCACAAAGGAAGGTATCATGGTGAGAAGTGCCTAACGGGAGGCCCTGATGTGTGCAAAGGATTGCCTCTCTGGAGTATACGTCTCCTCATCAAGGTGCATTGGGCACGCAGTCTTTCACATACATCATCTAGAATACAAGCTTTGCAACCAGACACATCTGGCCCGCTATGCCCCCATGATCTGGGAAGAAAAAGATTTAATCTTCCTAAACTTTGGTTCCTCCCTCTTTGCCATGAAAGTAATTTCTGTTTTCCTACTGGGTAGAAAATGGGATGACATGAAGCACGTGAGCTGCCTAGAACAGAGCCTATTATCGATGTCACTGATAAATACCAGTTATTTTTATTTTTTTGTTTCTACTCTTTTGATAAACTGATGAATATAAGTTTATTTTATGCTTTCGTTTTTACTGTTATTTATACAGAAAGTTTTATATTTGGGTGCCGGGTTTCAAGAATTTAGCGGTAAGTAAATAAGAAAGGCTTCGTTGCTCTCAGAATTTACAGCTTGCAACATGACTGAAAGTTTTTTATTTTGCCCCACTGATAAAACTTGTACCCAACTGGGAGAAATGTGCTTAGAGCTTTAAGCAAACATCAGTGACAAGTTCTCTAAGAATGCTGATTGGATCTACAGTGAGAGAGTGCCCCCTGGTGGAGACTATTTGAAAATGTCCTCAGAAACATTCTACAGAGTAAGATAATCTTGATCTAATTTTTAGACCAGATCTAGATAATCTGATCTAATTTTATTAAGAAAGGAAACAATTCACAAATACTAGGTAAGAGGAGTTCTTGAGTCACAGATAAGATCTGACACCGTGCATATTATCAGACAAGTGTTTTGTTTGGTTGGTTGCTTGGTTGGTTGGTTGGTTTTTCGAGACAGGGTTTCTCTGTGTAGCCCTGGCTGTCCTGAAACTCACTCTGTAGACCAGGCTGGCCTCGAACTCAGAAATCCGCCTGCCTCTGCCTCCCAAGAGCTAGGAATCAAACAAGTGTTTTAAGAACTGTCTCCACAGAAGAACCAGGGAAGCTTTGCTGGCTCGCAGGTCTCACAGTGGAATGTCCCTAAATAGTCCAGAATGGCATCTATTCTATCTTCACCGACAGAGCATAGACAGAACACATGTGAAGTACCAATGTGAGGAGCAGTGTGGGGGTGGGGTGGGGGGGGGGGAAGGCAGCAGAGGAGGCAAAAAGCCGCCATGGGCTAATGGGTTAAGTATGTGATCTCTTTTATCATCTTGAGAATATAACCAAAAAGTGTAAAGCCTCTTAATTTACCAATCAGCCCAGGACTCTGGTTTAAAATGAAGCCATGCATACAAAGAGAGCTCAGAAGTTGCTCTCCAGGGCACTTCATTGCTTAATCAGTGATTGTTAGTGTTTAAGGGCCATATGTATCCTGGGTATCTTTAGCACGCAGCCACAGTTCTTAAAGCAGTTGGTAATTCTTCAAGTAATGACTGGGTAGTTTGCTTCAAGCATATCAATGTAGTCTTTATATGAAAAGGGTTTTATTGCAAGAAATGAGAACAAAACAGGATTGAGTAAAAACCCACTTGATACGCAGTGCATCCAAGCTAGCCCGCCATGTAATGGAGTAGTAAGGGTTTTCCCTTCACCTGAAAAGCTGTCCTTGTCCAAAGCCATGAGGTTCCTGGCTTGATAAATGTAGCAGCGCAGGTGGTAGATGTAGACTCCTGAAGGGAAGGTGATGAGAAACAGGATACTGTTAATAGGCTTTTTCTCAACTCTTTGGCGGTGATACATGTTGCAGACACATGGGTCAATCGATCCACTTCCCCATAGCAGAGGGCACACATGTTCCCGACACAGTGATTTCTTACAAACGGACACTCACAGTAGTCCCCACATCCATGGCTTTGCTTCTCCTACTTCAGTTGCCCATAGTCCATCTCAGACCACAGACATTAAATGGAAAAGTCCGGAAATACATAATGCACAAGTTTCATATTGCAAGCCCTGCAGACCCAGCTGGGCCTCACTTGGGATGTGGATTGTGTCTTTGTCCAGCGTATCCATGCTGTATAAGCTGCCAGCCTGGTAGTCACTCCGTAGTTCCTTATCTCAGTTGGCAAACCAACTGATGTAAATAGCACTGCAGTACTTGTGTTAAGTAGCTCTTATTTATTTAATAAAGGCCCAAAGCTCAAGAACAGTGATACTAGCCACTTTATTGTAGTGCATTTTGATACCTTACATAGTTATCATTAGTTACTGTGCTTTATCTGTTACTGTGCCCAATTTATAAATTAAACATCATCACACATATGCATGCATGCATGCATGCATGTATGCATGTATGTATGTATGTATGTATGTATGCTAGACAATTTAACAGTAGGGTTGGCAGGGGGTCTTAAAGTGGATTTTATACAGATGAGAGGCAGGTGAGTGTGTAATGGAGGTATATATTAAGTATGGTGATGCACACCTATAATCCCAACGTGCAACAAGTTAAGGCAGTCTGGATTACACATAGAAACTCTGCCTCCGAAGAGAAAATAAAACCAAATAAATAACTGCTGGAACAATCCTTATGCCAGCATAGCGATCAGAGGAACATTAGTGATCTTTCTGGGTTTAGTGCACAGCTGTGCATCACAGACTTTCAGATGAGCCTGGATCTCTAGCAGTCACTGAGCAAGGTCTCAGTGCTATGTGAGATTTGTGTCTGGGACAGTTATCTGCTAAACTTTCTTTGACTTTTAAAAATGTTCAAACTCTTCTTATTAATGCACATACTGATGCACACTCTCACATGTACATATGCACACATGCCAACATGCACTCATGCATATACACACAAACCCACATTCACATTTGTGTACACACACATACCAACATGCATCATGCATACACAGAGACCCACATTCACATGTGTGCACACACATATGCACACACATGCATGCATACACAGACACACAGATACACACACACTTTGAGGGGAATCGGAGTATTGTGACCAACTGCATGAATTTCAGAACTGTGAAAGCTTGAATATCTGGTACATTTTAAATCCTATGTAAACATACGCCTTTATTAATAACATTCTGAAAATCTTGAAAGCTGACATTGAGATCAGATCTTCCTTAAAAATTTAGCCTTTCCCCATACTTAAGATAATAATTTAGGGCTTTCTAGCCAGAAAAAGTGTATTTTAAACAGAAATTAAGGCCAGTAATTTTGTCATTCTTCATCCCAAATATGATACAGTTTTTTAAAATGCATTTTATGAATCCTCTTCACGAAGTGAAGAAATTGAAAGTTCCCTTCATATGTATAGACGTATGATAACATTTGACAATTTGAAGAGTTTTCTAGAGATAAAAGCGACAGATGCAGAATTCACAGCCATGCTTAAAACTTACTGTCGAAATTACAGGAAACAATGGTCGTGTTTGCTCCAAACACAGTGGTAGCACTGTGCTTCTGCTTCTCCAGGCTCTTCTCATCTCCATCCTCTGTGGTGTCTGCCCCCTAAAGTAGAGGAAGTCTTCATCTTCATCATCATCATCATCATCATCATCACCATCACCATCATCATCAACCAAACCATCTGTGCCTGGAAAATTACTAGATGCTTCCTGAAACCAGGGTCCTGGCAGACATACTAGAAAAATGCTGGGAGAAAGAGATGTGTCTGCACTGTTCTGAGGACCTCTCACGTGGTAGTGGTTCCTTCCTAAGATGGGAGTCACTGGACACTCAGGGCACTGAGGTTATAGGAGACTCTCTGGACCTGGCTGTGCTTTCTAGCTAGCTCATGCACTTCCTTTACACTGTTATTAATTACACTTTAGCTTCTGGTTACTTACAAGGGCACCTTCAAGTTTAAAGATGGCAGCTGCACCGTGTGTCTCAGAAGGAGCCATTTTCCTCCTCCAGCGCCTGCGGCGAAAGGTGTCTGAACTGCGCTGCTTCCAGTGGAATTTCCAGCCGATTAAGGAAGCATATTCCCAGCCCTCCCGGTCTTCAAGCTCTTCCATGGCCTAAGATAGAAGTACAACCTTTAATGAGGAATAATAATCTTCCTCATAGTGATAAAGTAGACCACTTGGTCAGTGGACAAACACTTAGTCACAGAAATCCACTTTATTTCAAGTACAGGGTGAGGAGCCAGGGATACAGCAAAGACCAAATAGAGGGGATCTCTGATTTGGCAAAGCTGAGGGACTATAGAAATACAGAGTAGGTACCAGACAACTGAAGTAACCATTCAGACACCGGCATGAGTGAGAGTCGGTTCTTGCCCCTAAGAACACATGAGTGTGACACTGTTTGGAAAAATTACCATCTGTATTTTACAAAACATCCCTTAAGATTTAAATGTCCTGTTTATGCTAATACCTGCTGGTATTAGTACTGAGGTGATAAATCAGAGTATGTTGTTTCTGTGATAGCTAATCACCGAGTACAGTACTTTAAGTTAAACATGATTTCTATGCACATGCTCTGTTTTATGACAGAGATTGTCCTCAAGGCTGAGGTATCACTGAACAAAAAGATAGTTGCGGCTTTTGCCTCTGTGTATTTGACATTTGAATGGCCAAAAATTTCTCTAAGTGTCTTACAAGTTAACCAGATGGAATGAATATAAAATAATACTGACTACTATTGATTAATCTAGAAGAAGTAAGAGCTTCGTGCAGGATTGCTATTCATGTATGCTCTTTAATTTTTTTCCACTTCAAATAAACATCAAGTACACATTCCACGTGATCTTGTGTCTTCCTTTGTGATAGGCTGGATAGTGAGGATGGCATATTTTGTGTGGCGGAGAATGAAGCAGGCTAGGGACTATGGTTAAAGCCTCAGCAAGGCTCATAGGTAGAATTGGGGTTTCAGACCAGTGGTCCCGTGTTCTTCCAGAGTCATGTTGGTGTGGAAAGAGATAGGGAAGCAAGTCTAGAAATGTCTCACCCAATCAGGATGAGGCGATACAGTGTTTAAGACTCACCCTGTCTACCACACCCTGTCCTGGTAACACCAAGGAGGACACCAAGATGATGTTGCTCCATTTTCACTCCCTAGAGGCTCATTATTGAGAAAAATGTGATTCCATAGCTCCTACGAGAGTTGAGCCTTTAGAGCAATAGGAAGAGGTCCTGTTTAGAATCTATCTAACCTGGGTTCAAAGGTCATCTCTGTTCCTTCCTGGAGATATGACCTGAGGCAAGTCTCTTTCATGCCTACGAACTCCATCTATGGAATGAGCAATGCTCAGACCTGACAGCTTATGCATGATGTATATGTGTGCCGAGTGTTCTACATGATGTATAAAACATATTGTCTAATATTGATTTCATATTATTATTAATTTACTATGCAGTTTAAAGCCTTGTAATGCCCTAATTAAATTAGGGTATGGACAATTCTGTGTCAATGACATACAAGCCAGAGTCATTTGGGGAAAGGGAACCTCAAGTGAAATAATGTCTCTGCCAGGTTGGTCTACGGGCAAGCCCAGAGGGTGTTTTCTTAATTAATGATTGATGTGGGAGGGGTCAGCTTACTAAGGATGGTGCTACCTCTAGGCGGGTGGTTCTGGGCTATAAGAAAGCAGGCTGAGCAAGCCTTGAGGAGCAAGTTAGCAAGCAGCATTCCTTCACGGCCTCCACACCAGCTCCTGCCTCCAGGCCTGCCTTGAGTTCCTGCTCTGACTTCCTTCATGATGGACTGTGATCAGGACATGTAAGCTGAAATAGTAACCTTTCCTCCACTAGGCTGTTATCAGTCATGTTATAAGTCTTGCTCCCAGGGTTTGTTCCAGGTTCTGAGGTAACAGTACTTCTGTCTTATTCTGCCAGCATAATCTCTGGGTCTTTTTCTATCCCTTCTGGATGTCTCATCCTCCAGGCTGCCTCAACATCTTCTGGGGGTTTGTGGGAACACAGATTGCTGCTCTCATCCCCAGAGTTGCTCAGTATAGGCCTAAGTGAGGGATTTCTAGCATTCCCAGGTTCATTTCCAGAATCCAGGATCAAATCCTTGATTTGTAAATGGCTCTGCAGAAACAGTCCTGTGGCTGGAACTCTGCACAGTGTGTCAAGCAGAGAGCGCAGGGTCCAGCTCCCTCCTACTGCCCCTCTTACCCTTGCAGTACTAGAAGCTGTCTGTGTCAAATCTTTCTTGCGTTTCCGGACCAGTCTCCGCCGCCTGTGAGTGTGGTACATTTTCTCTGCTGCAACCCAGGATTTGGGCTTATTATCAGGAGGAATGGTAATTCCATACTCCCAGCCTGCAACAGAGTTTGAGAATAGTTACTACCAAAAGAGATACATCTGTGTGATCAGCAAATAACTTGCTAGGAAAGAACGTAGCTCCTCTCTCTCTGCTCACAGATGTTCTCTGCTATTGTGACTGTCACAGGGTTGAGCATGCCTAATCTGAAAATACAAAGTATGCCATGTTGAAATTTTGAGGGTGCCATAATGATATATATATCAAAATATTCCAAAATCTGAAAATTTCTCAATTTTTCAAACCAAAAACCACTTCTGGGTCACAGTATTTTGGCTAAGAGGTATTCAACCTTTCTGCTTCTTGGGAATTGAACCCAGAGCCCTGTAATTCCAGGTAAGCACTCTGCCATTGAGCTATATCCCTAGCCCTTCAATAGTGTTTCCTGCAAGTTGCTAAACCTACTTGTGTTCCAACATGACAATCTTTTAAAGGTAAAAGACACACAGCTATGTGGTTGGTACATAGTAATTACTCAATAACTGTCATTATGTATACCATAATCCGGTATGTGCATCCCAATCAATCCAACATCTATTTGGACAGTTATGTATCAGTCCGCTCTGCTCACATATTATCACATCTTAAAGGAACAAATCAGTGTTATTTTTCTTTCTGATAGTTCTAAATGGTAAGTTCATTTGACCTGACTATCTGTAGAGAAAGGTGAGCATTACTGTACCTAGAAGCAACATCGATCACATGATTGGGATGATGTGTAAGACATTTTGCCATTCTCTTACCTGAGTTCTAGGACCTCTAAGGTTGATTATCTCAGGTAGATTACAGAGTAACAAGAAAAGAGAGAATCCAAGCTCTAGATCTCTCCTGTTTTCCTACTCTGGATTTCTAAGTACCCCAAAGTCCAGCTGGCTGGTCCTATCACTCCCATTTTCCACTCCTGACACCTCTTTACCCCGCATCTGTCTATCTGTTTGAATCAGGTACTCATTTGAATAGGTACAGATTACACCACATGACCTAGGTGGAGCTGGGGTTCTTCCTCCCATGGAACCTTTGCTCTGGTTAACCAAGGCCTTTCTGCAGACTCGCACTCAGGCAACCAGATGTACACGCTACCTTTCTCATCCACCGCTCGATTTATGTCATATATCCATGCATCATCTTCCCACTCCCAACCTGGAGGACAAGTCATTTCATTGGGTGATGCTGCCTTATCTCCATTCTGAGAGAAAGACAGACAGACAGACATGAATGAGAACCAAAGGTGAGGAAAGTTTCCTAATACTTAACTAAAGAATCTGCATGTCTTTATAGATACACCATTGAGATCAATTTTATTCAGAAAACCTCTAATTTCTACTTAGTTACAAATGCTACATTAAAATCACTTCTCTCCAGTACCTTCTGTTTTTACTATTAGAGAATAGTATTAAGTTGAACCATGTGAAATTCTTGGTTTTGCAAGCCAAAATGGTCAAACATTAGCAATTTCATATGTTCTCATTTAATACTATTTGATGGTGCCACTTATCTTTATGAGAGTTTATTCAGGAAAAAAAAAAAACCCAAACCAAACCAAAAGAGACCAGATCAAACATTAAGATACATGTGTTCAAGTTCAGAAAATTCCACTGGAGGCTGATCATGTGAGGTTGAGTAAAGTTTCTACTAAACACTGACTTGGGTTTACATTGAAACTCAAGGAAGCCGGGCAGTGGTGGCGCACGCCTTTAATCCCAGCACTTGGGAGGCAGAGGTAGGCAGATTTCTGAGTTCGAGGCCAGCCTGGTCTACAGAGTGAGTTCCAGGACAGCCAGGGCTACACAGAGAAACCTTATCTTGGAAAAAAGAAAGAAAGAAAGAAAGTCAAAGGAATTATGATAAAAAAAAGTTCATCCGTAAAGGACATAAAGGTGGCTATACACATGGGAAATGCCCAGCTTCATTTTACATTAAGAGAATTCGAAGGGGAACAGTAGCAGGCACTGCTGTCTGTGGATCAGCAAAGACGCTGTAGTGGGACGGGATGGAAACAAAGTCCCCTCCTGCACTGCTGCTGCTGCAAGTGTGTTCCACTTCCCTACAAGGCGATCAGGCAAGATTATCACAACACCTTCATGCATTTAGAATATGACACACAGTTCCAAGGATATTTTTCTGGACATCAGCTTTCATTGACTGTATAAAAATGGTCGTTTAAAGGTATTCACCATCCTAACTTTATAAAAGTTATAAAAGATGAACCAAAACGAACAAAAAAATCACCCCAGACTACCAAACCATAAATGTCTACAAGATAAACAAATAAATGACAATGGGGGCCCATAACTAAGTTCATAGCTCTGTATTTACTGTTATCAAAAGATGACCTGCAGCTGGGAAGATGGCTCAGTTAATAATTACTTCAGAAGCCCAGCATGCATATAAAAGCCAGGAGTGAAATTACACATCTGTAACCAAGTGCTTGGGAGGAGGAGTTGAATAGATCCCAGGAGCTTGTTGGCCAGACAGCCCAGCTCAGTCAATGGGGCCTAGCTTCACTGAAAAATCCTGTCCCAAAAAACAAGGTGGAGAGTGGCGGAGGAAGACACTGTAGGTTGACCTTGTCTCTACATGCATGTGCACACACCTGTATGTGTGGCCCTGGGCACATCCACATGAACATGCACTCTCACAGGTGCTCAAACATATCATTATGTGGAAATACACCTTGGAGAGACATATGCTCAACATGCTTCTAGTTAGAAAAGGAAATAATACACATGTGCCATGAACGGAAACCAGAAACTATGGTTATCCTGTGGAAGGCAGTGTGAGCTGGGAGAAGTAGTTGCTTCTCATTTCCTTAAATGCTATTTGGATTTATTTTGGATTTTTAAATTAAAAAAAAAAAACTTTTTAATGCTTAAAAATTTAAGCATTAAATTTTTGTTAATGTGCTTAAATTTTTAAATTTTATTCATGGGGACATGTGTAAATATGTGCACATGCGTAAGAGTGCCCATGGAGCTTACAGGAGGGTATTGGATCCCATGCAGCCGTAGTACAGGTGTTTGTGAGCGCCAGCATGAGTGCTGGGAATTGAACTCCAGTCCCTTAAAAGAGCAGTACTCTTAAAAGATGCGGAGCCATCCCTTCAGCTCCATTAAAAAAAAAAGAAAGAAAGAAAGAAATTGTGTGTGTATGTTTGTTTGCCTGTGCGTTTCTTTAAAGTGAGCATTTCATTTGTCATGATTTTAAAAGCCACTTAGATAATAAATTTTTACCTAAAAAACATGTACAACTCAAACCTTACCATATAGCGCTGTCTAGTCAGAGGCCTAGGTTTTTGGTTTTTCCAAGACAGGGTTTCTCTGCATAGCCTTGGCTGTCCTGGAACTCACTTTGTAGACTAGGCTGGCCTTGAATTCAGAAATCCACCTGCCTCTGCCTCCCAAGTGCTGGGATTAAAGGCATGCTCCACCACTGCCCGGCTCAGAAGCCTACTTTTTACTGGCCATGCACTTGCGTTTCAGTTGTAAATGGGAGATTATTTGGAACAGGGGCTGTAGCGCAAGAGAGGATGGAACATGCCCCATGATGCACAGCGGTGGGACAGGAGGCTCCATCTTGAGAGCAAATGGCTCACCGCGTCGGTATAGGTGTCCTCTGCCTGCTTCCACTCGCCTCCAGGATGGCGATTCTCATTCTGGTAGACTTCATCGGTGAACTCTGTGTGACCTGCGTCAGCCTCAGTCAGGAGGCTGTGGGCGAGAGAGGGCTCCTATTACCGAGGCGGAATGGAACTGTGACCAGCAACCCTAGCTATTTTACACGGTCAGGAGGCTCCTGCAGCCTGGAAGGACACCAGTTCCCTTCTTGCTCGAGCCCTTTTGTTTTCCCATCCCAAAGACTTTGAACTAAAAGCTTTTGACATTCATTTGGAGAAGGGGCATGGTGAGGCAGTGAGACCTAAATTATAGAGGACTTTTTTACATTGGCAAGGTTGCTCCTTCCTCATAATTAGGATGGAGCCAAGGAAACCGTGCTGTGAGCCGCTTCCTACAGGGACCAAGAGTGCCTTCCACACTTCTCTTTTCGGGACAGGCTTTCCAGCATTTTCTCAGTAAAACTCTTGGCTGGTAGTTCAAAGAGCAAGGAAATAGTGTTCTATGGCCCCTCTATTTTAAAAAATGGAGTGGAGGCAGGCTCTAGGCTGTGTGGGAGTGTGTGCCCATGGACTACTCCCTCTACACGACATAAACTGATGGTTTCTAAGCACACAGCCAAGCCGGCTCATTGCAGACCCCAGGCCCTCTTGGGCCCTTAAGCGTTCCGTACTGACTCCCTGCCTTGCCAGCTTTCGCTTGGATTTAGAGCTACTTCAAAAACCCACAGTTGGAGCACAGAGGCGCCAACCTTGTCTTAAGTTTTCTGCCAGGGACCCTCAAATAAGGGTTCTTTTTCCTCTCCTTCCTACCCTCCCTGAAATCAAACACTGGAGGGGTATCAAAAAGTAAATGGCCCCGACCATTTGTATAAATTGAAATCATCCATCACTGCTCTGCACCCCAAAGGAGACTAAACCCTTTGGCAGCTGTCTCTGGCATCCCAGCCTTGTGTTTTTCCAGCCACAATTCTCTCTACCTTCCCCTGTCCTCAGCTCCTTCCTCCTGTCCAATCCACCCCACCCTTACCTCACCCCCCACCCCCACCTCCCACCCGCGCGCAGGCGCGTACACACACACACACACACACACACACACACACACATACACATGCACACACCAATCCCCAGAACTCCTAACAAAGCAAACAGTCCTACACCAGAAGCAAGGATGTGTGGGCACTGGGTCAGGCAGAACACATGCTTATTTTCTTTCCACTTTAAGGTTCATGCGGTGACCCTAAAAGACCAAGCTACCATCATAGACCTTACAATACACCTTGTCGTACAAGGTGGCCACAAGAGGGAGCTCTGGGACCAAGGCTGCCAGCAACAGTTTTACGTACTGATGGTTAATTGATTGAGACTCACTAAGCAGAGGATGAATCCCCAATCCTGATCCTCCACAGGTGTAGGTCCCGATACTAAGAACCTAGCAGCCAGAAGCCCCTTTGATATGCTAAATAGGCACCTTAGTTAGCTATTTGTTTGGGATTTGAGATCTAATGCGGAGCACATTTGTAATGGCTATATAGCCATATCTAGATCCAGATGTAGACAGAGTTGCACTGGGGATTGAATCTATAGCCTTGTTCATGAGAGGCAAATAGTCTACCACTGAGTTACAAACTCACTCATCTCCCTGACCATTTTTACTTTGTCTTTTAGACTAGGTCTGCTAAGTTGCTGAGCTTGGCTTACTTGGTCTACCCTCCAGGCAGACTTTGAAAGATCATTCCTCCTACTTTAGCCCTGGGCAGCTGGGGTTTACAGACCTGCACCCTACATTTCCTTGGGTGCCTCTTACTCTTGTCTTTTGGGACTGACGGCATTTTCCAACTTCCTATAAGTTTCTGTGGACTTTGTCCTACCCAGTGGGTAAAAGTACATTAATAAGGTTGACGACGACGGAGAGGCTGGGGAGGCGGGTCAGTGGGTGAAACCTCCAGCCAGCACTCAAGCCTGACAGGCTGAGTTGGATCCCAAGAACCTGCTAAAAAGCCGGATGTGGTGGTGTACAGCAGTAATCCCAGCATCCCTAAGGTGAGCTAGAAGGCAGAGACAGAATAACCCGGAAGCTGTGTACCACCTAGCTCGGACACAGGAACAAAAACAGCAGAAACAAAAGACCCTGGCTCAACAAGGTATAAGGTGAGAACCGACTCTTAAAAGATGTCTTCTGATGTTCACATGTGTGCTATGGCATACATTCCCCCTCACAAACACACACAGAGGTACACACACACACACAGACACACACACATATACAGACACATGCAGACACACATGTATGTTGTGGCATGTATGTACCTACACAAACACACACACATGTACAGACACACAAACACATGTACAGACATACACAGACATAGACACACACATGTACAGACACATAGACATATACGCACATACATGTATAGACACGCACATGTGCAGACACATACATGTACAGACACATAGACATATACACACATACATGTATAGACACACACATGTGCAGACACACACATGTACAGACACATAGACATATACACACATACATGTGCAGACACATACATGTGCAGACACACATGTGCAGACACACACATGTGCAGACACACACATGTGCAGACACATAGACATATACACACATACATGTGCAGACACACACATGTGCAGACACATACATGTGCAGACACATACATGTGCAGACACATAGACATATACACACATACATGTGCAGACACACACATGTGCAGACACATAGACATATACACACATACATGTGCAGACACATACATGTGCAGACACATACATGTGCAGACACATAGACATATACACACATACATGTGCAGACACATACATGTACAGACACATAGACATATACACACATACATGTGCAGACACATACATGTGCGGACACATACATGTGCA
>JADRCH010000142.1:5409485-5426169 GCA_019843965.1 Rhynchomys soricoides | reverse complement strand
CAGACACATAGACATATACACACATACATGTATAGACACACACATGTACGGACACACATGTACAGACACATAGACATATACACACATACATGTGCAGACACATACATGTACAGACACATACATGTGCAGACACATAGACATATACACACATACATGTGCAGACACATACGTGTGCAGACACATACATGTGCAGACACATAGACATATACACACATACATGTGCAGACACACACATGTGCAGACACACACATGTGCAGACACATACATGTACAGACACATAGACATATACACACATACATGTATAGACACACACATGTGCAGACACACACATGTGCAGACACACACACACACACATCCCTAAACAAAACAGGTGACACAGAAATTCAAACACTCACCTCCGTTCGGGGTCAACCACCCAGTCTCCTTCCCACTCCCAGCCTTTGGGAGGTAAAAAGAATTCTCTTTTCAGTTTTATTTTTCCTGTGACATCAGAGAATTTATGGCGTCCCACCAGTCCAGAGGTGCCCCACTTCCCAAAAATGAGGGCCTGGTTTTCATACTGTTAAAAACAGACACAGTTGGAGAATCACTATCAGAGATCGAGAAAGAAAGCCAGCCATGAAATCCAGGTCTATCCAGGGCTGAGGCCAGATAATCACAGAAAATGAAAAAAGCTATATACCCCTAAAATATGGACCTAAACTTGGGGACTGCCAGTGGCTAGGTGACTTTGGATGAGTCACTCATCTTCCTAAAATTCTATGTGCTCACCTGTAAACCAGGCACACATGTTTCTTATGCTTATTCTAGAAGTCATGTGAGCACATGGTTATGAGTGTGCTCTGCAAACAGTGATGCATCTTGCGAATTGCTTCTGTCATTTGAATGACATTAAACAGGAGGATGTCATTGGAATACCCACGACAATCCGCATGTGTGTGTATTTCGTAGTTTACTCTGGGCACATTTCTCCATAGGAATAATTAATTGGTGGTGTTACCACCCCAGGCAGTACACAAGGAATGCATCAGAAACATGATTCTTTTATGGGGACTTATAGGTTCTGAGGCTCTTCTGGACTATGACAGGTAGAACAAGAACTTTCTGGAAAGCAATGGATGACTCTGGTTTGTAGAGTGTTCATTTGTATGCTAAGAAAGCTTGTTACAATTATTTGTGTGCATTGCTTTATTGACTGTTATGTTGTTACAAAGTGACATCATGAGCACAGAAACTCTGGAAAATCATGGCCTTGCTTACAGTCCATTGACACACTGGCAGGAAGCATGGTGAGGAGTATGACAGCATGCAGGCAGACAAGGTGCTGGAGAAGTAACTGAGAGCTCCTACGGGGCCTTTGCTCTAATCCTGATAATGTATTTCTATAAGCTCCTTACTATTTCACTTTTCTTTGCTGTTCTGGTTAGGTGAATGTGAAATGCATAGGAGTAGATTGTCTCTTTCATTTAACATACCATCTCTCCTGTACAGACAGCAGCTAGCATTTAAATAAAGATTCTCATTTCATTCAATTCAAAAGATTTATGCTACATTAAAATGCTATATGTTATTTTGCTTAATACAAATAAATTGGAATACATTACATTTGAAAAAAAAAAAAACAAAAAAACAATTATTGTGTGTGTAAGCCCTGACAACTTTTGGTAGTGGGTTCTTTTTTTTGACCATGTGGGTCCCAGGGATTGACCTGGGGTAATCAGCCTCAGCTACAAGCACCTGTAACTACTGAGCTGTCTCAGCACCCTGGCCATTCCCTTCTGACTTAGCATTTATAAACCCACGATGGTCTGATCTTCATGCTCTCAATCATGGAAAGAGGTGAGACTTCCCATGGTGGAAGGTGTCCCCGTTTGGTCTCAAGCGCATATGTCTATTTATCTGATGTTGACCCTACTGAGAAAATGAGTTGCCCAAGGCACAAGTAAGTTTTTGCCTACAAAGGGAGGCAGGAAACGTGAGTCTGTGCCTGACACACTGGAGCAAGAGAGTAATAGTATAGTCTCAGGTGCTGGTTTGCGCCTAGAAGGGAGGTATTCCTAAGTGGTTATCACAAGGATCCAGGAAACTAGGATGTGCATGACAACGGTACAGAATGGAG
Organism: Rhynchomys soricoides; assembly: GCA_019843965.1. Taxonomy (NCBI): domain Eukaryota; kingdom Metazoa; phylum Chordata; class Mammalia; order Rodentia; family Muridae; genus Rhynchomys; species Rhynchomys soricoides. Next base: position 5,424,050 of record JADRCH010000142.1, on the reverse strand, counting down.
GAACAAGGTTTTCTGTCCATTCTGCTTGGGGGCCAGCATGACCCTAATAAAATCCAAGCACAGGCCTCAGCATGGACAACAGTGCTTCACTAAGAGTGGAGGTGGTGACCTTCAGTGGCTTTAGGGTGTGGTCTTGAGATAGCCACACTAGGATAGGATAGTAGGTGTGTGTGGGCAGGCAAATGTGAAGTACCCCAAAGACACCCAGAAACACGTGTGCATGCATGTAAGTACATCTTACTTAGTGTGTCTTATGTTGGCACCAATCCGAAGGACTGATACCTTCTAGTGCCACAAGCTGGAAAAGCATCCATTTTCAAGGTCACCAGCTGGCGTAGGTCACCTCTTTGAATTATCACATAAAGGGGGAAGCCACTCTGGAGTGCTTACTGTTGATAACCCTCAGGCAAGGGAGGGAGGGAGGGGGAGGGGGAGGGGGAGGGGAAGTGTGCCTCTTCTCATGTTAGACTAAGATTCTTTTGGAGGCATTTCAGGTGGTAGCAATGACAGCTATAGGTAGATAAAAGGAGAAGAAGACTGGTCTGTCACCAAAGGTACCATTTCAGCAAAGACGGTGAATGTGCCTTCAGCGAAGCTGTTGAACTTCTTTTCCATGGTACTTAAACCCAGCCAGATGTTCACTCTCAATTCCACAGGCACTTTGGGCCCATTGTTTTTTTCTTGTGGATACTGTGGATGAACAATAACATCTTAGGTGACATGGGACCACACGAACTGTGACATACGCTAAAGCCCAAAGCATGCTCAACCTCTACCCTTTTGCTCCACCAAACTGAGTTTGTATTTGCTTTGGTTAAAACTGACAAGTAACCCTACAGCAAAGACTGACATAGCAGCTAAAGCAGTAAGTCCCATGCAGCCCTTCAGAGTGCCTGGCCTTTCCCAGCTCTCTGGTTCACTTCTATCTTCCGAAGCATCTTTTTCTTCATTGATACACTGTCTCTAGTTCGTCAGTCAGTCAACCAATCAAAGTGTGAGCCAGAGATTCCTGCCTGGCCCCTCCCCGAGACCATTTCAGGAGGTCTACAAGAGGAGAAGACTTTACAGTGGTATCAGTGTGAGACTTGTCTTCTTTGTTATGCTGACATTTGCACAGAAAGGACAGTGACATCCCTCTGCCCCCAGCAATAGTAAGAGCACATAACTGTCAAGTACAGAAGACGAAATGCTTTAGTTCCACTAAAGGCTTCTTTTGACTTTAACTAGCTAGCTAGCTAGCTAGCTAACTAACTAGCTAATTAACTAAAAAAATAATAATACTGGAGTTTGAAAACCCAGTATAGACTACTAGTTTTGTTAAAGCCCCATCCTTGGGTATGTGGCTTCTTAATCCTTGGTGTGCTAAAAGGGAATGTTCTCACAGGTCACCTCACACATTAGCATGTGACAGCTGTCTTGACAAAGAGCTCTGTTATAAATTGACCTAGAGATAGGTGTGTGTGTGTGTGTGTGTGTGTGTGTGTGTGTGTGTGTGTGTGTTGAGACAAAGTCTCCAGGATCCTGTGTTTGTTTTTCTATTTTAATTTCTATTGCAACAAATCCTGAGGGATGGAGGGCAAATAAACAAAAGCTTTTTGGAGTCTTAAATGTTCCTAATGTTACAAAGAGATACCTAAACTAAAATTTACTGACTCAAAAGACTTCGAAAACTAGATAATGAGGATTAACAAGGTCAATAAATACATAGTTTTTTAAAATCATGTTTTCTGCTTATGCACTAGATTCTGAAACCTAACATGAAACCCAGCCCTCTGGCTTCTCTGGTTTCCTGTGAAGTTTTATTTGCTAATAAACTACTGACAGCAACTGTAATTGTGGTTCTAAGTCAGACTCATCCTGCAGAACACTTGAAAGAAGTGATTACTCCAGCACTATTTACACTATTTAACATTGTTAAAGAACCATGTTAGCACATTAGAAGTCAGCAGACAGCTCCTTGTTTTAGAGAGCACACTGCCTTGACTCAGCCTTTTCTTTCTGAAATCCAAGAAGCTCCTGTTGGGATAGGCAGGATGTCAAAGCATGCCAATGGGAGCTATGTTGAGTCCTTAGATGCATCCCTAGGCCTCTGTCAGTTTTCCAGGACATTCCCAGAGAAGTTCTTCATTTGGGGGGGAGGGGTGTCTAGGATGGAGTCCTAGTAGCAATTATCAAAACTTTCCTATATTAGAAAGCCTTCTGTTTGTGATGGCTGATAATGGCTGTCAACTTGACAGGATCTGAACCAACTAAAAGTCAAGATGCTAGGCATTCTTGTGAGGCATTTTCTTCATCATATTGTCTGAGGTATAAAATGTGGGCAGCACCTGCTGGTGGCACCAAATAAAGGAGACAGAAGAAAGGGTTTCTCTTTTTACCTGCTTATCTTCACTTTTGCTGGCAAGTTCATCAACTTTGTTGCTGCTGCTGCTGCATTATTTCCCTAATATTAGGACTCAGCCTCCAGTTTCCAGTGGAAACTGAAGATCAGTGGCTCTCTAGGAATCCTCTGAGCCAGTAGTGCCAAACTGAGAATGCTCAGCATCCAGCTTCATGGACTAATCAGTTTCAAAAATCTTGGCCTTTCTGTTTGAGACATTCATTGTTGAGCCACCCAGATCATACCATATAAAACAATCTAATGAGTCCCCTCTTAATGTGTATTTATTCTATTGGTTGGTTCTTCTAGAGACCCTTGAACCACAACTGGCTACGCCACCCTTCCTCCCTAAACACCTGCTAGCATCAATGGAAGACATGTATTGCTTATAGGAGACATTGAGAGTAGAAAGTTCATATCAGAAAGCAATGACAACACCGTCTTACTATTAATGTCAGGGACATCTAGAAAGGTGTCTGTGGTTGAATGCCAACCACCTTCATGCCACAATAAAAATTACAGCCCCAGAAGAAGAAACCAGAACATGTTAGAATTGATCTTACACATGTTAGCTATACAGCAGGTAGACTATTACAAAGCAAACCCTCCTTCAGAAGAGAAATTTGCATGCCTTTCCCATTACAGAATGAGGACATACCTTCAGAAGGATGGTTTGGGTTTTCCCACAGTATTTTCCAGAGGCATTCCCACCACTGGTGGAGTACAAGACTTGGTGGGCAGGGATTCGTGCATAAGCCAGTCTTTTCTCTCCACGGATCATCCAGATGATGATGTCAGGCATACTGTTCTGAGGCTGAGCAGTGGGTCAGATGGGAAAGAAAGTAAACACAATGAGTCTACATGTGGAGAGACTGGAGAAATAGCACTAGGCTAGACTCTAGGGGCTGTGGTCAAAACCATGTCCCAGAGTCGGGAGGCACTGATCTATGGAAACACTGTGATTACATGGAGCTAAGAGATTAGTTATGGGTGGCCAGGGGAGCAGAAGGGGAGGCATGGGGGAGCAAGTGAAGAGGTGTAACCCATTCTGATCTGAAAGGTATTTTAGAAAATACCCTCTGCCTCTCAAGCATCACTTGAAGGAAGCCATCAGTAGCTTTACTCTGAAAGCTTTCACCAGAAAGAGATCTCTAAGCCCTCTAAGCCGCCAAGCTCTGCTATGCTGGGTGTGTTTGAATGGTCTCCTGAGGCTTTATAGCTGTCATTATTGCAGGAGTGGGTTAGTTATCATATGAACAGGCATTTTGTGAGAGTAGGCCCTGTCCCAGCTTCTGGAGTGTGCTCTCTCTCTCTCTCTCTCTCTCTCTCTCTCTCTCTCTCTCTCATTTCTCTACTACTCCTCTCCAGTGATAAAACACAACAACACAAAAAAAGTCCTTGTCAGATTTAGGGCTCTGGATCTTGACTATCCCTGCCTCTAGAACTGTAAGAAATAAATCTCTGCTCTTCGTAACTTCTCCAGCCTGTGCCATTCATTCTGTTACAGCAGCACAGAAGGAACTAAGACACTACCCCTAGATACTCAAAGGACCGGAGGCAGCTGTTTACTCTTGTTCTTTCAGCCATGGAGGTGAGGGACATTCTGTCGACACTTATCCAGCACCTACTGTATACCCCACACTGTTCTGTCCTTCCATATGATCATCATCTTTAAACCTTCTCACAACAGTTCTATGAGCTAAGCACTGTGCTTTTCTCCATTTTGCTTGCAGGGAAAATGGGTGTAGGTGAGTTGAGGAGCTTGCCAAAGGTCATACATGATTTAATATTTAAATCCAGGATCTTCCCATCCACACTACAGTGACATTTCCATTCTCTGTGTTGTGTTCTAGTATTCCATGACTCAAACTACTCTACGACAGCAGTGTGGACATGATGCTTTTCCTGCAGGTTCCTCTGGAACCCAACTCAAAATTCGGGTGACTTTCACCCCAATCCTCAGTAGCCTCCTCAGCCCAGTAAGTCCTTGGTTTTTATTATTGATCAGATCCAATCAGATATTGTATTAGATATTGTATCAGATGCTCCACCTACCACCTGCCCCACCCTTCCTGTCATCCTCAGAATCCTTTGGAAACAGATGACAGCGTAATTCCAAGGTCTACCTCTTCAGTAAGCTGCATCAATTTATCAAGCCATTCCTCGATTTCCAACAAGGTGGATTTCACGTCCCTGTCCTTGGCTTTAGATCTCATCCTCAGAGCTGCCTCGTGTATCTGCGAGAGAAACCTGGACCGCAGCTTTTGGATCTGAGTATCCAGAACCGTGACGTTGGCTCTTCCTTCTGTGACAGGCAAGGTGTATCTATAAAAAAAGGAAGAGAAACAAAACCTAAGAATGAGATTCTAGGTTTCAAAACTAAGTTCACTTACGTTTGCCCACATGTTTAATTAATGTGTGTCTGCATGCCATTTCATGTAGATTGAAATGTCTGCAGTCTCCTGATTCTACACGGGCTGCTTGGTTTAAGCTGTGATTGAGGACATCTCTGAGGCATTGGCAGAACAGAAAAGGGTACGCAAATTTGAAAGCAGCAAAGTCTAAATGTTTCCACGGCCATCATCTTTGTCACTGTTGCCCTCTCAGAAGGTTCTCAGAGAGCTCCAGAAGATAGGAAGGACCACATATAGGACAATTCACAGCCAAGTTAAGACTCCCAAGAAAAACAGGGACAGCTGAGTGAGTAACACAGATTAGCCCCCTGCCAGTTATGCTTCCCTCTCACCATGGCAGTAAGTGAGACCACAGGGCAAGACTGTCACCAGTACCAGAAAATTCGACTCATATTGTCTCCACTTAGAATTTATCATCATTTGCAAGCCACCCAACTCCTTATATGAAGGATATCCTGAGATGTTTGTCCTCAAACATGGAATTTCCTGCTACATCACATCCAGAAAGATGCCAGTTTGCTTCTTTGAAGACAGCTTGTGTTTGCATGCCTGTGCTTTGTTCGGCAAATCCCACAGTTCACAGGCATTTTCCATGTGAAAGCTGTAACTGCATGTTTTTGTTTGATTTCATTAAAGACTGTGGCAGCATGTGTATAAAGGGTTAAGGTCCTGCGGTGGCCGATGTAAGGCAAAATTTCATGGGAATGCTGCTGAGCTCAGAAGTCACTCTTGAGCCTTTGAAGGAGAAGCTGACCGTGTGAGGAGCAGAAGGGCTCAGTGGGTAAATCATTCTCAGTGTCCCTGGGGCGTCACTACTTTCTTATCTGTAATTAAGAGGTCACGCCTTAGGATCCCTGAGTTTCTCAATGTGAGAGCTTTGAGTGCTCACAAAGCCAATGGCGCTTTGATTTTAGCTGTTCGTCAATGACCTGACTAAACCACTAGGAGGCGCAAGAGGACGGGTGACTAAGGGCCTTACCCTAAAGGGGGATATGTCTGCTTCCTTACATCAAGGGGAGTACTCCATGCGCTTTTCTTTTTGACCTTCCCCATAAGCATCTTTACTAGCCAATATTTCAAATGAGGTCAGGATGAGTCACTTTCCCTTTTGATTTCTAAATGCCAAAAGATCTGAGTTACTTTTTCAAGTCACAGCTAGTAAATGTCCTCTGACTAAGCTTGGCTTCTTCGTGTAACCTGGCTTGGAGAGAGAGAGAGAGGGAGAGAGAGAGAGAGAGAGAGAGAGAGAGAGAGAGAGAGAGGGGGAGAGAGGGGAGGAGGGGGGAGGGAGGGAGGGAGGGAGAGAGAGTTGTGTTGCTGTTTCTTGTCTATTTCTTAGCATATAATGAATTTGCGTGTCATCCTCATTTAGGGGCCATTCTAACTCTCCGTTACTCCTGTTTTAGTGTTAAGTGTTTATGAAGGAATGCAGAGTGCTCGAAACACTTAGTGACGAACACAACAACAACAGCAAGCTATTTCTAAAGACATGAATTAAGAACATTGCTCTGAGTGGTGGAAGCCATGTTCCTATCTCCCCATAGAAGTCAGGAGTCCTTCTTCAGGACTCTTCCCTCTCCTCCATCCCCCACCCTTACCTCAGGCTGCTGGGCCAGGGTCCCGGAGTCCAGCCTGGGCCTCCCTGGGCTACTTTAGACTTGGCACCAAACTAGAGAATGGAGGTTTTCCGGTGATTCAGAAACTTCTCCTGGGGTGCGGTGGCACTTTCAAGGAGCCCGGAACAGTGCTCAAATGCATTTTTTTTTTTTTCCAGAGAAATTCTTGACAGATTCGAGAAGCACTTACAGTCTTAGAATGCAGAGCATGCTGGGGATATGGAGCTAGGAAGGGGATTACCGTACCTTGTGTCTTCTATAACTTCATCTATCAGCTTCAGCCACACCTCCATCAACTGGTTTTCAGGAATTTTACCTTGGATCCCTGATTTTAGAGCCTCTATGTTTGATTGCTGAAGAATTAAGAAAGAAGAGAGAGAACTGATAACTCGTCCAGTATACCCAAGAAAGCGTTATTTCCAAGGCAGGGTAGAGGGTGGGACATAAAAAGATTGAGTTACAGAAAGTCAGAGAGCTTTGTTTCTCACTCAGTGATATTTACCATAGCTTTGTGCTATTTACTTTTATTCAAAATGCAATCGACACTGATAAGTTTAAGCAAGAGAAAACTTTTGGAACCATGTAAATATTTTATGTACTTCAAAAATAAACAGAAAGAAACCATCAGGAGTAGGTTGAGGGAACCCTAAAAAGGATATATGTGGAAACAGTCTGGACCCAGTTATATTTCAGATGGACAGTTGAACTAGCCCACGTAAACTGTGAAAACAGCATTTGACTATCTATCCTTAGTTATAAGGCAAATATTCCAACTGCATCAAACTGGAATCACTGTGAACTTGGTCACCGTGGCTGACATACGGACAAATGAACAATTACAGTCAGGATGGCAGAAGCTGGAATCTCACTGTGCAAAAGATAGACTAAGTCCTTGGTGGTAGACTAAAATTGGAGACACCATTCTGGCCTTCAGTATTCGAACAGATAAAGAAATAAGTATTTACATATATCTATGTATATGTATGTACATGCACATGTATATGAGTGTGGCCATGAATGTCTTGGCTGGCAAGGCCTATGAGCAACACTATACCAGTAGCCGTGAGCACTCTAGTACCCAGACCTTGTTTTTCAAATGTCACTTCCTATTAAAACAACCACAGCATCTTAGAGAAATGGTTATTTTGGGGCTGGTGTTGAGAAAGTACAAGCTAAGCCCAGAACATGCTAATGTGCTTGTGTTGAGCATCTGCCAACAGAGAGGGGAAGGGAGTGCCCGCTATGCCTAGCCAAAGTCCTGATCATGGAAAGCCACTCTCTTTGTCAAGACTAGCCTGAGCTCAGACAACTTGGTCATTGGAGAGAGATGATGAGAAGAACCAGGGCAAAAAACCCTGAAGAATGTCCCCAAAATAATTAGAAGAAAAGTTTGCCCAATTCTTCAGCAACTCCCTTGAGGAAGGGAATTGAAGACTCATAATATTGTATTTGGGGCTGGAGAGATGGCTCAGCGGTTAAAAGCTCTGACTGCTTTTCCAGAGGTCCTGAGTTCAAGTCCCAGCAACCACATGGTGGCTCACAACCATCTGTAGTAGGATCTGATGCCCTCTTCTGGTGTGTCTAAAGATAGCAATAGTGTAATCATATACATAAAATAAATAAATAAATCTAAAAAATATTGCATTTCAATTTCAACTTATTTTTACAAATTTGAATTTTATTTTTTTATAAATTAAAATGTGTAAATATTAATTTAAATTTTTTAAATTTTTATTTTATGTGCACGAGTGTTTTGCCTACATGTATGTCTGTGCACCACACATATGCCTGGCTCTTTTGGAAGCCAAAAAAGGGCAACAGATCCCTTGGAATGGGAGCTACAGGTAGTTGTGAGCTACCATGTGAGTTCTAGGAAGAGAACCCAGGATCTCTGAAAAGCAGCAAGCACTCTTAGGCACAGAGCTATCTGTCCGTTCCCCTTGATTTCATCTTTACTAAATGGGAAATGACACTGAAGTTCAAGTATCCTTCTATATTGGTGCTCCCACCGACACATGGAGGCCTTTTATTTGTGAGTATATTTGCTTTACCATGGTCTGTGCTGCTCCCTGGGGCTGTCAGCAAAATGAAGCAAGTGACGGGTTTGAGCTGCATCTTCAGTCTGGGGCTGATCACTCCACACTCGCTGCCTGTGATGTTCAGGACTATCTTCTCAGCTATGCAGTCATCAATGATTTAAAATTCCCCAGTGTAACTACGTTTCCTCACACAGACAGAAACCAGACTATGCCTTTGGAACCTAATAAGGACCTGGCACATGCCTTGTGGCAATTCTTGAGGAGTTAGTCAGGAAATTCACGTGCACCATTTGGTGTATAGAAAGATGGTAGATAGCTTCTCAGCCTTTTAGCTAAGATCAAGTGAAAGATGGTAGAAATAGATATATCTTTGATATAAAGCTGTCTGTATATCAAAAAGCAGTATTTTTATTTTGCTATAGGGTTTTTCATTGATATTTTCTCATATCTTAGTCTAGCATTTATAAAACTAATATTAATATAAACTGAAATTATTTTGTTATTAATTTATTTTAATCACATGTTAATGAGGTTAATGTGATTTTTTTCATACACATGAGATGGATTGATTATGTCCAAATGCCCTTTCCCCCATACTCTAAACTAATGTTAATGCTGGATGGATTTTATAGAAGTAACTTAGTATCTTAAATTAAGTAGAAATGTCTCAAATGCAGCAACTTTCTCCTCACTACTGTAACCTATCAATGTCGAGAAGACGATCACATACATCTGTTCTTATGCAACTCTACCAGAGAGACCCCAACCTCCTCCAGGCTTCAGGGAAGGAGTGCTTCCCCAGTCTGAAGCAAGAGCAGAGACTGGCAGGCCATAGCAGAAATAATCTTTGTAATAAGAGTTAAGTCCTAAGAGTCACACGGGGCTGTTGGAACAAAGCACCCTTTGTATGCAAATCATGTTGACACCATGAGTTCCCTTTCCTCTGCCCTCCGGCTTTCTGCATCCTCCTGTCTTTCTCAGTAAGAAAGCCTTTATCCTGGCATGTGCTCACACAAACCTAAGACTAGCCCTCCTTGTGGTTGGTGCATGGCTTTACTACTGGAATTCTGCTGTATGGAAAGTGGGCAGGGGTCTGGGTATGGCTTCTGGGTTTTTCCTAATGAGAGGCTGTCACCCTCTCATGCTTTTTCCTCCTCTTAGGCTGGAGGGTGGATGTCATGGTGAGCTGTCTCTATGGGATGGACTGAGGTAACTCCTTAGTAAAGGGTAGAACAAACCGGGGCACAGAGCCTGGGCACCAGTACCGGTGAATGTCTACAAGCTCCAGACCATATCCTCAGTTGTTAGTAAATTGCTCATGTGTTTTAAGATCTTTGCTACAGTTGCCACTACTCCATGCTTACCTTACTGTCTGCTAAAAGGAAATGCTGGACAGATAACTCACCAGCCGTTCTGCCATGTCTAGGAGAGTGTTCACTGCGTCCAGGCGATGACTAATATCCTCCCAGTAGGAAGTCAGAGTGACGACGGGCTTTGTGTGGGCCCAAGGTAAGTAGTAATAATAGTTCCCTGGTATGGAGTAACTGTAGTCAATGGACACGTAAGGTGGACAACATACTTGTTACACAGATCTGCTGACAGCTACTCATTAATCCATAGGCCTGGGGAATGGTCTTTGCTAAGGCTTGTTTGCTGTTTGGGGAGGCGGAGCTTAAACCCAGGGCCTCATACAAGCTAGGACAGACTGCTGAGCCACACCCAGGCACAATTCTGACTCATCAATTTTAATCAGGCAAGCAACAGAGGAATAGATGGTTCATTCATCTGTTTTATAAATCTTTCTAAAACACCAACAAACCGAGGACAACCATCTCAGGATCTATTTGTGGTTCAGGATCACACAGCTCAACATCCATGATGGTGACATCACATGGCACAGTAGAGCAGAAAGCACTGGGGGCTAGATTCCCTGTTTCTCCATGAAACTGTTCTTTTAAATTATTGTTTCTGCTGGAAGAAGAGCAACCCCACCCCACACCCTGTTCTTTGCAAACCTCTGCTGCCCACATGTGGTTGGCATTACTCAGAGGCTTTTTGTAATTAAGACAAAACGCTTCACTTTTTTCTAGGACATTTTATGTTTTAAATCAGCTCATACAAAAATTTAGCTAAAAATACAGCAATACTGTTGGACTGTTTATGTGCACATAGACATATACACAAACACAATTAAAAGGAAAAATGAAATCTTTTGAAAGAGAACTAGGTGATAGGACCGGGTGAGTACTGATGAGAATCAGAAGCCTGGCTTTTCTAGTATCTGAGCCAGAGTGGAATCATTGTCAACTACGGAATCTAAGGGGGACTTACACTTGGTGGGGAACAGCTGCTTTAGGGAGTGTGGCATTTAGTGGGTCATCAACTTGGGATTTTGTGAACTCTGGTGTCCAGCCTGGGATACTGGCCCATGGGTTTAGCCACTCTTGTTGGTACCTAAAGTCCAATGCTGTTTCTTACATTAACTAATGAGATGCTAGGGATAATGGCCATCAGAGGGAAAATACAGTGCATGCTTCTTGTCCTGAGGTGTACCCACTGTAAGCATGATTAAGAGAGAAGTTCACACCAGTCTTACCATCAAATACTGCGCGACTGTACTGAGTTGTTGATGCCAAAGGTTTACAGGTTGCATCAAACTTGTTGCCATAGTTCCCAATGCTGACTTCAAACTGAATGGCCTCACCAACATCTTGCAACATTGTGGCTGAATGGAACACGGCGGACAGGCTGTACTTCCGCCTTCGCTGGTATTTCTAAAAAGTAGGAATAGGTGTAAGGTTCAGTAGCATTTCACCTGCCTGTATCTGTATGAGCAGATGGAATTCTTAGCCTAGTTAGTTAGTGCTGTACTAAATACCATAGGGCTATGTTCTTAGACTCATTAACGCTGCTTCTCATGTAAGTGGGCAGAGACTAAAGGAGTAGGATATCACCATTTCAGGAGTCTGGTTCAAGGGCATCACATGACTTCACATCGCTGTGTTATAATCACCAACCACCCAGGCACAGAACTCTTTCACGTTGCAAAGCTGGCATTCAAATAAAAACTCTCCCTTTCTTCCTCCCTTCCTCTAACCCCTGGCAGCTACCATTCTCTCTGGCTCTAAATTTGACTGCCCCAGCTTCTTTGACTGTGTGGTATGTAGCTATCCTGCGCTGTGCGTGATTCACTTAGCACAATGTCTTCTATGTCATCCACGTCGTGGCACATAGACTTTTCCCTCTCCCCAGTACTGTTCTGTTGTATGAAAACACTTCATTTGTTTATCCAGTCACCCAGTGATGGAGACACACCCAGCTGCTGGCTGTGATGAACAACATTGGATATGGAAGTTCCCACTTCCCAACCCCTTGAGTCTGCACTCAGAAGTACAACCTCTAGATTCTATAGTGATTCTTTTTTTTTGGGGGGGGGGGCTGCTTCAGGAACTTGTTTTGTTTTGAGGCAAGCTCTCACTATGCCTAGGCTGGCTGCGAAATCACAACCCTCTTGGTTCAGTCTCTAGGTGCTGGGATTATAAACATGCCTTGCCATGCCTGGCTGTTGTGAGAACTTGAAGCATCTTGTAGTCTTGTAGAGGCAGAAAGAGAAGGGAACAGTCCCCTAGATAGACCATGAAGTCGCCATTTTGGTGAAAGGTGATGTTGATATAGCAGAGTCCTTTAAGAAGGTTCTATCAGAAACTCCTCTGAGCTCTTGCAGAATTCTTTCTAAATCATTGGCTGCAACCTCAGCTTCACTTTCAATTTTAGTCATAATTTTATATGCAATAGAACTTCTTTATAAAGTACTAAGCATGATTTAAGAAAAGTGAAGTTGTGCTGGAGAGCTGGCTCAGCTGTTAAAGGCTAGGTTCACAACCAAAAAGATAAGAAATGGGAAGTAGATTTAAGAAAAGAAAAAAAAAAGGAAATATAATTTGGGCCCTGGGTCTGTGATGGAATTTCTAGACTTGGGTAACTGAAGTGAGACAACCCACCCTAAATGTGAGTCCATCACCGTGCATGAGGTGGGGTCCTGGGCAGATTAAAAAGAAAAAAGGGAGCTAAGCATGACCTTGGCCAGTGTATGATAAAGCCATAATACAAAAATTATGACTAACACAAACAACTTCCTTTTTCTAAATCCTTAGAAAATTCAAATTTAAGCTTCTGATTCTCCCAGGATTCTTGAATCATGTATAACTGAGAAGCTTTGTTTTACGTATGGCTTAGCAGCAGCAGGCTCCTGATAAGTTGTTTCAATGTCCCAGCTCCTTCAGTGCCAAAGCAGTGAACTAAGATAGGGAAGCTTTAAAGTTCAAATATCTAGGCTAAAGCTCCCCAGTAATTGGTGCGACAAGCCACCACAAGCTCCTGCTACTTTGCCTTCCTTACCCTGATGGAATGTATTCTAGAACTGTAAGCCAAAATTAACCCCTCTTTTTAAAAGTTGCTTTTGTCCAGTATTTTGTCACAGCAATAGAAACAAACAAGCAAACAAAACCTAATACAGGATTCAGAAGAAAGGATCAAGATTGATATGGTACTTGTCAATTAAGCCAGGGTCCACAGAGAACAAAGAAAGAGCATGGGGTGTCTGCTGAGTGGGGAAGGCGCTGTATCTGCCTGAGTTTGTCCTGCACACAGACATCCAAGCCAAGATTCTATTAGAAACCCTGGGGTGTTCTCATGCAATGCCTGCACAGTTGTGCACAGAAGCCTTCCCAGGCTCCTCACCCTAATCACCACTGAAATGCCACCATTCCTAACCCTTTCACTCCAGAGTTTAGATTTGAACATGTGACTTCTGGGCTGACAAAAATGCTCAGAGCATACTAATTTACAAGGTCTGTCTTCCTGAGGGTATAGTGATTCTCTGAATACAAGAGCCTCATCACATTTTGGGATATCCCCAGGAATTATAACAAAGTAACTGAAAATTAGGGGTAGGGGGACAATTTCTGATCTTAATGCAGACTTGCTGCACCTGTGTTGGGATTAATGGACCACAGAGCCTCACTCTCCCTGCTGAGCATGCCCCGTGGTTGAGTAGGTGTGTGTGTGGGGGGGGGAAGTTACATTCACATACTCGTCTTTGAGGATTTAAAGTCTCATCTTAGCACAGCTGTTCCATCCTACACACCAAGAGACAGGGATAACTCAGGAGTAATCAAAACCTACGTCTAAGAACAGTGCCATGGCATTTACTGGAGAATACATACATACATAATAAACATATACATATATACATACACATACATATATATATACATATACACACACACATACATACATACATAAACATATACATACATAGACACACACACATATATATACACACATATATATATATATATATATATATATATATATATATATACACATACATACATATATCTGGGGTTAGGAAGGACTAGAAATTTCTTAACAGTTATCTCCTAGTGGCTTATTTTGATAGCCTGAGAACCTGCTTTAAGAGATTGGCTAAGTCTTAGAAAAACTGTAAGCAGTTTTGGATTCTAGAGGCAGACATGTGAACTTACATTCAAGGCAGATCACACATCCTTCTTTTTTGAAATCTTCATTGGTGGGTTTAAGAGCAAATGCCTACTATAGTTCTTTTGCTATCTGTAGTACCTAAATTGAATCATCCTATGCGGTAACATAAACTTCCAGGGCAGCATTTTTGCCCAGGCTATGATCTTTGATAACTTGCTTTTTTCCCTTCTGTACAGTTGTGCCCTGTGCCTTGTTTCCAGGAGAGACAAAGTGAGGGGTAAAGAAAAAGGCAGCCTCAAGAATGGGGGAGCTGGGCGGTGGTGGTGCACGCCTTTAATCTTAGCACTTGGGAGGCAGAGGCAGGTGGATTTCTGAGTTCGAGGCCAGCCTAGTCTACAGAGTGAGTTCCAGGACAGCCAGGGCTACACAGAGAAACCCTGTCTCGAAAAAATAAAAAACAAAAAATAGAAGAAGGAGGGAGGAGGAGGAGAAGGAAGAGGAGGAGAAGGAGGAGGAGGAGGAGGAGGAGGAGGAGGAGGAGGAGGAAGAAGAAGAAGAAGAAGAAGAAGAAGAAGAAGAAGAAGAAGAAGAAGAAGAAGAAGAAGAAGAAGAAG
>JADRCH010000142.1:5392037-5409475 GCA_019843965.1 Rhynchomys soricoides | reverse complement strand
AGAAGAAGAAGAAGAAGAAGAAGAAGAAGAAGAAGAAGAAGAAGAAGGAATATTATCCTCTGCTCTTGAAGGAGCCAAAGGACTGAAACTGGTGCAACTGAAAGGCTGAGCTCCAGATGTCCCAAATTCCAAATGTGTATGATGGAAAGTCCATCAGTCCTGCTTTAGGTACGAGCCTGGCCTAACTGTCCTAGTGGAAGTCAGGCCATGGAGGGTGGGGCAGAGAAGAGTCTCTGCTACAGTAAGTAGATAGTCTTCCCATTGGTCATCCTAAAAGGGGCCAGGTTTTATAACTGCCAGACATTAGTTGACTTCAAGGAAGAAAATTGCCCTAGCTCAGCTGGGAACTCAAGAGAGTGGGACCTGAAAGCTGAGAAAAGAATGTGTTCAAGGCACTAACGGGACCAAGCCCTAAGGGGGCAGGTTGGAAATGGCAGGAAGGCTAGAAAACCAATAGAGAGCTGCCTGAGGTCATGGCTCTGACAGCAGCCATTTCCTGTCAGCAACCCTGCTGTCTACTTGATTCAGAGCTGACATCTTTTGTAAAGTTGCTGCTTAGTTTCTCTATAACAAGGGAAAAATGAGAGAAATATCCAGTTCTCAGAATGGAGGGTGTAGCAGCCTGAGGGAGTTGGTGGCCCAGGGCAATCTAGAACAAGGCAGAGAGGCCCTGGGTGGAGGAGTGCCAGTAAGTCAGTTGCTCTCCCAAACAGTTCAGATTTATGTGTCCCAGGAACATTAACCTGAGAGTCTCAGAAACAGAGAGGTGAACTTAGAAGACTTCCTGTTTTGAAGGAAAAAGGGACTTAGAGCCATTGTAATGTCAGCAGGAAGCCTGAGATGTACCCTGTGAAAGTGGAAACGGGGGACTCTAGTACCTAAGCCATCTGGGGAGGGGACTCTTCCTCACAACCTCTCCACCCAAGGGACTGTTTGGGCACTCTGTTCATATGAACATATGTGTGGTGGTCAGTCTTTATTTCAAGATTGACTGGACTAACAAATAGAGAAGATTAGTCATGCCTATGGGTATTTCTTGGTGTTTCCAGAGATATGAGGTCTTGGATATAATTAATGGATTATTCTTTGCTGAATTTATATCATGATGGCACTATCAGGAGTTGGTGACAGTAAGAGGTGCAGGAAGCAGGTCACAAGGGACTATAAGATACTGGCATCTTTTTCTGTTCCCTCTCTCTGTTACCTATCCATAACAAAGAAGCTCCTCAGTCACACAAGCCTTCCATAATCCTGTTCGATACAGTTTGCATGGGACTATACAACCATGGACCGAACCTACAGAAACAGTGAGCCAAAATGAATCTTTCTGCCCTGAAGTTGTCTAGTCTTCAATTTTGGTCAGAGTACCAAAGGCTAATACACCAGTCAACCTCTCAATGGCTGAAGCAAGCCTCATTATCTTCATAGGGCTGTCATGGATATATCAAGGGAATGTTGGCGAGACTTACTATGAAGCGGAGCTTTCTCCAACTCTCCCATGGATGACTCTTATTCCCTCCAATCCCTTCCATCCCATGCTATGTTCACACTGACATTTACCTCAACAACCAGAAGGTCATCATTTGAAATGGGCTCAAGCTTCTTTTCTGGTGGTTTCTTCTCAAGGAACGTGTTCAGTTCAACCAAGATCCTGCCTCTGTAGGCCACCCCTTCTCCCTGAAACACAAGAACATAACATTATTCCCAGAGACAGGGACCACAGCTGAGAACCCTCTGTGTAGCAAATCAGCTAACACTACTTTAACAAACAAGTCTTTAATATCTAACAGAAGAGTCATTTACTTTTAGATGGATTCCAAATGATACCATGAGATGCTAGGGTAGAAAAGGGTCTTAGCTTGGCTAAGGCTGGAGGCTTTGAAGCCAGACTCTGGATCTGGAAGGAGTTCCTGAAGCAGGGTCGTGAAGGAGGACAGGCTCCAAGTCTCCTCCATCTCAGTTCATCGGAACAATCCTGCATTTTTGTCTGTTTATAACTTGGATCCCTTTCTCCTCTTCTCATAATAAAGAAACTGTCATGTGGCAACCAGACACGTCTCAGAATGGACAGGAAGCAAAAGATCAAGATTCTCTGGGTATGCTAAAATACGAAAGTCATGAGTAGATGCTCCTCCCACCCTACTCAACAATGATTGCCCATAGAATCTTCTGGAGCGAAATAGAAGGCTCCCAAGTCCTCATCTGTCTACTTTCTGTCTACTGAAAGATATTTAACTTCTACTGTAGTCACAAGAGACTTTCCCATCTGTCAGATGATTCTTAAGCACAGCTCAGGGTTTCCACAGTGATGTCACTGCAGATCCAGGAACATGCACTGGAGAAGGAGACCAGCATTGGCCATCCACTTTGCTGATGCTTTCCATTAATGTAAAGTTGAGGAGTGAACGGTTGCAGGATGCCTCTTGCCCCATTTGATTACTCAGTCACCAGGAGCCTTTTCTTTTTTAGACAGGATCTTGTTCTGTAGCTCTGGCTGACCAAGAACTCACTTTATAGATAAGGCTGGTTTCAAGCTCACAGAGATCTACCTGCCTCTGCCTCCTGAGTGCTGAGATTAAGAAGGGTAAGACTTCTCTCCTTTAACACTTTATCAGCTGAATGGTATGTCTGTGTTAGGGGTGGAGAACGTAGATGCCTCTTATGTGAGATACTTATCACTGTTACAAGAAGGGATCCCATTAACTGCTGTCCATTAGTCACAACCCTAAGTGATAAACCAACCTTTCCTGCATTCAGCTCATCATAGGGATCTGGAAATCCTGTGTACTCCCTGGGGCTTCCGTAAAGGTTCAAATAACAAGGTCCAAACGTTGGGACAAAACCCACCTCTGTCTCTCCTGTATTTGCTGAGACATAAACATCATTATTAGATTTCAGGTCTTTAACATTCAAGCTATGGGAATAAATATTAGTTATTAGTCAGTTAGGTGAAATGAAGTTTTCCTCTAGTTGGTGAATTAGTTGCATTAGTGAAAATTATGAATACTGTGGGACCTGGTGCATTTCCATTGTACTATTGCTTTAAGATATTAAACCAAAAAATGGAATAATCCAGACAAACTTATCCTTACAAAAAGAATGCTATTTAAATGAAAGAACCATAAGATTTTCAAGTTTTTTTTTCACATTTTTTGCAAGTTTATAACTGACATATTAAATGTTTTGTCATATTTGGAGTAAAAGATAATATTGTTTTAAGAAGTCATTTAAATGATATGTCAGATTTACTTAATATCATCTGTAAAGATGTCATTTAACCTTACGTAGTATGGTAGGTACTGTTAAAAATACACTAAAATTTTATTCTATTAATGAGCTCCTTACGTTGTAAGACTGTATTGCTATGCTGAAGTGTTACAGAGTACCATTCATTCATTCATTCATTCATTCATTGTTTTCTCTCCCCAGTGACCATCTGGTCACCTGTCTCTGCAACTTGGACTCAGCAAGATTACCCCTCGATAAAGGTACTGAGGGCAATGCAAAGAAACAGCCAATCAAGAGGATGTCATGGGTGACCATAGGGGATACAAGTTTTCTTCATCCACCTGAATGGCTCCCGAATGAAAGAAGAGATGGATTATCCTGCAAAGAGCAGAGGCAGGAGTATTCTTGGGTAATACATGGAGGTCAAACTTTGGTTCCCTAGTTTGATTTTATGCCTTTAACATTCAGTGGTGTAGGGCAGGGCGTTGGCTAGGAATAAAGGATTGAATCAGAGAGTCTTAGAGAAAGGATGCTCATGTTAGGTTGCTTAGTGCCTGTCCTTCTCCAACCCAGAGCCCTCATCTAGAGGAATAATAACATCCGTCTTAAGAGATCTGTGATGGTCAGCATTGAGTAAACTTGCAAAAAATGGCAAGGACTGCACAAACCAAAGTGCATGTTATCATATCCCGTGCTAGGGATAAGTGCAAAGTACTCGTATCTTCCAACCTAGAGACTCACAGTGAAAGTGGGGCAGAGATACTTCACACATTATTGGAACTGTAGAGTTAGTAGTGCCCTGCATCTCTACCCACTGAACATATGCAACAACAAAAAGTATTATATCTCACAGACAATTACTTGCAGCCACACAGGATGATATGCATCTGGATGAAAATATGTAACAGGCATAAGAGCTGGCTATCAAATGTGTTTTAAACATAGCCATGCAGGACCAACATACAGCACTCATGAAACACTCTAACATTAGCCAAATGGTATATGAGACAGTAAAACATCAAGGAAAAGATTTTAATCAATTAATATATTCTTAGTAAGATATCAGAGGATAGGAAGCCATAGAAGACAGCAAAATTACAAAGCATAAACCTGTATATGATGCAGCCCCAGTTCCCGAGGATGAGAAATCTATGTAGTAAAAATATGATTGGTTAAAAAAAACAAGAAACATGGAGAGTTTAAAACACACACTGCAAAGTTAATCGTGTTCTGTGCTGGATAAGCACCTTAGCAACTAGATTTACCAGTCAACTGGCTCAAAGCCATGTGAATAACCCAACCTTGCCTGCTTCAAAGAGCTCAGCATTTGAGAAGAGCTGGCTTCCCACAGCCACAGGAAACCGGTGAAGTTACCGACACAGCATGCTTTTAATGAATTATTTACATGTCCCTAGCTGGGACCAGGGCCAGAAAACGCAAGTTAATTTGGTTTGAGGCAATATAAGCAAACACCTGTAGTTAAGCTGGGATTATGTAATGCAAAGCATGGTTGTTTCTTTGTGTATATGTGTGGGGGTGGGGGTGGGGGTGGGGGTGGGGGTGGGGGAGGGGGAGGGGGGAATTGAGGAGGGAGGGCTCTGCTCCTTGTGTTTTGTGCCCCTAAATGAGGCTACCCACAGGACCTGTAATGGCAGAGAATTCTCAAGAGAAGGGGGCTGAAACTGCCTGTAGCAATTTCTGGGATTAGTTCTGATGTCATCACTAAGTAAGAACACATTTACCGGTATTTCTTGAACCGCTACCTTTAGATATTATTTAGTGACTCCCCACTTTATAAGTGGGTTGGACTGCTTTCACACATTCTCTATACAGATGTGGCACTTTCTAACCTCTACTGGATCTCTTTAACCTATAGTGGGCCCACCCATATTACCCACTCAGCAAAAAAGAGGCCCTGAGCACGCCCACCCTCCCTCTGTCTGCTCTTAATCTCTATTTTCTGTGCTTGTGTTTTACATTTCAGAAGGGTGGTGGCATTTGTATTCTGTTCAGAGCTGGGGCTGTGGGATAAAAAAAATTAAAATAAATAATTCTTATGATATAGTAACCATTTTAATACTTGTTTTCTACAGAAGAAGGAGCCATGATTCTATTTCCTTTGCTGAAACTCCCCAGTCTTATGATCCCTTCAGCAGAGAATGTGCGGAATGGAATCTTTCTGACTTTAATCCATTTGCTTAAAATAATGCCACACGTGGCTTTATATTTGAGCCATGCATTTCTGTCTAACTCTTTGTTTTCCCTGAGATTCATAGTTGTCTTTCTTTTTAATGCCTTAAGATATGAAACCAGTGTCTTCTTTATCCTGTCTCTAGGCTCTTCCAGGTTCTTGACTTTGGTTGGGGTTGATACTAGTTTTTTCTTATTTTACATGCATTAGCATTTTTGTCTGCATGTGTGTATATGTGTGGAATACATACATATTCCTGCATGCAGAAACCTTAAAAAGGCATCAGAGCCCACTGGAACTGGAGTTATGGATGGTTGTTAGCCATGTTGAGGTCTGTGTGCAATACGATAGCATTAAGTGTTCTTAGTCACTGAGCCATCTCTCCACCCCCCAAACTGATGCTCTTAAAACATGGAACGATGATGAAAGGAAAAACTTCAGTTCCTCCAGGTGAAATTTTATCCTAAATTACTTCACTTTACCCAATAGGTTTAATATACTGGCCCTTGCAAAACTCAGGCTGCGGGTATTAATGTGCTTATGTTCATTTTTTTCTTTTATTATTTTAACTGCGTCTCTTTTCTTTACTTCAGTCCTTCGATGTGCACCCATTCATAACAGGTACAAGAATCTGTGGGCACTCAGTACTGACAATCGAGTCAATTCTAAAACAGCTCCTGGCAAAAAGGTTTTGGATGGGAACAAGAGAAATGAAAAATCTTTAACTTGTTATTTGCTTCCATCGTTAGTTATTGTGTTGTTTATCACCCAAACATCATTGGCATGGCTCACTGGCCTTACTGTGTTTGCATGCATGCCTGTGTGTTTGTGTGCATGTGTGCATGTGTGTATACTAGGGATTGAGCACAGTACTTTTTATTCCCTAGGTATGCATTCTAATGATTGGCTACATTGCCAACCTTAGCTCTCATTCCTATTTTGAGACAGGGTCTTGTTAATTTGCTGGAGAGAGACTTCCTATGTGGTCCAGACAGGTCCCAAATGTGTGATCTCCTGTCTTAGTCTCCTCTGCAGCTGGGGTCACAGTCCTGTGCCATCTGGCCCAGATACATCTGTCTTTTAAGGCATCAAACCTGTTTCTAAGTGACTGCTGCATGCATGCGTTCTGTATAAGTATTACTTGCTAACCATTGCACTGCCGGAGCACTGCAATCGACATTGTTCTTTTCTAGAAGTTTCGAATCCTGCTTAGCTCTGATCCTCAGGTGACTTACCTTCTACTTCTCCCCCAGAGGCAGCAATTTTAGAGAGGTACAGGTATGTTGTCCCAACTACATCATTCTTGGTAAGTCGGTCCCTGTGTAAAACAATATGTTACATCTTCTGCCTATGAAGTTATAGCTTTTAGTTCAATAATATTAACTGAGGAGTTAGAAGACTCTAGACCTCAAACACTGTCGAGTCCAGTGGCCTCAGACTTTACTGTACTTAAGGATTGTGTGGAGACTCCCCAACCCCATCTGCCCAAGCTCAATTAGCTAGAGGCCAGGACTGTACACACAACGACTACACCTGCAAGTCTAGTGCCAATGACTCTCCAGCCACTCTAGAGACCCTGATTCGGTCAGACCATGCATTCTGATGTCATGAAACTGAAATTTGCAGAAAAGTCAGAGGATTTTCAAACGGCTACAATTAACATCATTATCTTAAAAGGAACTGACTAGTTATATGATGCTACATTAGAATTTATTAGTGGACTGTAATCATATTGTATAAAATAGTCAGATATATCTTACCATATCTACAGTAATTTTTATGGTGTTTAAAATGGCTTAACATGTATAATGGGCTGTATCTAAGGATCTATCAATTAATTAAATCTCTTAATTAAATTCAAATGTGTATTGAGCACCTACTGTATGACAGATATTGTTTCTCAGAGCACAGCCGCTTGACTAAAACTTGAATCTTACCTACATTGTGGGAAATTTTTTGCCAATATTCACCACCAGTACAAATATGAATGTGTACCTTTCCATGGGCATCCTAGAGAGGCCTCAGGTTGGGAATGTACTACAGATATTGATCTGTTTCATTCCTTTTATTTGTTAACCATTTAGTGGCGCCCTCTCTGAAGCCTAAGGCTCAGTGTCTAGGGAAAAGATGATAGCATAGTATCTTATAGGAAGTAACCAATCCAAGTAATTTGTTAGAAAAATATTAGATACAGCTATTCAACCGTAAACACAGGTTTGAATGTTTTCTGCCTCTTCAGATAGGTTTAGAGTCCTTTGCCTTCCCTTTGGTTTTCAAGCACCCTTCAGTATATGCAATCTCAGATCTGGGCCCAAGGACTTCCCCACAGAAGCTGGGGCTCTCTGTGCATCCTTATCTATTCACAGGCTTTGAAGGGGGCAGAAAAGGGCAGGAATGCCTACATTCAGAGAGACCACAGGTGACTCTGTAATGGCTCAACCAGCTGTCACCCAGCTCTAGAGTCAAAAGGCCAGAGTGGATACCTAAGCCATTAAGCCAGGGCTAAATCCATACTCCCAAGGGTCTCTCAGGCCCTGGAATCTCTTGCTGTATATGACCCGGGGATCCCCGATGCCTTGAAACTTTTACATTAAAGAAAGGGACCTTTTGTCCTCAGAACTCATCTGCAGCTCTCAGTTACGACATGGTCACAAAACAAGAGTCTCTCCTCCACCTAGCATGTCGGCCTAACGTGAAAGTCAGATGCATTTGACCGAAGGAGGAACGTGGGGTTACCATGCAGTATGTGAGCCCAGCTGGGTCCATAATCATCAAGTGTTTGTGAGCAAGCTACCTGTTCCCTCTGAACCTCAATGTCTTTACTGTAAAGTGAAGCTGACAGCAGTCCCTGCCTCACAGCGTTACCATGGAGATGAGGATGACAGGTGTTCATGCCTCTTCCTCAAAGGGCTGAGGGCTGTCAGTTGAACACTCCACCCAACAAGGACATTCTATGAATGACTGGTCTTATGGCACCTAGTTGGTTCTGAGAGGTTGGTCTAGTAAGAATTATTCAATAAATCCCCACTTCCTCCTTCCTCCTTCCTCTCTCTACTTTTCCTTCTTGTCTTACTATGTAGCCCAGGATAGCCTAGAACTCACAATCCCCATCAGCCTTGTAAATGCTGAATCACAGGCATGATGCCTAACTTAATGAATTCCCCCCACCCCCCAGGTAAGCAACTTCTCAATTTTCTTTTTTAATAACAGCAAAGAATCAGTTTTAGACATTTTGATGATTCTTCCTAAAAATTGGTGTACTCTATTTCTGGTCTATTTTGGACAGCCTAATGGAAATAAAATTCCTAATTTCTTATCTTTGAGCATTTTCAGGTGACTACCTCCTTTATTTGGTTTATGAACAACTGAACCAAAACTTCTAAAACTTTTCTGAAAAGGCTTTTCTATTATTGATTTTTTTTAAAGGACCCTCTGCCACCTACTTCCAGGTTTAGCCTTCTTGTAGAAGAGTCACAAATACAAATACACCAAAAGGTGCTAGGTAGGTCGTCAATGCGATGTACTTGGTACTCAGATGTTTAACCCCTTACTGCTGAACCCAACACACTTTCAACTCACCAGTCATATACTGTTAGTTTAATTTTTTCACACATGGAGGGAAACTGTTAAAAAGAAACAGAAAATGGTAATTATTTCTCCACTAATTTGCTAACTAGTGGAGTCAATATTCTTAGGGGTTTTTTTGTGTTATTTTTTAAAAATTATTTTTATTAATTAATTATTTTATTTATCTACATCCCAAATGTTCTGCCCCTCTCTCAGTCCCCCATCAAAGAGTCCTTCCCCCTCACCCTCCCATAGCCTTAGTTTTTATGAAAGAAAAGGAAGTCAAACCTTGATCTGAAGATGGACAACTTGATTCCATTCAGGGTTTGCATTTCTCTCAATTATATTTGTGCATACCTGCAAAAATCACCAAAGAAAAACAGAAGGTAGTCACAGTTCTAACAGCATGCGGACACACTCACACACACACACACACATACACACACTCACACACACATACACACACTCACACATACACACACTCACACATACACACACTCACACACTCACACATACACACACTCACACATACACACACTCACACATACACACACTCACACACACTCACACACTCACACACTCACACACTCACACATACACACACTCACACACACACTCACACACTCACACACATACACACACACTCACACACACTCACACATACACACACTCACACACACTCACACATACACACACACACTCACACACACACACGAGCACATGTATAAGTATGACTTTAGTGGTCTTACCTTTTAGTTATATGTTTAGTAACCTGTAAACCCTTCCTCCATTCATTTTTTGGTCCCTTTCTTCCTTCTTCCTTTTCTTTCTCCTTCCTTCTCCTTCCCCCCCTTCCCTTTCCTCTCCGCCCCCTCCTTTCTCTCTCCTCTCTCCTCCTTCTTCCTGTCTATTCCTGTCTTCCGCTCTCGTGACCCCTCCCCTTTGTCTCAGTGACAGGGACTGAACCAGGGCTTTGCCCACAGAAAGCATGTACATCTACACTCCCAACCTGAGCTTTATTATTTTTTTTTCTGACAATAAATGGGTTAAATATGACGTGGGTTTGAGTTTAACCTTGGTCCTTGCTTCTCCTGTCTACTAAAGGTTGTTTTTGATCTGTCTCCACTTGCTGAACATCTAACAGGTGAACGTAACAGGAACTGAAGTTACCGAGCATCTGTTTGATGAGAATCTCATGGTTATTAATTGACCAGCTTCCGGATTAGTCCTGTCTCAGCATTTCCAGTCACTCAGTTGCTCAGGCATACAGCCAGTCAGGGCAGCACTCTCCCCAACCCCGGATCCCGCCCAACCTGTGAGTAAATCCTGACCCTCATTTCTTTATGGAGAAGCCTGACATACTTGCTCACAAGCACCTACACTTGGCTTCCATATGACCCCCCCAGTTCCTTCTTACCTTCTGACTCTGACAGCACTCTACAGTGAGCTCTCCAAGTCTACTCAGGATGAAGTCTGGAGCTCTCTCTGCCTCCTAAAGCCCTCCCAACCCACCCCTGCTGACCTCATGTCTCACTTTCCTCCTTGCTTGCTCTCCTCTAGCCACACAAGCTTTCCTTCCCTGAAAGGAGCTTCCTTCATGACCTCTTCCTCCGCCCCTCTTCCGGCTTGGAGCCTTTGGGATCGCTACACATCCATGCCTCTTCACACACACATACCCCCACATACACAGATACACATGCACACACATGTGCTTAGTCGTCACACACAGATGAATGCCTATTCACACATCTACTGCTTGCTTTCTGTGTAGTTCTCTGCGACTGACTAAAATCATTCGGTTCTCATTTGCTCATTTATTGACTACATGATGATTTCAATGTACCCCCCAAAGTTCACAAGTTGAGAGCGTAACATTGGAATTCCTGCATGCATAGAGTTTGGAAGTAGGGTCCAGCGGAGGAGACTGAGAGCGATGAGGTCATGAGAGTAGGGGTATCATGAAGGCATTAGAAGAGAGATTAGGATCGTCACATTTGTGTCACTGGTCCTACTGCCACGGTACAATGAAGTAGAAGGTCCTTACCAGACTCTGAGTAGATACGCTGTGTTCCTGGACTTTCCAGCCTCAAAACCATGAGCGAAATAGACTTCTGCTCTACATATTACTCATCCTCAGGTATTTTGTTCCAGCGACAGAAAACAGATTAAGACAGTCTGTGTCTTCTAGGCTCTGCAAGAACTATCACTGTTCTTGTGCTTATTTCCACATTCCCAGGACATGAAGTAGATGACTTCTTAAACTAATTAACCAACTCAAAGACCCTGTGAGATAGTTAGCACTCAAATTTACAGTTTAGGAAACTGAAACTCAGACACAGTCAAGGGCTGCGGCTGACTGTGGAGTAGAGTGAAGTCTACAGTTCAAATCGGACTCTGTCTTATCCCAGGGCAGGGGCTACCACTGTATCTACAACAACCCTCCTAGGAAATCATACGCAGTCACACGTGTGCTCTGTATGGATTCCTGCTTTAGTAACTAAATAGCTCAAACACAAAGAAGATGCTGACTCTTAGTTCCTGTAACTGTCCAGGGAATAAAAGCTCCATCTTGGATCATCTCTTTGGTGATCATCTCCCTTACATCGAGGGTCTCTCCGATTTTTCCAGAGGTCTAAGATGGGCTTTTCTATTCTACTCTCCTGTCTCAGCATATTGTTAGGGCATGGCAGGTGGGTAGCCCAATGGGAGTCAGTTCTGACTGTCATAGTTTAGAGTAGCGGTTTTCAACCTGTGGGTCAAGACCCATTTGGGAATTGAATGACCTTTTCACAGGAGGTTGCATATCAGACATCCACATTACAATTCATGACAATTGCAAAATTACAGTTATGAAGTAGCAACAAAATAATTTTATGGTAGGTGTCCACTACATGAGGAACTGTATTAAAGGGTCACAGTATTAGGAAGGATGAGAAGCACTGGTCTCCTTTGAGGAATTACCTACATCAAACTGGCACATGAGAATGTTTGCGGAGGATTGTCTTGATTGTTAGTTAATATAGAATAGCCCAGCCCACTGTGGGCAGCACCATTCCCTAATCAGGTAATTCTGGGCTGTGTAAGAAAGGGATCTAAGTGTGAACCTGGGAACCAGCCAGAGACTGAGCCAGTAAGCTGTGTTTTTGTGTGCTTTCTGACTTGAGTTCTGGCAAATCCCCTTGTGACTGCCCTCAGTGATGGGCTGTAACCTGTGAGCTGAAATAAACCTTTTCCTCCACTAAGGTGCCTTTGATCAGTTATTTTTATCCCAGCAACAGAATGGAGACTAGGAATTATTAATGGTTGGCTGGGGATTTTGCTCAAGATTAAGGGAATAGTTGAACCTGAGAAACAATATGACAGTCCAATGTTGGTCTCACTAGTCTAATCTCCAAAAGACAGATTTTTCTAATTTGAGTCCTGTATACTTTTTACTCCAAAATAAGGTTGTGGAGAAACCTGGCATTGCCAGATTCAGATAACCAGTGTCTTTGCAGAGAGGTTCACTGACCAGGGGCTATTTACCAAAGATAACTAGGAATTCACCGCCAAGAAAATCATAGCACTTTAAATGTCTGTTATAAGAGATGCACACATTAGATCACATACGAACCTTTTTTCCAGCAAAGGAGACTTCTACAAAAGGATCCACGAGATTTTTTTTATCTGCATTGCCCCCAAATATTTCCTTCACCGTTTGTGAGAAGGCATCATCCACTGGAAAAGACAGGAGCACACAGAGACGTTCAACCTACTCTCTTAAAACAATGAAAATCACCCAACACAATTTAAAATTTCCCCAATGCATCAAAGGAGATTTAGGAAGAATTGTTCTCGGGGGTACTAAAAAGTTTTAAAATAATCAAGAGAGCCTTGAAAACTAAACTAATAAATTATTATGTTAAGAGCAGATCATTTGTGGAAGATGATAAAGTTTTCCTGACATCCATTTGGTCAGGGTAAAGAGGCAATTGCCAAATTCAGGTCTTCATCCAATTTGGAGAATGTGTAACAGGTCAAAATGATTCAGGCCCAACTAACATTTTAGAAAAATGCAAGAAATGCCAATATACTTATAAGCAGCTTAGTTCTCACACATTGATGCATTACAAATGTAGCGTCTCTGTTTCAACAAACTCCAAAGTGAACAGAAATGAATCAAATGGACCAGTGTAGGGAGAAGAATGTGAAGACAAATTGAATCTATCAAAGACATTTCCAAGAGAAAGATGGAATGGGAACATTCTAGAATCTTTGCAAGGACAGACAGGTTCCCAGGAAAAAAAGCAAATCCTGAAGCATGAGTGGTCTGCCACCTGGGAAACTTGTGTCCTGTTCCCCAGAGCCCAGCAGAAGAGGCAGAAAGGATGCTGGGCTGGCAACTTGGTCCTTATAAATGGAATCTTTGTAACTCATTTGCTTAAAAGTGTCCAATCTCTCAGTAAACATGTCTCATAATACATTAGGGACAAACGTAGTTGGTGAGACTATACTTTTCTCAACACTTCTTTAAATATTTTTATGTACTTATTTTGTATATGTATATGCATATGTGTATACATGTTTTGTGTGAGAGGGCACATGCACCACAACATGTATGTACAAGTCAGACGACCGTATTAGGTATCTATCTTCAGCTTTTATCTTGTTTTTGAGGCTGGGTGTCTCTTGTTATTTGCCACTATGCTATGTACTTCAGGTTAGCTGGCCCACCCAGCTTCAGGGGTAGCACCTTATCTTGGCATCCCATCTAGCTTTAGTGGTGCTAGGACTGCAGACACAAGCCACCACACTCAGCTTTTACATGGGTTCTGAAATCAGATCAAGTAGGTAAAGCCCACTTTACCTACTGAGCCATCTTCCTGGACCTGCTCAGCCATATTTAATAGTTCAATCGTAAGCATATCTTTGTTAGAAAATTTGACATTTTCTTTAGGTAGAACCAGAGAGATGGCTCAGTAGGTAAAGCACTTGCCACTAAGCCCTACAACCTGGGCTTGATCCCTGAGACCTGTTAGGTCCAAATTGGGACCCCAATATGGCAGTGCTGGTGACAATGTCCTAAACAGAAGGACTTTGGCGGGTAAACAGAGGGATCGTTGTTGGGTGAACAGAGATGGGTTTCTGCTTCTCAGGAACCTCCCTCAGTCCCCTGCGGCTTGCCTTTGTTTGTTTGTTTTGCTACTTTGTGGGTTCTTCTCCTGTCTCATAACAGTATCTTCTCCGGCTCTGCTCAGCTTCTCCTGGATCAACAGTCCCTTATTTTTCACTCTGCTGAAGCTCTCTTCTTCCCTTCCTTAGCCTGACTCAATCTTTCTCCTAGCAAACACCGTTTTCTCTAGCCCTACCCTCGCGCCTGGACCCTACTGGTCTGCCTACTCCAATCCTACACCTCTACCCCTGCTCAATCTCTCTCAGCATCTACTGACTTTTTACATCCTCCTCTGTGCCCAGAAGTCCAAGAGGCAACAACTATATTTGTTCCTATTGTATTATGAGACTATTGACCAGACATTGGGGATCCTTTAAAGGGCCAGGCACAGAAAATAAATCACTACAGTCCACCTTCAAAGATCACCTACCTATGGCAAGGCCATCAAGTTCTTGGTCAATCTGTACAACTTATATCAGCTCAAAGACCCCATCCTGCTGACTGACTATAAAATCTGCCTGCTTTTCTGCTATTTTTCTCTTCTCTCTGCCCCCTGAGAGACAGCTTTTGCAGTTTGATCCCAATAAACCTTTTCTTCTACCCACAGAGAAGTCCGATTGGGCAGGCCTTTCAGAGGGGAACCTTATAGCAGGAGCACCCATCAGTATTCAGAGTAAGAGTTCAAGATGTACCATCCCAAAGACTACTGAAACCCGCCATGCATGACTAAGGCAGTACATACTCTGGGGGATGTCCTCGGCTCGGTAGATCTTCAGCAAGAAGGTTACCCACTGGAGGGCAATGCCAGCTGGAAGTAACAAGTTGCTCTCCACATCATCGCTGTCATTATCAATGTCTCGTTTCTCAGGCTATGAGAGACACGTGGTCAAAATCACACATACAAAGAAATAGCAGTTTTAAAATTAGCCAAGCTATTGATGCCCAGAACTGCCTCCATTATGATCTATTATGATTATGTTTGGTGCTCAAAGGTTCAGTCACTGATGTTTCTTTCAACTTCAAAACCTCTACAGTATCAATGCTTCAGTGTTTCTGTATCCTGTAGTCTCATGAGCACCAGCATTGAGGATGTGTGTGTATTCCTGTGTTCTGGTTACTCTCTAGCCCATTCCTTTATCTAGTTTGTCATCTGATTTCTTGAACTGTCACTAACCCGTCAGGTAGAAGAAAGTGATGAGGTAATGAATCTTTGCATGGAAGATGAACTCAATCCTTTCTAATGAAACAACGAAGCTACTAAAACCACATTCATATGTCTTGAAATAAATACTTACTCCTGGGTGCTGTGGCACATACTAATAATCCCAGCACATAGTAGGTGGAGGCAGGAAGATCAGAAGTTCAAAGCCAACCTTAACTACAGAGCTGAGAACAGCTTGAGCTATACGAGACTCAACACCCTTGCCCTCTAAAAGAAAGACTCACAAATACTAGAAAGCACCAAGAAGGAATCTGAGCTGCAATGATAATCTGTGATCAGCAAAGGACAGCTTGGAATTGGAGGGATCAGGGCTAGGGGTGGCAGTATGGAACCTGAGCTCCATTTCACAGCCTATTGCTTAATTATATTTTTAAGAACAGAAGATAGAGGATGAGGTACTCACAGGGGGTTCGTCTCCCGTACCCAGGACAAACATGCTGACTTTCATGTAACCTTTTGCACCTGAGCTGGTGTCTTCTGGGTCATTGAGAAGAAGCCATTTCCTCATGACAGCATGGCCTAACATAAAGGAGGAAAAGGACAGGGACACTCTAAAGATGTGCTGGCAGGATTGTGATTTCATCCAGTTCCCTAGGCAAGTCCACAAATCAGATCTCCTGTCCATGCTCTGCACACACCTTAGTCCCGCCCTCCCATTGTGGTGTGACTCAAGCGAGACTCTCTGACCTCTATAACAGTTTTGCAACTTGATCTTAATAAGATCGTGAGATCATCATAAAACAAAGGCATCACCTATTTGTGCATGTTAAGATTAAAAATATTAGATTTCCAAATTTGTTCTTGTTAAGCATCCTCTACATTACAGAAACATTGTTTTCTAATTCCTGTGATGGACTTGGGGGGCATGTCTCTATGGGAGAGCTCTTTCCTAGCATTTATGAGGACCTTAGCTTGATCCCTACTACTGAAAAGAAATTTCTTCAAGAAATTTCTTCTGATATTTTCTTAAGCTCTAGGATTTTCTTCAGAATTAGAAAGAGTTGAGACGTCAAGTTGATTGGGAGGACATTACTTACCAGGTTCATCATAAACAAATCCAACATCAATCTGGGGAAAATTTAAAAACAAGTTAAATAGATTTTAAAATCAGTCTCGTTATTTTAAAGAAAGATAATACATTATATTTACTTTTAAACTTCCAAGATCTAAATTCCCACCTCACCCACCTTGTACCGGCATCTCAAGCTTGATGTACGACATACAGAAGACTCTTAATGGGCCATGACTGAATGAGTGAGCTAGACTTGGGGTTGGAATAAACCGTGAAAGCAGGGTGACTAGCATGCCCCAGTTTGCCTAAGACTTTCTTAGTTTCCGCATTGTAAATGCCAGAGAAACTGGGACCATTAATCACCCTATAGGAAATCATCTGGCCGGGTCCTGTCCAGCCTTCTTTCCTCTCCAGTCTGTCCTAATGTGAATACTAATCTAATCGGTGGTTGACAGTTCCATGATGTTTTTACATGTGTCCCTGATGATGATTCCATCTTGCAGATGAAGCAATCGAGGATCAAAGTGGTTAAGAAAATCCACCCCAGTGACAGGCAGGGTATGACCAGAGGTCTGCCTGGACCAGCTCATCTTAGAAGCATGTTAGTGACTTGATCTTCTTTCTTCAGAAGGTAGCTCATCCTCTGAGAACTGCTGAGGTACATCAAGAATCTGCACAGTGAGAACTACTTGAAAATGTGTAGCTTCTCTTGCCCAATTTCACTTTCTGTTCTCATTTCAGACTATAACCGGCTTTTTAGACAGAACTATGGGGTCACTGGTAAGTTGTGGGGCTTTTTACCAGCACCAAGCTCGTCCTTTGGAGCAATGGCTTTGCTTCCATACACAGACAGAAGCCTGCAAAGGCCTTCACTGACACACCAAGGCACCATACTTTGGAATGCTATTTGTGTTAACACTTTTAAAGCAAATAAGACCCATGAAGCCTTCAGCAAAAATCATGGTGTCTGCCCTTTACCTAAAATGTCACCGCCCTGTGTGTCCTGAGGCTCGGCCATGAACCAGATTCCTTATTAGGAGAGGAGAGGAGAGGGGAGGGAAGGGGA